>LOEQ01001677.1:103118-135251 GCA_001685075.1 Bramus lutescens | reverse complement strand
AGAAGAAGAAGAAGAAGAAGAAGAAGAAGAAGAAGAAGAAGAAGAAGCAGCCAAAAAATCCCAGAAACATATTTTAGTTTATAATTGTTTTATTATAGCAAATGAATATCGGCTCCATGTGCTTGATGAGAGATGATTAATAAAAGGGGGTGGAACAATTAGAAAGCAAGTTACAATTTTAATATCTGATTTTCCTTTGGTAGCATCTTATAGTTATGTCTGTCCTCTGTGATTTTAAGATAACTTTTTTGTCTGAAGAGGTATACAGTGAAAGAGATGAAACCGACGTCATAATAAAGGAATTTCAGATGGTGCATAACACATTTCCTTTAACACTGTATTGAGGCTGCAGAGCCGTCATCTCGTTGGCTCTTCATTTTCCTGGCTGGTGTCAGAGGAGCCCATACATCCAGGTAGCCCTCAGCAACAGTGTCAGAGCCTCTACTCTGTCACTCCCCAATGATGAATGGATTCTTTTTCCAAACAAATAAGCACTTCAGAGGGATCCCCATGACAGGGCTGTTAATCCAGAAGGCCTCCCTTATCACTGCAAAATTCAAGGGCTGAGGTTTGACAGGATCCCTGCACTGCCTGGCTCTTGGGCAGCTGGAAAAAGCACAATGCACATAAGCAAGGCTCTCAGAGAGCAGCCAGGCTCTGGTCTTCCTGCCCAGGCTCCCACCACTTCCAGAGCTAGTCTTCAGATAACTACAGGTTAGAACTCTCAAATCCTGTATATCAGACATGCAGCAATTGTTGTGCAGATATAGTTTTCATTTTCTCTTTCGAAAAATGATTGCCGTCACACATTCCGATCCACACAAGGAAAATCGGAGAACTGGTCTCACATAACAGGGCTGGGTCTCACAGGAACGCAAGGCGAGATGAAACTCCAGCTCTGAGCTGCAGGCATGAAACATGGAGACCATCTAGCTCTTATCAGCATTGCATAAATTTCCTACCGAAACTCTCTGGCTCTTGGCTTTGCCTCCCCTGACATCCAGACTAAAGGTCAACATTTCCTTTACATTCCAGAAGCTATTAGGAATCAGCTTCAGCTTATATTCCTGCTAAGAATTGATGAGTTGACCTTCATTCACTGCGGTTCAACAAATCTCTCCAAAGCATCTCCCAAAATGCTATGTTCAGATGATGGCTAAGAAATCAGGATTCCTTAGCCAGCTTCTACGCTCTTTATATTTTCACAGTATTAACATGTACCTGTGAAATAAAAAGGAATGGCTAACAGTTAACTTTGTCTCTGTGGATGGTGGCTGGGTTCTCCAGGCTTCATTGTATCTCCCTCTGCCCTTCCATTCCTCCAGTGGGAGAAAGCAAGAATGCCTGTTTTTACCGCAGGCACAAGCAGAAAGTCTTAGGAGTTTCAGAAAAGACATGTGACAAAGCCTGTTTGAAAAGCAGGGCAGAATGTGTTTTCAGTTTACAAATTATGAAATATTCAAAAGCACAGACTTATACCACAGAACTAGTGACTGCTAGGTACCTAGAACTGTGTTTTTCTTTCCCTTTCTTATCTCCCTGCTTTTCTCTTTCTTCCCCATTAAGAACAAAACACAAATCAAATGGAAATGAGATGCCTTAGGCTTGAGAAGATAAAAAAAAGAAAAACTAGGACCAAAGAAGGGAAGACCATGGGAGGTCCTTCCTAATGGGTATCAAACAAATTGTTTCCTCCTAAGAATGTGATTTACTCTTTCCTGAATGTTAAATTCTGATCTGCATGCTGGCTGAATATTAAATCCTACAGCAGTGTGCTGAAGCAAAGCAGACTTGCTGGCTTGTATTTTGCTTCCAATTATGTGAACACAGAGCAAAAACATTAAAGTTTATGATTTTCACTTCTCAGGACGGAAAGTTTGCCACAGTGTGCTTCAACTCAGAATTTCTGCCTCCTAAGTATTACACAAGAGGAAAAAAAATCATGTTATTAGATTACTCACGATGTGTCTGTTAGGAAAGAACTATACTATGGTGATATAGAGTCCTCTAATACTCAAAATCTGTAGGTAGCTACTTAGTCCTTAAGCTGGGACTACTGGCCTTTTAAAAGATTCTATATAAATGAAACATAAAGTGGGCCTTACTAAAATGGCTCAAGAAAATTCCGAAGTATCAAGAAAGTCCAAGCATCCTATAAATGTATGTTTGTGTATGTCAAATTGAATCAAAAGCATAAACTCCCAGGCAGGATCAATTTATTATGATGCTCACAGATGTACATTCACATAAACCACTTCATGAACCTCCACAATTAACATAACTTTTAAATTTATTTTTATTTAGTATGAGCTTATAAAGGGGAAAATGTTTTTAGTCTTTCAACACAGATTAAACTAGTAAAACATTGCTAACAGACAAAGTGTGAGTGTAACCTCTTCCAAGCCCAGAACAGTTTATTTTGTGGAAATGTCACACTTTTGGTAAGCCATCTTGAGACTTCATAACCTGGATGAATGTTTCCTTCAAGTTATATGGTCATACATGCATGTAGATATGACAATCATCCATATAAAATAATATGCTAAATATCATTTTACTCTAATGCAGGACTCAAATCAAAATATCTCCATTTTCATTCCACAGTCTTTAAATGTTTATGGACATGCAACAGACAGGTGAAAACATGTTATTTATATCAAGGATTGATATCATAATATAGTTACTATAAAAAAGAGAAAAACCTTACTATCTAGATAGATGTCAATCAATATACCTTGCAACAAGATGGCTAACTGGAAAAAATATACTAAGTGTACGAAAGTGAGCAATAGACCCTTAAAGGGCATCATTTAAACAAAGGACAATTCCAAAATAAAGGGAAAAAAGTGAATTAGATGCTCTACACAGTCTCAGATGTTTTGGACTCAAAAATTATGACGTAGGATTCATTTCACTTGAGAATAGGAGGAAAAGAGGGAAGAGGACAAGAAGGATTGGGGAAGAAGAGAAGGAGGGAGGGAGGGAAGGAAGGAAATAAATTTATTTCAGAATAAATAAAGCTGAAATTTAGAAGGTGAAATGAAAATAAATGTCTTTTTATAAATTACGTAGAAAATTTAAAAATTATGCTTAAAAGAGTTCTGCGCCTTTGATTTTTATGTAGTTGTAAGAGAATATTGTGTAAGCCATTTATTTTTGTTCTTAAATTTCTAGTCTTACCTGAGTTAGAGAAATTTAAGAGCAATGAAGAAATCTTATTTGTTTCTGAAAAGAATGGCTATGTCTATCTCAAGTGAGTTGACACACAGCCCCTTATCTTTGCGCAAACAAGTGATTGGATGGTTATATTGCCATCAATGATGTTTTCCTGAGAACTTAACCAAAGAGAAAACACTGGGCTTGTGGCAACAGTTAGTGGGTAGTCTCCCAACCTTCTCATCGAGGCGTATTCCTTTTCCAGTAATTGGGCAGATACTCCTGGAAATTGCTCTTTATTTTTCTGCTTATTGACTAGGAGATTCTGCTAAGGAACCAGCAGCACCAGCCGTGGATGACTGATTGGATAGGATACAGCTGCCCCATAGAGCGCTGTGCTCCTTGTTTTCCTCCTTTATCTCACTAAGCACATCTATGTAGCCTTTAACCACAGGCCTGTGCAATAATTAACAGTTCACCTTCGGAGTGGGGTCTTCTTTAAAAAAAAAAAAACAAAGAAAAGAGTATGTCATAGGTTTGATATTTTAAACATATACAACATTTAACCATGGCATTGATTTATAAAATAGCAATTGCTTGGCAACTGTCTTTGAATTGTTAACTCAGACCAAAAGCCTGCCGGAAAGCATTCAGATTGATTGTTCTCTACAGCGAATGTGCGAAGTTGATTCAATTGATAGTGGAGTCACTCTTAACGTTTATCATGAGACACAATCTGTATAGGTGGGTGGCATATTATCATCCTTCTGTGAAAGATCAATTAAAGGCAAAGAGATTTTTCCTTTGTAATTTCCTCCAAAATAAACATGAACTCCTGGCTGAGAGACAGTAGACTGGGAAGGCTCCAAGGGCAGTGTACCCTGTGCGTGAGGTGGGTACCGCCACCAGGAAACTCAGATTAGAAGAGTCTCTTTAATAATGAAGTCAAATAAACCTTAGATGAGATAATTCACTTGGCCTTCATCGGTTATACTCACGTCCCATGAGGCCTTGGTAGATGACAGGATAAATGAGTCCAACAGAGATGTTTTCCAAAGTCAAACAAGAATCCAACTATAAAACAGCCTGCTGTCTCTCAGTTAAAGAAGCTGTCTTCTCAGCTTATGAAACGAGTTTAAAGTTGAAAAATAAATTAGCAAGCGTGAGGTAATAAGCCATAGTTTTCCTATTGAACCCTGCTTAACAATGTGAGGATGTTATAGAATGTTTTTTATTCTAAATGTGTGTTTTCCTAGTGAAATTTTTCACTATGAAAGGCTGTGAAGCAATGTTTCTTGATGTGCATGTCTATTATACTTGATTCAGTGTGTTTTCATACTAAAATACACTTATGTTTTAAAAGCAATATGCAATTTTTTACACTGACCTTATCCTTAAATATATAGCGGGGAATGGAGAGGGTGTTAACTAATTAAATTTAAAGAACGTAGTATTTTGGATCTTCTTAGGAAAACAATCTAAGAATAAATAATTCCTTTATCATATCTGAAACTATGCTATGAAACTGATCTCAGCTTTAAAAATATAGATTTATTTATTCTTTAATTTTATGTGTATGGGTATTTTGTCTATACATATGCATGAGCCATGTACATGCTGGTACCCTCAGAAGTCAGAAGATGGTGTCAGATTCCTGGAAACTGGAGTTAGGAATAGTGGTGAGGCCACGAAGTGGGTGCTAGGAACTGAACTTGGGTATTCTGCAAGGACAACAAACGCTCTTAACTTCTAACCTATCTCCCCAGTCCCTGATGTCATCTTATCAGTGTGACCCTGCTTGTATTTGTCCCAGAATCTAGAGCTAGTGAACATGGATGTGCCCAAAGGGGTCAGGCACAACAAGCATTTAAGAATTCTCATGTGTCCATTTGAACCAACCACTTCACTGGTTTCAAAGACCAAGCTTTCCCATGGCAAAGCAACAGTAACCTTCCGTAAAAATCGCAGGGCATAGAACTCCCGGGTTGGTGGATAGACTCAGGCCTGGATGTTGCGTAATTTGTGGGCACCAGTGAAATGAAAACAGAGGGCGGCAGGGGAACAATGGGCTGGCGCTGAGCTATCGGCAATTTCACCAGGGTGACTCAAGGGCCACCCCGCACACTTGTGAAATCAGCCTTGTTATGCTGCAAAGCCACGGGAGCTGGTTTTGCCACTGGTCCCTTCGCCATGTTCCCCACCGCTCTCCATCAAGCAGTCTTGCAGCACGAATCTCCAACTGCATCGATTGGTTATCCATCCAGAGACCTTTTACCTGGCCTCTGTTTGTGTGGCTTCATATCTTTATGACACGGAATGGACAGCGCGGCGCCGCATAGCTGTTATCCATTAACCATTCCTGTTTTGCTAATCATCACCGACTCCATCTTTCCTATCTGTTATTGTCTTCCGAAAAGAGATGTGAGGTTTCCTTAGCCTGCTCTGGTTTACATGACATGATTTGTGTATCTGCCTACAAGAGTTTCTCAAATGAACCCTGCGTATTATCTCCCCCCCCCAACCCTTCCTTCTGGGAAGAAAGAAGGAAAAGGTCATACATCTGTAAAATGACAGCACTTATGAAAAATGAGAGTTCAGCCCACATGGCTCTCATCAGACACAAGCTCATCTGCTCTGCTACAGACACCGCTCATTTCCTCAACATCAGGCTGAAGTTAAAAGCAGGAAGCACCTAATAAATTGCCTGCTCTCTCAAATTAACAAAGCATAAAGAATTTTCTCGGTAATCAATGAGTATTTCTTGCTCTAAGAAAAAAATGCAAGTGTCAAGCAGCGGGGACGTCAACACGTGATCACACTTTTCCCTATAAAATGACTTTAAGATGTCAGCCCAACCTAAATTTGGAAAGACAAAAGCCTGCTCAAGAGCAGGGGTGAAAAACAGAACTTTCTTCCTTATTTGCTGTCCTGGGGATATCAAGTATTTTAAAGATGAGATGAAATATTATCCTGAAGTCACTGCTGTGAGCTTAGGCACATGTATTTTTAAGAAGCAATAAATGATATACAACAATTATAATAAGTGTGAGAATCCTCAAAGTGACTTTGTGAGAAATTGATCAATTCTATTTTAAAATGTGGGGGGTGAGGGAGTGGCGATCTGAGTCATAAAAGTACATTTTTCATAAATACATCTAATTGCTAAGAAGTATTGCTTTTGTGTGTTTTAGCCTTAAGCAGATGCCAAGAGTAGGAAACTATGAATCAAAAGGACACTTTTGTAATCTCTACTTCGGATTTAAAAAACAAATAAGTTCAGTGTCATGGGGGGAGCGTGTTAAGCAATTGTGTCCCTTCCCAGCCTAGCTCAATAAAAGAAAGCTGAAATTCTTTCACCAAGAAAATAAAAATAGATAACTGTAAAATTTTCTCCTTCTTGCATGCTTAAGTTTCATCTTTGCCCTTAAAACAAGCTCCTAGGAAATGGAACTGTTGGAAATCAAACTGAAGTCCCTAAGTCAGAAACATTCATTAGGAAAGTCACGTTTCTTCAGGGCAGAGTCAGACTGTTCAGCTTTTTTACGTGGATGCTGGCGTTCTAAACTTAGGTACTCATTCAAACACAAAACGTCTCTACTCCACTGAGCCACTTCATTATTCAAGTCTATGCCTCCAAGAGTGTTCTTGTCTTGTGTGTGAGTGACCCCTTCAGGTGCTATTTTGAAAGACTACTCTACATATCTACAAGAGTCTCCTGACAAAGGCTAAGAATTTAACGAAACACTTTTTAGACAATTTCTGAAATTTATTCAAAAATTATAGGTGAGTAATTCTATTTTTCTGGTAAAACATTTTAAATGATGTGTTCTGTAATCTATTCCTAAACAGTCACCAAGGAAGTTTTTGAATGCTACCTGCAAGAAGCTTTGCTGCTAATAAGGCAAAGACAGGAGTCAAAACACAGCGTCAGGTTCCATTTCAGACAATCTGTACGCTGACCCCACAAGTGTGGAGGAATTCGTCAAACACTATAGCTGGGTTTTCCTCAGAAGATATTTATGCCATAATAACAAGAGGTATAATAATGCAAAAATACTGCTCTTTTGGAGCTTACTAATCACAAACTGCACAATTCGTAAGCTACATTTGTTCACCAAACATAATTATTTCATAATCTTCAGAGTGTCAGATAAAATATTTAACATCACCAGAACACAGTGCTGAAGTACATCTGGCTCTGTGAAGAGCGACGTATAATTAACAGCCACGTCCTTAAATTATGCTCAAGCAGAAAAAGAAACAAAAATGAAAACAAGGCATTTATCCTTTGCCTAGCTAATAGGAGTTGAATCTGTAGTAGCACAGTATAATAGAGATTTCTCTGATGATGGATCTATTCCACAGATGGGGCCTATGGTGGTGGCCCCAGCCACCGGTACCAACTGAGCACTGGAAACATGATTGGTGAACTAACAAAATGTTACAGTTCTTTAAATGTAGTCACACATTTGATGGTGTCTGTTTCTAATAGCACATTGGAAAACTGCCAGCTGGAGAAACAATGGCATTCACAGCCTTACTGTCTCAGTAAAAAATGACAGATTTCAAAGAGTTTAGGGGGAAAGTTCTGCAATTTTTCTTAATATTAGCATTTCAGTATTTTCTCTCAGCTAACAAATCCATTACAGGATTTTTCCTATGAAATAGTGTTGTACTATGAAATCTATCTGTTCAAATCAGAATGCTCTACTGACCATCAATACAGAACTGATTTAATTCCTGTACATTTAGGCTATACAACACTGTAGCTTTAAAGGAATGAGGACAGTGAATATGTAATGTCATAAGAAGTGTCTGTAATCTGTGGTTAAATGAAGGCTCAAATTCATCAACATGAAGTATACCCTGTGACTATTAACTGAACTATTTATATCAACAGAATATGAGGTAATTTACCATTTGCATATTTTTGGCAGATTAAATCACAAGTAATATAGAAATTTAGATAATAAAGCAAATAAATTTTAGCAATTCCAAATGTTATCACCATTATGAAGTTTTATTAAAATTTTAAAATGGTAATCACAATGCAACACTACCTTTTCATATGTTTCAATTAAAACTGTGTCACAGGTATCTTCCCCACACCAATAAAAAGATATCAGCAGAAATTGTTTCAGTGTTCCATTGCACATGTTACCATAATATACTCAGCCTTGAACTCATGGACACCTAGTTTGCTTTCCAATTGTCTGCTATTACTATAAACACTGAGATGACCACTCTTTAGGTTTAGTCTCTATAGTATGTTATTAATGGCTTGATAACACTAGGATAAATCCTTACAAGTCATAAAACCTTACTGATAGCAATAACTAAACTCTTTTTAAAGCAAGACTAATTGAATTACCAGTGAATTATTATTTGCTATCATTCCTACTAATACGAAAAGTATATGGCCTCTATGAGTAAACACTATTAAGATGTTCTAGATATTGCTGTCAGGCATTCATTCAGCTATCTCAATGAATCCCCTCCATTAATCTTAAGTAAGAATTTTAATCAGTGTTTGCAATGGAAATGATTTATTTTCTGATGATTAATTCTCTTCCTTTTTTTCCTTGTTTCATGAAATTTTTCAGGAAAAATAATTTTTGGTAAGAACCTGACTAAAAAGCATAATGAAACACTCTGAATTCATACAATCACAGTTGTGGGTTTCTAGACATAAAAAAGTCGCTCTTCACAGGGTAAAACACAAGGTACTTTGCAGACATCCAGTGTCAGAATAAATCTTAGGATCCAACATGTACACAGACCTGGAGCATAATGAAAAGAGTGAATCTTAAAGAGTTTCCTTGAAGGCAGGAGGACCAGAATTTCTTATAATCTGTGTTAAACTCTGCGCTTCAGGCAGCTCCACGATGGTGCAGGCCAGTGATGATGAAGACCCACGATGATGCAGATCCATGATGGTGCAGACCGGTGATTATACAGATCCATGATGGCACAGCCCCATGATGGTGCAGACCAGTGATGATGCAGACCCATGATAGCAAAGACTCATGATGGCGCAGACCCGTGATGGCACAGACCTGTGATGCAGGAATAGTCCTGATGCCCTTATTTGGCTAAAGAATTCCACTCCCTGTAGCGAGGCAGAAGCATCAAAATCACTGCACTGGCTTATGACACTTTATGGTCTATGTGATCATATTAAGGTAACTGGTAGTTAACAGTGTTCACAGTACTTCATTCAATAGGTTCAACTGTTTTAACTCATAACCCTATTATGCGTCATAAGAAATCCCCATGTAGAAATAGCTTTTCCTTAGTAGATATCCAAAACGGAAAAGTTGTGTAATTTCTCAGATTTTAAACCACAGAAACCCTGCAGAAAAAAAGATATATCACCCCTTACAGAGTACTCCTTAGGAAAGATGGATTCTATCAGCATCCATCATGCATTTTCTACCATGCTCTAAACATGCTTTGCCAATTCAAGGTATATTTTCTACTTGGTCTGAATTAATCAGTTCTTTATCTGAAGCAGGGTTTGTTATAAGGCCAATGTGGTCATACCAAATCCACTGAATGACTTACTGAGGCCAAATGCCTTCAGTTTGCTTTAGACTCATGCATAACAGTGCAGGTAGACAGGATATAGGCATGCACACATGTACACACACACACACACACACATCTAAGCACATGCATGGAACATTAAATAGGAAACCTCTGTTAATAACTTAATACTTCTGGGCAAAGCAAAAAATGTATCCCTGCTAACATGGTTTCCTTGTCTAAACATATCTTCTTTTCATTATAGTTCATAGTAAATTGAAGAACATTAGGTGTCTGAGCCATAGGTGTCTCTGTCCAAGGCACAAAGTAGCAATGTTAAGTTGTATTCTGGTAGGGATTCTCCCTTAGCTTTTTATTTTATTAAAGACATGTCACATATACCTCTCTCTGTGTGCGGCAGGGGTAGGAGAGACTCTTAAGAGTCAGTTCTCTCCTTTAGGAATCTGGGGGATCAAACACAAATGACTGGGTTCATGCAGAAAGCATCTTTACCTACTGAGTCATTTTGCCTGCCCTAGCAGAGATCCCTAGGAGCCTGACTTACATGAACTAACAACCATGACTTTCTATTAGCATAATACTGTTTACCTTGTGTAGTGTTTTGACTGTGAAATGTTACCCATGAGCTCTTGTATTTAAACACCTGACTTTGAGCGAGTGCCACTGTTTTTGAAAATTGTGGAACCTTCGGGAGATGGAGACTTGTTGGAGGAAGTGGGTTCTGGAGATAGGGCTTGAGAGTTGATAACTCAGCCCTAATTCCTGGCCACTCTCTGATTCCTTTTCTATTAAGATGGGAGATAAAAGGTCCCAGCTGCAGACTCCTGTCACCTCCTGCCACGCACTCTGTCTTCCATGATTGATTGTGTTCCCTCAAACTGTAAGCCAAGGCCTCCCTCCAGTTGTTTCTTTTCGTATGTTTGCCCACAGCACAAAGAAAAGCAACTAATTTCTTAGTATATAACTTGCATGTGCATATTCTAACTTTTAAATAAATTTTTGTCAGGGAATATTAATAGTACAAAATAATGGGATTCATGAGGATATTTTCATCCTATTTAAGCCAGTCTCCACTAGTCAGAGTCCTTGAACTTTCTTGGAAGGACATTCTAACTCCCAATGTAAGCACATGACTTCCATGCCCACCCAACTCAAGGAACAACTCATTCTTCAAGTGCTGGAGCTTCTGGAAAACAGGACCACTGGGTGTTTATTCATAACTTCTATGTTTTGTTCTCTTTCTCTAGCTTTCTATTTAGGTCAATAGAGGAAGAAGCTTGTTACTAAGTTTGATCATGAAACAGTTGGGAAACACACACACACACACACACACACAAAGAATCAATATTTAACCATCTTGCCCACAAATAATATGCAAATATTTTGTCTCATCTCCATCATTTCACATTTCTTATTTGTATTTGTTTCATTTATACTCCCTGCTCCTATCTCTCTGTATGTCTTGCTTGTTCTTTCTCATCTCCTATCTTTCTAGGCTCGAAATAGTGATGCTCTAAAGGTCCTTTATTTGGAATATACAGTGGTTGACATTAACCTGGGAAGAAAACATCTTGAATATTGAGTATATGTCCTGTCTTTGAAAGCTTTGAAAGGTTGTATCTCTCTGTGTGTGTGTGTGTGTGTGTGTGTGTATACAATACATGTGTGTGCATGCATTACCACAGCATGGGTGTAGAGCTCCCTTAGGTACTGTTTTTCACCTTCCACCTCGTTTGAGACAGAGTATCTGCTGTTTCTCCATTGCATAAGCCAGGCTAGCTGACCTGCAAACTCCTGGGAATTCCCCTGTCTCCTTCTCTACACCCCATAGGTATGCTGAGTTTATAGATGCTCAGCACCTCTAATTTAATTTCTGAAGTATCTAGAGCCCTGTTGTGGCTTCTTAGAGCTCTGCACACGTGTGGCACATTCATACAGACTCATGCTCATGCCCACAAATAAAAACAAAAGCAAATGCCAGTTTTCACAAGTCAGTTCTCTGTTGTTGTTGTTGTTGGTGGTGGTGGTGGTGGTGGTGTTGTCACTGTCATAAGGCTTTCTTCAGGCACCAGCACTCTGGTATTTCAGGTTTCCAAGCCTTGTGTTTAACTCCACTACCCTTTAGAGTGTTACAAAACAAATCTGCACTTGGGAGATAGTCTGGGAATTCTCAATGCTGTAAATTAATTTGCTCATTTCAGAGTGTAGCAAACTATCTCCCAGAGTCTGCCCTGGTCTTTGCTAAAGGAAGGGAAGGATGGGGGAAAAAAGAAGAAAGAAAGAAGAGCAGTGGGTCAGGGACCCAGGACAAAGTGTCTCCTGAGTTTCAGTAAGTGGCCTTGTCACATGAAACTTATGTCCACTGTTAAGTGGCTTAGCCAGCTGCAGCCCATGTGCCACACAAGCTGGGCCTCTTATTTCTCCTGTCCAGTTATTGTGCCTATAAATCCAGTGGGCCACCTGTGCAATGTGCTCATCAGAAGAGCCCCTGAGGAGGCATTAACATAGCAAGGCTCATAAAACACAAATCCTTAAATGTAAAAACTGACACTTTCATCCTCTCCAGGCTACGTCTATATAGATTTCTTTTTAATGAAAAAGGAAAGGCCTATTTTTTTTCACTTCCAGCAAAATGCCCGTGTATGGGGTCACACAATTCATAATCCTACTTTTAAGTGTTCTATTATTGTGAGGCTGCCTAATTTTATTCTCCCATGAAATTATATGTTGTTCCATAATTAGAACACTTACCCTTGTCGATAGCACTTTAGTCATGGAAATAACTCAGGATGGGCATTTGAAGACACCAGTTTACAGCAGCAAGAATGGGATACATTTGAGAGGAGTTCAATATGTCTTCATCGCCTTTCGAATGTCTCTACAATTACATTTCCTAAAAACCTACCGTTTACTGGGAAAATAGCAGAGAATGAACCCTCTATCCTGCATGCCCACTCTCAGCAGTGTCAATTAAATATCCTACCAGTCTTCGTAGCATTTCAAATGTTATTTAATGGGTATTTCGGTTCAAGAATTGAAAGTGTTTATTTATACTTGTTTCTCCTATGGTATTGTAAAGTAAAAAAGTAAAAGTAGTTCTCAATAGACCTTAGGGAGAAGTGGAGAAGATTGGCTAGGGACCCTTTAGTATGCATAATTCACTTTCCTGGCATTTCCTAACCCAGCCCAAATACCAGCAGAAGGCAGAAGCATAGAGAGCAGAGATCAGAGGGGGTCATAAGCCTCTTGCCAAAGTGCCCCACCATCAGGAGATATACTGTATATGTGTACATCAGGGGAAATGTTAAACTTTGACTAGAAACATAGAACCAAGGAAAACAAATATATTCCATTTAAATAAGCCAACCACAGTAATGCAAGCTTTTCAACAAAACCATCTTGAATATAAACAAAATGTTTTTTTTTCCTTCAATCAAGATTTTGTCCCACGTTAGCAGAGAGAGAAGAGGTAATGATGTTTGGAGATACAGAAATGGTATTGATGCATAAAGCAAAGTTAGTGGTGTAGAGAAGGAAAGAGAAGCACAGTGGGGCAGCTGTATTGGGCCACAGATACATGCAGGATATATGCTTTCTGTTCAAAGATTTATTTTTATAGTTGTGTATGGGGGTATATACATGTGTGTGCTGATGAGCTTGGAGGTTACACGAGTCAGATCCTCTGGGACTAGAGTCACAGGGGGTTGTGAGCTACCAAACTTGATTCTGAAGATCAAAATCAGGTTCTCTGTGAGAACAGCGTGTGCTCTGAACTGGTGAACCATTTCTCCCGAAGAACATTTTAAAATTTTACTGTTTATGTATGTAACAGACCAGAGGACAACTTGTGGGAGTCTGTTTTTCTTCTTCCACCATGTGGGTTCTGGGGATCAAACCTAGGTCCTCAGGCTTGTTGACATACACTTTTACTCCCTGAGTCATCTCATAGGCACACAAGACTTTTGAATATATCCTGAAAGCCGAATCAGGGTCTTATTCATAAAACATAGGAAGCCATTATCAAAACTTTACAAGTACCAAAGAAGAATCAATTAATGCAGGTTTTTGTAATGCTCCCAGACAATCACAACCAAGTATGTTTCTAAGTCGTTGGGGAAAGAAGTAGGCCAAATAATAATTACTCTAATTAATTTTCAAAGTAGGTAGAAAAGAATCCATTAAGTCCTCAGTAAGTTCTTTGTCCTTGTGCCTGGGAGTTACTCTCTAGGAATGTGACTTTGTTTCCTGTGAGTTTTGGGCCACATCAGACATTCCACCAGTGGTACTTAGGATGGAGGCTGTGGGCCCCATAATATCAGCTCTACCTCCCAGCAAGGTGAGACTGAAGTATCTGGCTGACATTAGGAGGAGCTGGAGGCTAAAGGTCATAGACTTGAAAGCAAACTAGATGACTGGAGCCAGTGAAAAGTACTAACACAAGCCTAGGGAGAGAGCTCTTGACACCCATCCCCATTCCCAAAGCTTACATGGAAATGGCTACAGAGATGAGTACATAACTTTTGTTTTCACAGTTACTGATCATCCAGGGCAGAAGACCACAACTGAACATCACTTTACCATTGTGACATTGTATATACTGTCTTACTAACTGCAGTCACACACACAAGCACATACACACATATACACTCACAAACACACACATACACACACACATGCATATGTATACTGGTAAACTAGCTTTCCTCCATCTTGGACTTGAAAGCATTTTATAATAAAGACTAACTAGATTCATTCACATTTATGTTTAAATCTGTTTCTCAAGGATTGAGCTATGCTCCCATCTGTAAACTTAACTGTACTGCCTGTTCCAGGAAACGGCAGTCGTGCCATTGTTTCAAGGCTATTTGACCACTTGTTGTTATGACCACCTTGTTATGATCACCTTGCAACCATGTCTTTGTTTCACAACAAGCTGTGATGACCAACTTTTTATGCCTATGTTTTGCTTTAGTAACTCCCACCTATTTGCTTACCAACCCCCCCATTTGGAAACTCCCTATTCCTAAACTATAAAAACCCTTATCTTACCTATGTTCAAGATTGATCACTTGAACCCCATCTTTGGGAGAGACAGCCTGTGTACACAAATATGAAAGCTTGCTTCAATTAATTGCTCACTTTAATTAATTTAGCCAGGATGATATTGGTCAAAGTCTGTTGTATGAGGTTGCTTGTACACTAACACAATATCTTAATCATAAGCAGAAATATATATATATAACAAAATTTACCTTAAATTTGTATCAATAAACCAAGATCCATACCAATGTAAATCACTATAGCATATCCCCCTTTAAATGTAAACATTGATAAACAATCATTTAGGGAATTTGGGCACAGTTCTTTCCAAACTGCTTCCTGCTTTTTGTTGGGTGAAGTATTTGAAGATTCATGGAGACTTTCGGGGTGTCTTGGTCCATCAAACCATGTTAGTCTAGAAGGAATCCACAGGTTCTCATCCTCTGTGGAAACGAAAGCAGAACCTCTTTTGCAAAGCAACAAATTCTTAGACCCAAATTTTGGAATCAAGATACCTTTAAAATATGTAGGTTGGTTTAGCTTAGCAGTCCATACAATGAAATGTCTCTCTGTACTTAGCTCTTTCATAGTCAAAAAAATTTAAAGAAAGCACTAAGTATACATAATCCATATTCTCTGTGTATATTCCATCTTTACATGACATATTTTTCTTACTCTATTTTAATCTATGATGGTCTGTACTGTGTCTCTTTAAAGACTTTGTTTTATTTGTTTTTATAAACCATTAATTTCCTTTTATAACTCTCTCTATATATTCTTTTTCTTCTGTCTCCCAAGCATACATACATTTTTTAAACAAACCATGTCTCATTTAGAGTTCTTTTATGTCAGAATCTGTCCTATTGTGTATTTGTAATTCTTTTCTGTTCTAGAGAGCTTTTAAAATGTAAGCCGTTTGGTTGCAGTGGCCCTGGGTGCTGGCTCCACCTCTCTCTGCTTTTCAAAATGGCAGAGGTACCATTACCACCAGATGCGACCACCAGGTAAGAGCCGTGCTCACCACTAACTCTGAGAAGGAGCATGCAGCACATAAACCCTTTTTTATCTGAGTGATAGCTAATTCTGCCATGCAGCACACTGCATAGCATGGAAATATCTCTGTGTATGGCAGCAAAAATCCACCATGCTCTCCTGCTTGTGTGTGCCTACTAGACCTGATTCTGCTGCCTGCCCAAGCAGGGAGCACAGCACCGTGGGCATGGTCTCAGCTATTTTCCTCCTAAGCCCAAGTGGGCATATAAGCACCTAGACCCACAAACCACTTTCAAGTGCTCCATAGCCAAACCTCCCAAAAGAGTCAGAGCTGTTCATGCTGGTGAACCAGGAAGCTGCCATTTTGAAACCACATGGTTTTTGCTGCCATCGTTGAGTCAGGAAACCTTCTCTTAAAAGAATCGAGCCTCTGCCTGCTTCTAGCAAACAGAGCCCACATGAGAAAATGCTTAACTTTGTTTTTTTTATTGTATCTAGAATTACTTTTTAGCTCTCTCACATTTTATGTGGGTTTAGTTAGCCACGCTGGTGTGTCAATTTGTTGTAGGAGGGTGTTTATTTGTTCCTGGCTGCTCAGGCCCAAAATAATCACTCAGAAACTGTATTGTTTAAATCACTGCTTGGCCAATCACTTAAGCATATTGCTAGCTAGCTATACATCTAAAATTAATTCATTTCCATTATTTAATATTTTACCATGTGGCTCATGGCCTACCGGCAAGGTTCCATCTGACAATTCAAGTCTTTTTCCTCTGGTGGCTCCATGGCATCTCTCTGACTCCACCTCCTTTCTCCCAGCATTCATTTTAGTTTTCCCCACGTAGCTCTGTTCTGCCCTGCTATAGGCTCAAAGCAGCTTCTTTATTCATTAACTAATAAAAGCAACAGATATACAGAAGGACTTCACACACCAAATGTCTTTCTGCTCAAATCTATGGGATTAACAATACACAAACACACAGACACAAACACACACATACACACACATACACACACACACACACAGAGGGGGAGTCTACTCCCTCATACATTTTACATTAAAAAGAAAAAGGAAGACTTCGATCAACTATACTCCTTAGTTGTTTCGTTTCTGTAATTTGACAGCTTTTAAAAGGCTTCTCTCTTTCAGTAGATTGCCTTAACCCATCTTGGCTCAGATTTGTATGGAGGATTATTAGTGCTGATCTTGTAGACACCATTATGGGACCAACAGTCTTCTCGAAAACACTATGACTATGCCATGACACGAAGACCTGTAGACTCTTAGGGACAGATGAGCTTGATCAGGTCATAAAGTGCTTGCTGGACAAGCTTGAGTACCCAAGTTCAGAACACCAGCATCCATGTAAAAGCCAGCCTCAGCAGCACATGACTGAAATCTTGGGAAGAGGGGAATGGGAAGAACCAGGATCCCTGAAACTCACTGGCCAATTAATCTAGCCAACTGGTGAGCTCCAGATTCAGTGAGAGACTATGTTACATAAAAGTAGGTGGAGAATGATTGAGAAAGATTCCCAAACTCTGGCCTCACCACGGGTGTCTACAAAAATAAATAACACACACACACACACACACACACACTTCAAAAGAGCTGAAGGTAGAAAAATTGGGACTCTGAAATAGGCTAGTGAAGATTTCTGAGATGCTTTTGAGCTTGTTTATAGAGACTAAAAGATGTTCAAGGAGGGAGATTTCTCCTTATGTTGTCTACCATATAACTGTTGATAAATTTTAGATAGGTCTATTTTTCATGTTTCACATATGTGTTAATTCTTTCTTCTCTCTACCACCATTGTAATATGTGGTAATAGAATAAAACATGCATACCAATTCAACAGACTAGAGTCCAAAAATAAATCTGTACATTTTCAGTCAATTTACCATTGAAAATGACAATCTCCTCAGTAAACGATGCTAAGAATATCAGTAAGGACAGACCCAGAGCAACAAATTAGACTCTTATTATTATAAACAGCTTCGGACAGGCTAAAGACTGAAATATCAACCCAGAAGACCTGAAACTTTAAAATTAGAGGAGAAACAGGGGAAACTGTTTGACAATGGCCAAGCTTATGACATCTTCTGTGACACCTAAAGAAAAAAAGTGAGAAATGTGATTTTAAATGACAGAATAATTTCCACACACTACAGAAAACAATCCAAAGTAAAGAGACAACCTGTGGGGTGGAGAAGACATTTGAAAACCAGAGATAAATAGTTGTGCAGTTTGTATAACCAAACTTTGCAAATAACCCATAAACCTCAATAACAATAAAGAACACTTAAGAAACATACAGAAGACCTGATATGACAGTTTATTGTTTTTTTTAATTTGCTTTTAAAAAACAGGATTTACCTATGGAGTTAGTAGCTGGCCTAGAACTCCCAAGTAGACCTGACAAGCAGTAGAGATCTGCCTGCCCCATCTTCCAAGTTCTAGGATGAAAGATGCATGCCGCCACACCCGGCCTCCACTCAGACATTTCTTAAAGGGAGGTCCACCAATAGCTGAAAGACACAGGAAGAATGCTCAGCATCAGGAAACATCAGAGAAATGCGAATGAAAACCACAGGAAGATATCATCTCACATCTGCTAGAAATGGCTGTTAAAAATATAAACTGAAAAGTTTTGGCAGATTTTGAGCAACTGTAACAATTACATATAGCTTGGGAGAATGTAAAATGTTAAAAACCAAGCAGAGAAATGGCATGGAAGTGCCAGAAATAATAAATAAAAAGTAAATAAATATAAAACTATAACATGACCCAATGCTAGTTGTATGTCTAAAGAAAATAAAACCAATTTCTGAAAAGGGCATCTATATTACCATGTTTGTTTCTGCCTTAGTTCATAGTCAAGATAGCAACATATGTTAGCTTGTTGTAGTAAAAGAATAATACAACCACCTAAAATAAATTATTATGGCTCAGTTTCAGAGATTTCAGCCCGTAGTCCCTAGCCCCATTAATTCTAGGCCATGGGGAGGCAGAGCATTATGGATGTGTGAGAACATGGCTGAAGAGGGCTATGAATATGGCAGACAGGAGAGAATGACACAGGAAGGAAGCAGATGCCACCAAGGACCTGCCACCAGTGAGCTTCTCCATGCAGCAACAACCCACCTCCTAATGTTTTCAGTATGTCCCAGAAGGACCAGCAGCCTAAGTAGTTAGCACGTGAGTTCTGAAGGGTATGTTCTATTTCAAGTTCAAACAAGAAACAATACATGTCTACCCATAGATACGTGGATAAAAACCATGAAAAAGAGAGATGGTAGAGGGGTGGGGGTGGGCTATGTGTCTCTCTGTCTGTCTATCTGAGTGTATGTGTCATAGAATATTATTCTATTCCATTCCATAATAGAATATTATTTGGCCTTGAAAGGGGAGAAAAACTGATTACTTAGACAACAAGAATAAACCGGAAGGACATTGATGCTAAGTAAAATAGTCTGGAGGATAATAGACTGAAAATTCACACTCAGATATAGGACCTAAAAACATTGAACTGATAGCAAGCAACAGGAGGGAAGTAGTGGCTGCCAGGAACTTATAGGGGAAATGCAGACAGATTTTGTTTAAAGGGTACAAAGTTTCAGTTTAGCAGAATAAAGAGCTCAGGAAATGTATTATTCAATAACAGCTAACAAACTGCATTGTAAACTTGAATTTTATTGCAAATAGAGCTTAAAAATTCTATATATTTATTTATTATGTATACAATATTCTGTCTGCCATGTATGCCTGCAGGCCAGAAGAGGGCACCAGGCCTCATTACAGATGGTTGTGAGCCACTATTTGGTTGCTGGGAGTTGAACTCAGGACCTTTGGAAGAGCAGACAATGCTCTTACACGCTGAGCCATCTCTCCAGCCCCAAGCTTAAAAATTCTTAACACACACACACACACACACACACACACACACGTGAGGTGGCCACCATATCAATAAACTGGAATAAGGTCCTCATTTCACAATATTTATATAAATCAAATCACTGTGATACATGACTTAAATGTGTCTAATTTTTATTTGCAAATTATATTTCGATAAAATGAGAGAAAAAACAAAATCACATGTTTATTCTGAGCAAAAATATTGTCTGAACCTATTGGAATATCAAAATGTGCATATGAAATTATACTGTGAATATTATTTTTAGTTTAAATGTCACATTATAATAATAAAAATATTATTTTCTCTTTTTTTCTGAAACTGGATTTAAAATCACAAAATGAAAGTGGTATATGGATGACACCAGCAAAGAACCCTAGCAATAATGGACAAGGTGCGTAAACTGGTCTTCCCCTGTAATCAGATTGGTGATCACTCTATCATCATAGAACCTTCATCCAGGAACTGATGGAGGAAGAATCAGAGATCCACCTCCAAGCACCAGGTCAAGCCACAGGAGTCCAGTCAAAGAGAGGGAGGAAAGATTATATGAACAAGGGGAAAGGGGTAAAGATCATAAAGGGGAAACCCACAGAGACAGTTGACCTGAACTTGCTGGAGCTCAAGGACTCTAGACCAAAAGCTGGGGATCCTGCATGGGACCTGGGACCAAGCCAGGCCCTCTGCATGTGGGCAGCAGTTTTGCAGCTTGATCTGTTTGTGGGATCCCTGGCAATGGGACCAGGATCTAGCCCTAGTGCATAAGATGGGTTTATGAAGCCCATTCCAGATGGTGGAATGCCTTGCTCAAACTTGATGGGGAGAAAGTGTTTGTTCCTGCCTCAAATGAATGCACCAGGCTTTGTTTGCTCCCATGGAAAGCCTTACCCTTTCTGAGGAGTGGATAAGGGTGGATTGGGGGGAGATGGGGAACAGGGGGAGAAAGGGAGGGAGAGGAGGGAGAGGAGGGAGGATGAACTGTGGTTGGTATGAAAATAAATAAAAAATAAAATATATAAAAATAAAATGGTAGAAAGCTACCACTAATGTTGCTAAAACTTGGTTTTAAGTATTTGTAATTCAGTTTTTAAAATTTAATAAAATTGTTCTAGAGAGAAGCCTAGGGTTGCCATCCTTCACTGACAACTGCAAGGCTTCAAGTTTAATTCCATCTCAAAGAAAGGGAAATCAGTCTTTGCTTCTGTTTCAAAATAGAATTTTCATCAACCCAAGCATTTTGTATTTTGAGATATAGAAATAATGTCAGTATGTGAGACAGATAAGATAACAGAAAGTGGTAATGTAAATTTTATCATCTGGCAAGGAAAAGATCAAAATTACCTCTTTTTCAC
The DNA here is from genome assembly GCA_001685075.1 of Bramus lutescens. Lineage (NCBI taxonomy): Eukaryota > Metazoa > Chordata > Mammalia > Rodentia > Cricetidae > Bramus > Bramus lutescens. The sequence goes on along the minus strand of LOEQ01001677.1, from coordinate 114,250 downwards.
ATTTCTAATATTCCTTCTTTTGAAATATTCAAAAGCAAGAAAGAGTGTGGAAAATGATGTAATTGGGATCCTGGAACTCTCGAATGGCACCGGCACAGACACCAAATGGTGACTAGCTTCCCAAACCAATGTTCTCTGTCCCTGGTTAAGTTGCTTTGTTTTACAGCACCCCTGTGTCCTCTTGCCCCAGCTGCAGTGAGTTCCCTCTTGTCTGTTTGGATCCACCATGTCCTTCCCTGACATCACAACAGTGGAAAGTGCTGGGGGGGACAGTAGTGCTTTCAAAGCAGTGAGGTGGGGACCATGACAGAAACCAAAGTCACAATGTGGTGGCCTCCCCACCGTTCCTGGCCTGGTTCCTTGAGTCTGACAGGAATGATAACTATGTCTTTCACATCCTGGTGGTGTTCACCCTCAGGAAGTTACATGGCAAATGCCTGGGTCTTCCCCAGCCCTCAGTTCCTGCAACTTGAGTTACTTTGACAAGGCACCATGTCAGAAATGACAAGGGAAAATAAAATGGTCAGATGTGGAGCAAAACGAACGTGGTTCAAGCCCAAGTTCTGCCACTTAGATTTGAATGGACTTGAACACGTTAGCAAATGTCCTAGCCCCTGACTGCCCTGCAGAAACTAACTCAGTGCTTTTACCATCCACTGCCAGAATAGAAGCCCTTGGAGCATCCTGATGCATGGTGGTCTGCAGTGCACCAGACTCAGCATCCCCTAGGTGGTTGCTGAAGTAGGGGGCCTTGCCCTAGATTCAACTGCTGACCAGAAGCTACATTTTGAGAATGGCTGCTCTAAAATACCACACAAATAGATGGAAATAAAATACTTGGCCTCACGTGGCTATTAAAAGATTAGGAGGTGTGGCCTTGTGGTGGAAGTGTGTCATTGGAGGTGGGCTTTGAAGTTTTTAGAAGTCCAAGCCAGGTCCCGTGACTCTCTATTCCTGCCGTCTGCAAATCCAGGTATAGAATTCTCAGCTACTTCTCCAGCGCCATCTCTGACTGTTTGCCACCAAGATTCCCACTATGATGATAATGGACTAAACCTCTGACCTGTAAGCAAGTCCCAATTAAAAGCTTTTCTTTGCAAGCCTGGCTGCAGTCCCGGTGTCTATTCACAGCAATAGAACACTGGCTAAAATACACAGTTATGGTCCACTACATCCTAGTTTGCTTTCTATTGTTGTTATGAGAACACAATTACCAAGCAATGTAGAAAGGAGAAGGTTGATTTGGCCTCAGAGCCACCTCGGGGTCCATCACTGATGGAAGCCAGGACAGGAAATGAAGCCGAGACCATGGAGAAGAGCTTGCCTTCCATCGCTTTCTCAGGCTGATTTCTTATATGATAGAAGACATTGCCCACCGTGGGGGGTAGCCCCTCTTACATCAATCGTTAACCAAGAAGGTGCTCAATAGGCTTGCTTACCTATAGGCCAATCTGACGGGAGCATTTTCTCAGGTGAGGTTTCTCCTTCCCAGACGATCCTCGCTTATGTCAACAGGCACATCAGGTAACACAGCAGTGCCATTTTCTCCACGTGTCGCACAAAGCAACACTTGGTTGTCTTGTTGAATGGATTCTGGACAGATCAGATACACAAAGAGGTCTACGGGTTGACTTATCGCCTTTTTAATGGCACTGAGAGTCAAGTCTGTACCCAAGATCAATTCCTTTGATTTCCTCCCCCCTTTTCACCACAAACCATTGTTTTCTAAATTGAAAACTGTTAAGTCAATTTATAACAAATCAATGCTTCCATTTTCATTCATTGAGAGTGAGTATTGCTTGTTTTAATCAGTTTATCAAATCAGGGCACATTTGACTCAACAATACACTCCAGAGTTCATTTTCTTATTCATGATCTGGATTATTAAAAAACTTTCCATTAGGCTATTTCTATATAGTAAAAATAGGACAGATAGTATGGAGACCCAGGCAGCATTCTTTCTGAAACCACCTAGCATGCCTGAAATACCACATATACCTTGATTGCAATATGGATGCATCGAAGTTCCCTAAAATACATGTGTCTTACATTTACTAAGACCTTTCTCAGTAAACTCTTCAATAGCACTCTCAAAGGTTTTCCACGGACTGGAAAGATGGCTCAGCAGGTTAAAGCATTTGCTGTCTGAGCCCTGGAGCCCACATAAGAGTGAAAGGAGAGGGCTAACTTTACAAAGTGTCCTCCGATATCCAGACATGCTTTGTTTCATAGACCACCCTGATGATGATGATGATGTCAATAATAACAATAATAATAATAATAGTAATTTTTCACAGCTTTACAGTTAGGGGTATAGAACAGCATTCATTTACTTTCGTTTGTTGCTCCACTGATACTTATCACCAACAAAGTACAGGTCATTAAATGGACTTAGAGCCAGTTCTTCCAAAGATGAAAGGGGAACAGCTATGAAATAGGGAGGATTCAGCACTCATTTCCAAAACCCACACAGCATTTCCTTCTGGTGATATGATTAAAAGTTTGCTGGGTAGGGGTGGCTGGGAACATGTAGTATTTAACAATTAATAAGCTTTTAAATTATTGGCAGAGAGTAAATTAAATCCCCAAATCTAACAATTATAAATTACTTTATATTGTATATATTAATATGCATATAATTATATATAATATAAATTTTATGATACATATTAGTTATATATAAAATCACTCATATATATTTTTGAGGCATATATATGTTGAGATAGATTCTCCCTACATAGGGCAGGCTGACCTCATAGGCACACAATCCTTCTGCCTCAACTTCCTGAGTTCTGGGATTTCAGATGTATGCCACCATCTTGGACAAAACATTTGCTTTTTACAGCAAATGCACAAGTTTTTGTTTTATTTTGTTTTGTTTGTTTTTTGTGGCATTGAGGACAGAGCCTGGAGCTTTGTGTGTACTAGTCAACGCAAATACAAAAATAATTTAGAATTCCATAAAAGGAGATAGTTTATTATTCCAGCTGTATATGTTATTAACATTCCACTGCACTTATCACCAACAGGGGTCACATAAACAACTTTTAACCCTGACAAAGTCTCAACTAAACTAGATGATAATGAAAAGCAGCATAATGTGATGTGTCAAGAAAAACCCTTCTCAGGAACTAGATGAGTTTGCTCAGGATGCTGAGGAAAAGCTTGAAGACAGAGGAGCAGACACTTTGTGCAATAAGGAGGCCCCATGCTTCCCAAAGCTGTAGGTGAGGAAAGACAAGAAGTCTTCCTTCTCTTTCTCAGATTCTGAAAAAGAAGCAGCTGCGACTAAGTTCGGTCTCCTTTACGAATGGACACTGGAAGTATTCTTTTCTAAATTTAAGAACAAACGGTAATGAGTCTAGAGAAGACTCAGTACTCGCTTACTGCTCTTGCAGAGAACCTTAATTCAGTTCCCACACTCATACAGGCTAGCTCCCAACTACCTGTAACTCCAGTTCCAAGTTCTTGGTGTCCATGAGCACCTACCTGCGCGTACACGGTACACATACAAACAAGCAGACACCCGCTACATGCCCACATCCATACACATACACACAGAGAGACACATGCACGCAGGTGGGAAGGAAAGGAGAGGTAAACAAAAAATAAAGAATTTTGAAGGAGACTATCAAAGGGGGGGCATCATGTCGAAGAAAGGTGTGTGGCAGTGAGATATGGCGCAATGTCTTCCGTGCTCTAGTCTTGGAGTTTGCCTGGCATGTGTGCTGCACCACTATTCTGCGCATTTTATCCACATGCTGAGAAAAGTGTAACGCAAACCCAGCCATCTTCATACTCTACGGTGCACAATGTAGAGGCCCATTCTCCCTTCCCAAAGATGAAGTCATTCTCAACAGTAATTGTCAGGCTTTACCTGATTCCTTTTCAAAGGATGGAAACAACCTAGGTCTACAGACATTCCGAATCCCATGGGGGGAAAAATAAAAGAAGAGTGGGAACCCAAACTTTATATCACATTATTGCACTTCAGTCTCACAAATTTTTAAAACTATTGATTAGTTACCTTGCATATATTTTCATTTATAGCCTCCAGTAGCCCTCACATGGAAGGGTGTTCTATTAGCACTGAAGGGAAAAGTGAACTTAAACAACATGTAAAGCACATGAAAGATACAATTTCATTCATGTAAAATTGTGTATACATAAATGAATTTCCAAAACACAGAGTCAGAAAGCTGTCTGAATTTACTGTCTTAATGAATTAACAAATAAGTGTCGATAATCTGGTACCAGGCACTAAATATATGCAGATATGAAATGTGTCGCCAAGCCTTGTGACCCTCACTAAGAGAACAGGATTCATTAGAAAATAACAACGCAGCATTTAAAGTGCTATTTCCAAAACTTTTAAACTTTGGCAGACACAATAGATGGATTGCAATCCTCTAAAACTTGCCTGTGTCGGGTTTGCCTGCGTCTAGAAATTTCTTCCTAAATCATCCACTTGTGAATCCATCCTCATCTACACCTTCACCCTGCACACTCTACCTGTTCCTCGGGCAAGGTGCTTTTCTTGGCTGAAGTTTGGTCTTTACCGGACTTCAAAAGTGTCCTCGTCAGAGAGAGTCACATCCCCTTGTCAGTGAGCAGAGTTAGGTCTGCTCTTCTGGACATATCAAGGAGAGCAGAGACATTATAAGCAAGCCACAAAGTGAGAAGGAGTGCATGGGTCCTTGACTGAAAAGCACAAAAGCATTAGCAGAAATGTGACAAAGTTGTGATTTCTAATATGTTGCATGCGTACAGCAGGGTTCTTGCAATCCCAGCAGGGTTTCCAACCCGAAGATTAAATGTTGGTGAAGGGTGATGCACTTTAGAAATTCTGCATCTCTCAGCTTCTTTCAGCTCCCCTGAGATCAGAGGTGCCCCACACTTCTCTCTTGGCCCATGCCTCTGCCTTGAATGCTGTTTACCTGAGGAGGCAAAAAAGCAGGTTGTTTGTGAATCCCTTTTCTCGCGGTATAACCACCGCATGATTTCCAAGTCACAAACCCATGTTTTGGTCTGATCATTGTGGAATGCCTCCACCCTGAGGTATAAGGAAATAAAATAGCGATCCCCAACACACAAACCCTGACTCTAAACATTGCCTGCCCTTCGTGACCCTGGACGCTGCAGACACACACGTGCACACTCAGCATGGAATCCTTTCCTCTGGCCTCACCTGCTGCTTCCATCATTGCCAGGCCTTAGCTCCCAGCAGGCAGTAAATCTGTCAATGGGGCCTAGCACCAAGCAGCACCAGGTTTCTATCTAGCCTTTTAAGACACCCCCTCCCAATGGCTTCTTCCATTTAGATTGACATAAATGCTACACTGAGAGAAAGACTGATACCCAAATCTTTATTTAAATTGCTTTCCCGCTGAAACAATTTTATCAATCAAAACAGATAAGAACAAGTTTCAAAGCATCATCTAAAGGGATCCATTCCTGAAAAATCAAGGCCACTCACTTTGTTTTGGTCTGCCTGGACAGAGTGCCTGGTGCCTGCAGAAAGGGAGATAAGGGTGGGCTACACAGAGAAAGGTCACTGTCAGTTGGGGTTGAAGCCAGCCCTTCCAAGACCCCATAGTCTACTTCAAGAAAAGCCTGCATTCATCCACTCCCAGCATGGAATGCTGGGTTCGGCTCCCCCTCTCCTCTTAGTTCCAGCTCAGGACCATTCTACATGATGTATTAAAACATAAAGAGGGCCACAGAGCAATCTGAGGGAGGAGGCAGCTAGACGCTGATCCTCAATACTGACATCTGGGCTGAGCTCATTGTCTACTAGAGGTATACCTTGTATTCTAAGTATTTAATTGTGCCTTTTCTTTACAGACATGTACACTGAAAAAATTGACTATAGGCTAAGGAAGAAAGAAGAAAATCTTGGACCCGAATCTGGCTTCCAACTGGAGCTAACGCTTAATAAAATTTCCTGAGCGGGAAATATGTTGCTTGATAAAAGACATCATTGTTTTCCTACCAATTGTGAAACATTCAAATTAAGAATAGTTTCAGTTACTTCTCAATAGCCAATTTACCTTTGTTATTGTTTTTAAGCTCTTAACAACTATTAGGGTTTTTTTCTTACTTTCTAGCTGATAATTATCTTTCTAAATCAAGTTCAAAAGATGTGCTGGGCAGAATTTAAAGATACCTTGAAGATTTCTGAAATATACATAGAATAAAACAAAGACTTGGTTCTTTGAAAAAACAAATAAGACATATAAATCCTTAGCAGAGTAGCCAAAAGGAAAAGAAACCTTAAATTAATAAACCTAGAGATAAAAAGGGGAATGTTATCACAGATTCCAATGAATGCTGAAGGTTCATTGAAATCTTTGAAACTTACAGAGGAGGATATAGAAGAAATGAATAAGTTCCTAGACATATTGGGTCTCCTGAAATTAAACTAAGGATGTGTAAACAATTTTAACAAATTCACAGTAACCAAGATTGAAGCACTAATAAAAAGTCCCTAACAAAGAAAAGCCTGGAATTGGATGAATTCTCCATGGGAGTCCATTACGTAGATAGGGGTGGGCACCAGATAACTTACTCTATAAAAGCCAACATCATCCTGACATTACATAAGAGCACAGCAAAGAAAGAAAACCACAGACCAATTTCTCTAGCAATAGATGCAAAAATTACAATGACATTCTGCTAAAGCATACTCTGTAACACATGTAGATTATCATGCAACATAACCAATTTGATTTCATTTGGGGGTGCAATTTATACAAATCAGTAAGTGTAATATGGAACACAGTAGTAATAAGCACAGAAATCCTATGATCTCAATTGACAGAGAAAAGGCCTCTGACAATGTCGTTATCCTTCAAGATAAAAATCCCCGAAGACTCTAAGTACAGATGGGAAGTTTAACATCCAAGGTCTTAGTTTGATTTTTATTGCTGTCATAGAATTCTGACCAAGAGTAACTTTAGTGGGAAAGGGTTTATTTGCTTACATATCCCAGCCCAGGTCATAGTCCATCACTGAAGGAAGTCAGGACAGGAACCTGAAGACAGGAACTGAAGCAAAAACATATAGGAAAACTGCTTGCCCATTTATTATCCACAACTTTCTCAGTTTGCTTCTTATATCCCCCAGGACCACCTGCCCAGGAGTGGTAACACCCAGAATGAACTGACCCTCACAAATTAAATATTAATGAAGAAAATGTCCCCACCTCAGATTTGCCTACAGGCCATTCTGATGGAGGCAGTTTCTCAATCAAGGTTTCTACTTGACCCAAGTTTATGGAAATTTGACAAAAAATAAAAATGAAAACTACTCAACACACCTATGTATGATTAATCTACAAACCAATAGCCAACATTATACCAAACAATAAAGTGTTGAGAGCTTTTCCTCTAAAATCTAGAACAAGGCAAGACTGCACCCAGTCTTGCTCAGTACAGTGATGGAAGTATTCTACCAAAAAGACAAGCGAAGGGATGCAAATAGGAAAAAAGTAGAACTATTCCTACTTGCAAATGACAGAAATGTAGTTGGACATGAACCTGAAAAAAAGCCAGGAAGCAGGGCACCTTTGTGATTTCTGCTTCAAGCTTTTGCCTTGATTCCTGTCTTGAATTCTCTCAGTAATGGAACCTGTCAGTCAAATAAACCCTTCCCCCACTAGGTTGCTTTTGATCATGGTGTTTATCGCAGTAACAACAACAACAAAATCAGAATAGGACATTCACAGAACTCTAAGTCAATATATAGAGTAGATGCATACCCATTTATCTCCCTAATAGGATCGCTCATATGTGAAAGGCTTTGTCTCCAGCTGATAGAACCATCACTGAAAAGGGATTGAGTCACAAGAACCCTGACCTCAGCTGTGCATTCAACCACTGATAGATTCCCAATGTGCTGGCATTGTTGGGAAGTAGTGTAGTTTCCTTGGAGGAAGTGAGTTACTCAGTTGTAGGAGACCATAACTTATCCCAGGTCCTTTTCCATTTTTCTCTCTTCCTGCCAGCTTCCATGAGGTGAGAAACTGAGGTTCACCTAATGCTTGACCTCACTGTGGTCCAGAGCCCTGAAGCCAAATGACCATGGAATATAACCTCTGAAACCAGGATTCAAAATAAAGCCTTCCTTCTTTAAGTTATTTTGTGTGGTATTGTGTCATAGAAATGAGCAATGTCACTCATTCAATCATCTTGGCAGTCAGCTATTCCAAAAGATCATGACTGAATTTATACTCAAGCAGGAAAAATAAATTCAAACTAAAAAGCCAACTTAGAACAGTTAAGAACAGGACTGATTCTTTGAAACTCTGAAAAGATGAGAACAATAGTAAAACAGAAATAAAACTTAACGAACAAATTATATACATAACAGAAAATTTTTATGGAAAGGGGGATTGAACACCAACATGTTCCCCTCCTCAACTTCATATGCCGCCCTTTCTAATTTGATGTCTTTAAGACATCTTCTTACACCAGCTTTTGCTAGTAAATACTCATCCGCACCCTTCAGGAAGACCATATCTGACCCTACTGATCTAAAAACAGAAAATAGATTAGAAGAAAAAAAGTGAAATTTTGCAAGGAATTTGCTTATGAGGTTGTTCCCTTGATACACTAGGAAACTTGTTCTGTATCAAGTACAAGGCTCATAGTAGCACCTGGGGTTCTCAAGAGCGTCTATCCAAGCGCCTTCTTCCTGATTTTTTTTTTTTTAGTTTAGTGTAGGAAATTCGTATAGCTATGGAATCAGTTTCTTCTACAGTTCAGCTGGTCTTCTAACCAATTTCCAGGCCTAACTTTCAGTGCAGTTGACTATCTGTAATTTCTTTCAGTGCTGATCCCTAAGCTTTCTCCTTTTTTCACAGTGCATTCTAAATCGGTAGCTGATACCAGTCTATTCCTTTTATCCCTTGGAAGCTGCAACGATACGTAACAAAAGGGAACCACTCCATATTTGGTAAAGGGAAACTTGCTTCCCACACATTTCACACACTGGTTGCATAAACTAATGCTTCTTTTCTCTTGATTCTGCGCTCCTTACGGTTCCATTATCAACAACATGAAAGTTCTGCTGTGTGCAGTAACACAAAGGGAATTTGCCAGTAGAGTTCAAACATATAACTATCAGAGGCATAACACAGAAAACATTCAAAGTCTGAGCCTTTTCATGACGTCCCTGACATCTCCCACAATCCGCTCATGTATTTTTAAAAATCTGCCATTGACCATTACTGTGTGACCCAATTCCTCTACTTTGTCTCTCAGCCCTAGACTCTTACGTGACCCATTCTATTGGTGAGACTTTCCACTGAGGTTTTCTTTGGCTTGAGTCTTTACTTCCCAGCACCATTAGGTTTTCTTCAGCAATTCTTATCTCTTGGTTTTGTCTTATCTAGTTTCCTAATTTGGGTTGACTTCCCTATTTCATTCATGTTTTTGGTTTTGTTTTTTTTTTTGAGTATTATCCATATCTTCTTTGGGTTACTTAAACATGGTCAGAATCATTCTCTTGAAATCTTTTTATAGAAGTTCCTCCAGGTCATTACATTAAGTGCCATTATTATGGGACTAGTGGTTTGTGGAACAGACATGTTATCTTCTTTTATTCATGTCATTCCTATTCCGATGCTGGAACTTGTACATCTGGAGTAGTTTGTCGGTTTAACTTCTTTCTGTCTGTCTGTCTCCTTTCTTTTCGAATTTTACAATGTTCAAATTTTACAGAGGGCAAAGTCTTCACTGATTGAGATGCCCATTTTCCATTGAGAAGCTCCAGAACAATGTAGCTGGCCCTAAGCAAGCAGGAGGCTCCTGTTTGCCAAAGAAAGCACTACAGACTGAGCTCCTTCAGCAAAACTCTCAGGGGCTATAGGTGCAGAATAAGGGTAGTGAGTGTATAAATCATAGCTCCTGGCAGTGTAGATGAGCATAAGCGTGGATCCCCTACTTGCTGGGGAGGTGGGGGTTGCTGCCTGGTAGAAATGCGAGACACTCCATTCTGTCCTCAGTCCGCAAACGTCGGGTTGAGGCTGATGTGCAGGACTCACAACCTGGGAATTATACTTCTGATGAGCAGATTCAGTTGGTCCACTATTTTCAAATGCCATTCATGAAAATAAATTTAATTAAAAAAAGAGACCAGATGTAAATTGGCAACTATTTGACTTATCTCAAAGCAGAAAAGAACTGTCTAAATATGGGGCAAATAGAGTATACATGATCAGAAAATGTTAACATTACCAATGTGGAACGTGAAACCTGCAGGATGCAAAACTTCAGAATGCTCTACCCCAATTCAAAAATTGAAGCTGAGAATGCAGTCAACGCTTACTCTATTAAAAAAAAACACTCAAAATAATGAAAAGGACATGAAAACTTAGAAGTAAATACTAATAGACTTCACAGAGAACAGCTTAGAACGGTTAATAGATTAGAAAGTAAACTATCAAAGTCAACACAAAATAGACATACTGATTAAGACAAAGAACAGTGCATTGTCCAACTTGACCCTTTGTAAGGAATAATAGTCCTGGAAGAGTGTATCAGGAAAACTCACTCCATATAAACAGTGGGAAACATAAACTGCTACAGAGGTCCCAGAAAATTCTGAGTGTGCTGCTTCACCTAAAGGAAATAGACATCAGAAGGAGGATTTATATTAGAAAACAATTGTCATAGGTTACATGTAAAAGCAGTTATTAAAAGCAGCCTTAACTCTGAATACTAAAAAAATAGACATTTAAATGTGATGTCTAAGATGTTTCAATAACAAAATAAATAAATAAAGTATATGTTTAAATAATGTTTCAGGAGTATGCAATGGCATGGTTAGTGTTACAGTGCAAAATGAGCTGGAAAAGTACCCATGATTAATATGTATCAACTTCCAAAAACGCGTAATCACATAAAAACAAAAAGGAAACAAAACAATAAAATAAAAACATCTGTTATATTTAGGTAGTACAATCTTAAAATTTTCACTTTCTTTTAGAATGGTTTGGGTATTTTCTAGATTTTATAATACATATATCCACATAATGCTTTCTAAAGTATTGCTTGTGGTTGATTGTATTTTATTAACAGCTTTGATGTAGGAGGGTCATCTGTCTATGTGTTACTTTCATTGGTTAATAA
>LOEQ01001677.1:75084-95611 GCA_001685075.1 Bramus lutescens | reverse complement strand
CCAGTTTGTCGGTAGCTTCAGGTGTAGAAAAGTAGGGTAAATACCATAACACTCAGGAAAAGCTAATTCCAGAACATTCCAAACCTGACAAGTAATTTGCAATGGGAGTTGACATGATATAAAACGTTAATGTACAGGATACATTCCAGTTAATGGTTTCTTTCAGCATAAGTAACCCTTGGAGGTTCCCAGCAGGCCCTGCGCCATTTCACAGCACCAGGATTTCTGGGCCTTAGCCCAGGTTTCAACCATGTTTCCCCAACAATGCTTCCATTTTCTGAGATTGAGTCTTTCATGGAGGCTTCTAATTTGAAAATCAAGTAATAAGAATGGAAAATGCTTTACCCACTAAAAAAAATATTGGAAGATCTATCTGCTTCTGAATTTATAGCCTTCTGCATTTACCATAAAGAACCCTAGACTACAGACAATAACACATAAGCATTCGTGTCCACTTGAGTAAGAGCTGGGAGGGAGGCATGGCCAACCTCACTCAACCAATTATCCCTATGCAACAAAGCTAACTCGTCAATTCTGATTACCCACCCAGCTCACAAATATGTCTTCCTGATAGGCATGGCGGCTTGTGCCTCTCATCCAAGCACTCAGGAGCTGAAGGCAAGGGGGACTGTTGTGAGGTCAAGGTCAGCCTGGGCTATATATTGAGTTCAAATCAAGCTCAACTACAGAGTGTGACCCTGTCTCCCAAACCAAACCAAAGCAGAAGAGGTCTAGGCACGACCTCTTCCTTCCCTCTGCTCTCATTTGTGTTGCCTTCTTCCTCCGCCTCTAATCTTCTGGTCTCTTNCTTCTTCCTCCACCTCTAATCTTCTGGTCTCTTCCTAGTATGGCTGCCTCTTCCAATTGACAGTCTCCTACTTCCAGATACTGCATCTTTCTAGGGTAAGAACTTGACTCCATTAGCTGGAGAGCTGGCTCAGGGATTAAGAGCACTTGTTACTCTTGCAGATGACCTGAGTTCGATCCCCAGCTCCCACATGGTGACACACAATTGCCTGTCACTCCTGTCCCAGGGAATCTGATGCCCTCTTCTGACCTCCACTGGTGCCAGGCATGCACTTGGCACATACTTGGCACCAACACATACATTCACACAGACCAAACACCCACATACAAAAATAATAAAATAAATAAATCTGGAGAAAAAAAAGAGCTTGACTTCACTCTTCTCACGTACTCCCGCTAACCTCCTAATGGGCTTTCCTTGGCCTCCCGTTGTTAGGAACATGTTAAGCAGAGTGTGTTAAAAAAGGATAAGTTACTAAATTCGTTCCACGACCATGCATAATGGAGTTGCAGAGCTTCAAGTCCCAGAGGGTCTCAACACGCAGCGGAGCATTCGGCTGGCAGTCGACGGAGACTCCGGCTCCCTTAGATAGTGGAATTGAGGCTTAGAGCAGGTAGGCGTCTTGCTCACTTGCAATTGCCTGCCATTCGAAGCTTTTTAGGGACTGAGTGTTCACTGCTGCGAGCACGTTCCCATACAGAAAACATTTTGAGAGCAAAGGTAAGATCTGGTGTGTGCTGAGGACCATAAGTTAAAGAGGCCACCTGACAACAGTGTCTTTGAATCCCTGTGTTAGAAACAATTCACTTTCTAATTACAACTATTTTGTCTTTCATGTTCTTTCTTCTTTTCTCTTCACCTCAGTGTGGATAATTAGCCCCTTTTCCGATAAATATCACTTCCTTGGTTATTGTGTAGTAACACAAGTATGTTCTCATTTCTAAGGGGATCCTTTTTCATCTGCCAACTGTCATTAAAAAATCACATGTGTTATTCCAGTAGGGTTTTTTTTATGTTTTGTTTGGCAAGGGGAGGCTAATTGTAGCTCTCTCCCATGGCCTTCTCACTGTTGTTAAGTTAACCATGGGTTTGTTATGCTGGGAAAGGTTTAGCTAAGGCTTGGAATCCAAAATAAGGGCAATAATAAATACCAATTATTCCCAGGCCCTTTGCTCCTGCTGTGTTCCTAAAGTCAGCAGGCCCGGCTGTTGATTTCCACAGGACTGGATCCTCCTAAAGTTCTTGATACAGTTGCCTTTGGGATGCTATTTTGGGTCACATGCTGTCCTTACTGAGAACAGTGATTGCATGGTGGAGCTGGTGAGCAGGCCCCCTCCTCCCTGCCTTTGGAAGTATCTCTTCTTAAGCATCTGCAGCCATGTGAGACAGCATATGTGGCATGTTCATCTGTCCCCTGGCACTTGTCTTGTCACAGCCTAACTTCAGACTTTAATTGTAGGACAGAGATGTAGAGCAGAGAGAAATCGCATGTGCTATTCAGTATCGGCAGAAACATGGAATGTGTCTTTCTCGTTTGTTCAGTTCCGTATTAAGATGGGAAGTAGAGCTATCGACAAGCCATATGCTGTGAATTTGTCCACCAGGACAAGAAGACCAGGTTCCCTATAAAACACGCGGGTATTGAAGTAAACAGGAAACAGCAGCAATCTCACTAAATGCGTGAAATAGTACCATAGATCTATAGTACTATAGAGATACTACATAGCAGAACACAGTGGTAGAACACAATGCTTACAGTGATCTCTGGTGTTCTCTAGTTCATCAATCCACAGTTCCAAGAACAAATGCTTTCCCCTTCAGTGTGTTTGACAAACACCAAGCGTAAGCGTGATGTTTGGAAAGGGGTTCTGAGCATCATCATGATATATAAGCATAGTCGAAGAGTCTGTCATCGTTACCGTCTCGCCATCCTAATGAAACCCTTCTCCCCATCTTTGCCTTTAACTTTCTAGCCACTGCTCACAGAATTGCACAATAGCATAACCTCCATCGCAGATATCTCTCCCATACAGTGCAACCATCACTTCTCCATGATTTTAGGCAATGGCTTTATTTTCTTGGCTTTCCCCTGAGAAATTACAAATTATAATCAGAGGCACTGTTGGGTCATTGCTGTAAAAGGGTTGGACATTGACATACAGGCTCCTTTGTGGAATAAATTCTGCTCTAGTTTCAAATTTAAATCCCACCATTCGCAAAGAAGAAGAGTAAGACTCAGAAATAGTTAATTAGTCATATTAAAGACAAAAACAGCTAATGGAAGTTTTTCTGTTCATTAAGTTGACCTAACATGCAGCATCTCCAGCCTCTCTGCCTGCAGAAGTGAAGACCTATAATATAGACTGTGCTGTGTCCTGAGGTAAACCTGGGCTGGGGAGCAGGAATGGACCCTGCTGCATCCCAAGTTGAACCTGGGCTGGGGAGCAGGAATGGGTTAACCTAGAGAGAACTGTTGTTGACATCAGACAGGTCTGTTTTACAAAGTAGAACTAACAATCAAGCAAAATCTCTGGCTTCTGAAATCATTTTTTTTTAAACAACAAAACCAGTTTTGTTTAAAAAAAAAAGTTGTTAGCCAAGAAGTGGCTAGATATAATAGGCCAAGCAGTGTTTAAATGGAAAAAAAAAAGTTTGGTTCTATCTACAAAATTAATAAGCAAAAGTTTAAACTACAGGATACAAGGTTAGTGTTTTTCATCTCTTATTCTGCACAAAGAGCCAGTTATTGAAAACAAATATTTCTAGGATGGCCCACATGTCTTATTTGCTCTTGTCTCTCCTATCCATTTTCTCCACTGAGTGCATCCCAGTGCTCTCAGGGTAGGTAAGTAAGTGAAAGGCTCTTGCCAAAGGGGGCAGTGCCATACATAGCTCATCATTTCAGAAGAATTCCAAAATTATCAGTTATTAGCCTAAGGTTTTAGACATTTATTTCAGTGTTTCCTGAACCTGTGTTTTTCACCTCATTCAACTACTACGAAGGTAAACTTATGTCCAAGAAAGATAAAAAGATTAGAAATTACTGACCTTTAAACTAAAATGAGGACAAGTTCTTACACAAAATTATTTACAACTGTCTCTCAATTAACAATGAAGTCATCGAATCAAATTTGAATTTAATGATTGACATTTGAAGGAAGTAATATAAAGGAACAAAAGGGGAGGAATTTGTGTTTTCTAGGAAGAGATCTTTTAAAATAACCATAGGCTGATGGTGAATCGACTATTCTAGTAAAAGGACATACAAGTGGAAACAGAAGTTGGTTACATACAACCAAATATTAAAATGTGGAGGAAAGATTAGATGCCATCTATTCGTTTACATAAGTAAAAGCAAAGTAAGTAAATTAGAGAGTAATGTGGTACCAAGCAAAATAACTGTGGGTTGTTTCAGAACAGCATTATTATGAGGGATTTCTCATAGGAAACCCAGGGACCTATGAGCGCAGCCCAGAGAAGCAGAACACCCATCTCGCGAGGGCACCAGAAATGCCAGTCAGGAAACTGGACCAATGATGGTCCCCAGTTCTCCACTTCCTGGAGTAGAGTGAGGGGCAATCAAGCATTGTAATGCAGAAGCCTCTGTTATCTCATACATTGATACTAATTTCATGAAATTTCCTTCAATAAACTGATAACAATAACTGAAGAAATATAAAGGTTAGAAAAATATATACCATTTCAGCAGTTTCTCTCTAGAATACAACTCAGTAAAATCTGTACTAAAGCAATTTCTGAGTTGAAAAATCTTAATTGCTTTGTAAGTCTTGTGAAGAATAACAATTTATGCAGTTCTGTCTTTTTTGCAAAAGGTATGAAATCCTCAAGATATTTTAAATTAACTTGCAATTATTTTTGTAAGCTTCATACTCCACTTATGTATACCCAGCCATTTAAATTAACATGCAAAAATACATTCTATCCTGGAAAAATATTAGTCAAACTAAGTAAAAATTATTTAAATATTTTATAATAGTTTTATTCTTACAATTAGATATGGATTTAATTAAGAAGATAAATGACTTGTTCTACCTGCATCATCAACCTTACTCCTATTGACTGGGAAAAAAAATGGAATAATGTTCTATAAATTATCAGACCTTACATGCTATAAATATAGATTATGTCTCAAAGGTTCTCCACAAAAGTAATTGTGTTATCTTTGAAATGTATTGACCTTTAAATTTTTTTGTATGGGGCTACAAAGATGGCTCCCCAGTTAGGAGTCCTTAGTGCTGTTTTAGGGGGCCCAAGTTCAGTTCTCAGCACCCATGGCAGAGAGCTCACAACAGCATTTAAGTACAGTTTCAGGGGAAAATATGCCTCTGGTCTCCATGGACACACACACATGCTTAGTTGATTGGTTGGTTGGTTGGTTGGTTGGTTAGCTGGTTGGTTTTGAGAGAGGAACCTGGTGTAATAATTAGTGTGGCTTCAAACTCGCATGTCTTGCCTCAGTATCTTAACTAGCTGGTATTCCAGGAATGCACCGCTATATCCAACTTGAAACATATGATTGAAATGAAGTTAATATCCTCTTCACAGAGTTATTTTGATTGTTATTTGATTTGATCATTGTCACTATTGTCAGTACTACAAATTGAGCCTAGGGCCTCAAACAATTAAGGCAAACACGTTTTACTGAGCTACAATCCCAGCACTGTGAGAGAATCGTCACATACACTTTGCACAATTTCTAACACATAGTAAGCATATAATGAAAGATATTTGCCTATTTTCTTGGACTATCAGGAATGATCATAGCTGGCTGTTTGTAAACATTCATGTGACATCTTTTGAAACTGTCCCAAAATTTCTAGAATTTCTTAAGTGTAATTTCATGTACTCTCTCACTGTTGCTTTAATTTGGTATTTTCCTAGTGACAAATAAATGTTAAGCATCTTTTCATGTGTATGTTATCTGCTCATACATCCTCTTTTGAAATATCTATTTTAAATCTTTCGTCAAAACTTTAAAGCCTTGATTCATGTTTTAAAATCATCTAATTCCGTAATAGCTGGGGCAAAGCCTGTGCAAGCATCGGCTCTGATGCTGATTTCAGGATGAGAAGCACCTTTATCAAATATAGCTAACATACCTGAGGTAACTGGTGTGGCACCGTGGAGTAGAGTGCAGAAGAGTAAAACAAGAGGGAAGAATCAGAACCAAATGGAAACAAGAACTGAGCTTTGAGACACAGTCGTGGAGACTATGTCAGAACAGAGCCTGGGCCGCAATGCAGGCTGTTCTTCCAAGATACACCAACTGGTTTTAGTGCAAGTCAAAGAAAGAAGCAGAACACTACCCCCATTACAGCCTTCCATCTCCTTCTTATTTTGAGGTTCGCCCCTGGTGTCATTGACTTCTTATCCCAACCTAGAAAGCAGTCGATGGAAGTACGGCCATCACTTTTCCTATATTTTGTTGTTCTCCAAGAGCTCCAGCTCAGTGGGAGACTCTGTCTTAAGGGAATAAGGTACCCAAGGACCTTCTCTAACCTACACACACACACACACACACACACATACAAACACACATACATACTTGCAGACACATGCTCGCATGCATACTTGAGCCACACACATACATACATACTCACAATATCGGAGAGAAGCAATATGAAGAAAGAAAACTGTATTTTGGCTCCTAATAGCAGAGGTTTGAATCCATGATCAGCTATCTACCTGCATGCTGTGTACTTGTCTTAATTCAGAGCATCATGGTAAGGGGTCTGTTGTAAAGGAGACAATCACCTCATTGCCAGTAGGAAGCCAAGAGAAAGGGGAGAAAGGCTCAGAGGACAAGATGTCCTTCAAAAACATCCCCAGTGGTCCACTTTTTCAATCAGGCTCCACCACTAATGGTCCATTCAGCTACAAATTTATCAATGGATTCACCTATTGATAACGTTTAAACCTTTGTGATGGAATCAGGTATAAGCTGGAAGCACATGAGCCCTTTTTGTCACCGTCAAACCACAGCCTTGTCCTTGTGTTGCTTATGTTTTACCTAAGGAAGCTAAATGGGAAAGAAACAAATGGCTTAGACCCCTCACACATCAGATGCTTGTGAAATAAAGAAAAGCAAAGCATGGAAGAAAGATCAAATACTCCCAGAGAGGGACGAACAGGACTTATTGCTCTAAATCAGATAAATAAAGACTCTTCGGTAAAGTGCCATTTTGTAGAGGCATAAAGGAGCAAAGAAAGCTTCATATTATCTGGTGAAGGAAAGAGCTAGACATAAAATCGTAGTTGGAGCAAACATCCATAGAGACAGCTTAGCAGGGTGAAGGAACAGGAAGTGGTTGTCAGCATAGAGCTCACCAGCAGATGTTGAGCAAAGGAGTGGACATAGTCTCATTTCCATTTTGAAAGAAGAGGCTTTCACGATAGCCTTAGCATGAGATGGCAGTCTCACAGGCAAGACCATGACACCACGGTCTGACAACAGGCCATGCAAGGGAAACCAGAATATTACATGTGGGTTGATCTACTACAGCAGGAGAGTCAGCTGTTTAGGCCTAGAAGAGGAGTGGTCAGGAACACATTCTCCATCTTAGGGCATGCATAGGACATTCCCATGTTGATGTGTTAGGTCGGCAGTTTCTTGAGTAGACACCGTCATCAAGAACTGACTTTCAACACGAGATGTGTGGAAATGACAACCAGATGAAGAAGTTGTATCTTGCCGTCAGCTTAGTTTAGGCAAGGAGCAGGAATGGAGACGTGGCACCAGACAAAGTCTCCTTGCTTCCCTAGATTCAGATTGTCTGGGTGAATTTATATCCCTGAAATTATCCACTGCCACTGCAGCTTGGGAATCGCAGTGTGTTAGTGATTTATGAGTCTTGAGTTGTCTCTATCCAGAACCCAGAAAGAGAACCCAAGGATTGCGAGGGAAGGATGCCCCAGAGGAAGGAACAGACTAAGCTGGTATATGAAGAGATGCTTAACAACTGTTTTCAAGCAAGAATGTAGAGCAGAAGAGCATTATGGGCGATTAAAACCTTTCCCCACTTCTGCGCAAGTGGTCTGTCATAACTGTGTTGGCATGTCCCCCAGATTCACTCAGATGTTCAAGCTCTGGCACTCAGTGTAATGGGGTCCTTTGAAAGATAATGACGTCTTGGTGATGTCATAAGGTTTTCCTCCCTTCTTGTGCAGCCTGAAGGCAATAGTCGACAAGTCAGAATGCTCTCACTAGAAACTGAATCTGCTACTACCTGGTTTTCAGACTTTTCAACCTCCAGAACTGTGGGAAATAAAATTCTGTTTTATATACCCAAGAAAATGTGAGGCATAATAGAAATGATGAACTTACACAGAGCTGGGTTGAACCAGGTCTTGTTGGCTATGCTACCTGAAGAAGCAATTTACCTCTTAGAATCAGTGCTGGAGAAGCTGGTCCATCTTGCTCTCAGAGTGCTACAGGGTTACACGTGACAGTATATTCATTCCTCTGGGAATAAAGCTTTTTAGCTTTAACTGTGTTTAGGTATTGTTTGCCATTAGTAGTGATAAGAAAATGAGGTAGGACTGTCTGAAACTGATTTGAGTTTTGTGGAGGGGGGGGTGTAAAATCTGTTTCCTGGAGAATAGGGATCCTGGGTAAATGGCCTTCAGCAATGAGGAAGCCAGCACTTGTAGGCTTTTATTCCGTGTAGGCTGCCTCTACCTTACAGCCCCCCACATTAGTTTTGTCCTAGCCAAACTCATTAGAGCCATGTCCCATAAAGGGAACCTACAGAAAACCAAACTTAAAACTCAAAAGAGATTTGTCTTCACTAATCTGAATTAGAACCCTGAAACAGACAGATTAAAAACACAGAGGAAGCCGCGGAGCTTCCACAAGGACTCCACTCTCCAGTACCTCTCACCTCCTGTCCTGTCCCTGGCGGCCCCGGAAAGGGGTTTACAAATCAGTGGTGATGTGGACGTGGAGTACATTAGCCTTCTAGTAACTTCAGAACTGTCTGAAAGTCAGGGAGAACGCAGAAGAGGATTACCTTGTCTTCCTTTTGTTGTTGTTGTTGTGTTTCGCGTTGTTCATTTGGGGTTTTTTGAAAACCAAAGGAAGAATAGGCGACAGGACAGACAGACAGAAAATTGCCTGGAGCCGGATTATTAGCAGCTTAAGGAATAATCTTTTAAGTGTATTGCCAAACATACCACAAAGAGATCTGAAATAGCTCTCCAGCCAAAAAGCTGAGGCGGTATGGTAACCGCACACCTCAAACTGCTTTTCTGACTACGGAGACTTTAAAATGCTACTTTCATCTTGTTAAAAGGTGCGTAAGTCTAGAATGGTTGAAACTTGCGCTTCTGAATCTGCTCTCAATTTTTTTAAGTGAAACTTGAATTTTTAGAATTTTTTATATATTACTGGGAAAAATATTCATGCAGTCCCCTAGAATGTTAATAAATAAAGCTATTTCAGCTACATCTTTTCTTTTGTTTTCATTTTTATTTTGAAAGATGGAAGAAAATAGAAAAAGTGACATGTTGTGTTCTCTGTCTCTTTCATTCTGTTTCTGGAGCAGGTAGGAGAGGAGCAGGCAAAATTGAAACTGGAGTGGTTCTGAACTAATATTTACATTTATTATAATAAATTCAGACAATACAAGTGTGTCCATTAGAAAATGAAGACCTCACTTTTCCCTTATGCCATTTCCTAAGGATCATATAATTTTATACTGTTTTATATTCTTACATTATATAGAATTATAAAATGTCCCGCAATTAAATACATAGTCATTCTAACTTTCTTGTCTCCTTAAACTTACTCAAGAAGTTATAAAATGGCCACAACAAACAGAAAGGTTAAATATCTTTGGTTAAAAGTCAATAAGCATTTGGTACCTGCAGCCCAGAGTATATAGAAGCCAAGGGTTGTCTACAGTCTTCCAGGTATAATGTTTATGAAAAATAACATTAGCAAAACATCCAAGTAAACATAGTTGTAGTCAGAAGTGTGAAGGTCACTGAGTCGGACAACTTGGAGAACAGTCCCAGAAGTAAAGCCACGTTAGCCTGGGAGGTCAATGGCAGCCAGCAAAGACTCAGATCCATACACAGAGAAACATTCTCAGGGAGATTGATGGAAATATCCCTCCTGGCAACTTGTTCCAAGAGGGGTCATTGTAAATTCTAGCACACTTTTTGCTGTCCTTTTCTTCCGTCATTCTGAGAAACTGTTTCCCCTTTTGTCAGCTGCACCTCATTTTAAGAAATGTTTGACTGCTGGGCCTGGCCCACACAATGAGATGCATTGTTTAACACCGCAAGTTCCGAGCTGCGTGCGGTTTTGCTCTCCTCAGGCTAAAGACTGGAGAGTGACGCAGATCTACAATTGCCATGTTCCTTGTGCCTGGGTCATCACCCAGCAAATGCAGTACCCGAGCTTCTCAGCGACTAAATGATTTGGGCTGGATTTTCATTCTCTGAGCCACCGAGTGCTAAGGGCTGAAACCGTCATAGTGTGGTTGCCTGGATCAGCTGATTCACAGAGATACTAAATCTCTCACAGCCAGTGGTGTGCTGGGAAGTGGTTCACACCCATTTCTCCAGAGCAGGGAGCAGCGTAGCTCTGGTCTGTGTCATCTACCAGTTTCCTTTGGAGAACATATGTCTGTCCTGGCCCATTTGAAGGTCTCCACACAAAGCCTTCAGACACAGTGTTTTCAGAGATAGGAGGGGAAGTAAACACCCTCATCCTGAGATCATCCGCAAGCCGCTGGCAGCATCTCCCTTCATGCAGACCTTAAAAACACAGATGGAAGTTAGAGACACCCAAACTTGTCACCCCACACACACCCCAGTGGTTAATGGGGACCTGGAAATCCTTACCCACTGCCCATTGCATCCTTCTCCCCTCTAGTAAGCTGAGGTCAATTGCTAAACTATGCTTTTATCTTGGGCCTCTTAATCTGAACTCAAGATAGTAAAGACTCTTGTCCTGTTGCCATATTGCACATTTGATATTCTTGTTATCTGGGGGGGGGGAATGGAAAAACTGGAAATAAAAGCACCTCCATGAATGTTTTTCATACCAGACAAAGCAGTAGGAGCTTATTTTCTACCACAAAAATAAAGTCAAAAGGAAAGCTAAGAAGCTGTAATTATTCCTGAAAGCACAGTTTCAACAAACAGTGCAATGATCAGCGCCTCCTATCTTGACTTCTAGATTCACAAGTCGGTCCACATGGTCAATGCACAGCTAGGTGTCAGCGAAGAGGTAGATACATGTTTGCTGAATAACTAAATGAATATTTACCTCCCC
The DNA here is from genome assembly GCA_001685075.1 of Bramus lutescens. NCBI lineage: Eukaryota > Metazoa > Chordata > Mammalia > Rodentia > Cricetidae > Bramus > Bramus lutescens. Next base: position 84,500 of record LOEQ01001677.1, on the reverse strand, counting down.
TCTGCAACTCCTTACCAGGAGAAAATGCCCATCATTACCCCCAGCTATTTTAATATGTACCGACATGAAAGTTGTTGATAGAAAAAGACATGATCAGGTGATTTCTCAATTTAGCAGGGAAAGAATTAGCTTGCTAAATTATTAAAAGAAAATACATATTTCTAAAATTCCCCAAAATATTTGCTATTTGTACTGTCGTTGTTCCTCCGAACTTTCAAGTCCATACCCTGGTCGTTAGCATCTATGTGTCAACAGGCCAATAAAGCAAATTAAAAATGATAGTCAGTGGGGCCTAGAGAGATAGTTCAGCAGTTAAGAGCACTTGCTGTCCTGCCAAAAGACCGAGATTGGATTCCCAGAACCCACACATCAGCTCACAACCATCTAATAACTCAGTCCAGGTCTTTCAGTGCCCTCTCCTGGCATCTGTGGGCATCAGGAATGCTCATGGTGCACAGACATATCTACAGGCAAAAACCTTGTTGAAAAGTGGCCGTTAATAAATGTGCCTGGCTCAGAAATGTGCAGCAAATACCATTACTTAATTTTCTGTTCACCTAATATGTCTTCTGCAGTTTTTCATTTTAATAATAGATAATACATGTTACCTTTGATATAATCTCCACAGCTTTGTTCCAACTAGAAAATCAGGAAGCAACCAAGCTAGCATTTTCAAGTGTTCTGATCAGTGAAGCTTAGGAAGTGACAACTCACTAACTTCATTTCCTTAAAAGCATGCATGGCTCCCAGGGTTCTTCCTTCTGTTTTCCAAACTTCTAAGCTCTTAATGCTTTCCATAATTTTCATAGGAAATATCCTTCTTGAAGCTATAAATTGCTGTCTGATTGGCTAATCTATGCTCTGGTTTAGGGAATCTATGCAGCAGGGATGTTCAACAGATGAAGGAATGGATGGTGTAAGAGCAAACTCTTACTGTTCCAGAATATACTTTTATGTCTAATTGAATGGAAAATGCTCATTTAGAACACATCTCATGGCCAGCATCAACCCTGCCTATATTTATATCCAATTATGGGTCATATTAGGGACCAGAAAATAAAATGTTATTTATCCTTCCATACCAAGTTAAAGCTCCATGACTTGTGGTTATAGTTGCTATAACACAATACCACCATCTTCCTTTTTCCTCAATGAACTTTCTCCAATCCATTTTCTGCTTATTTGTTTGTTTTTGTTTGTTTTTCAAGACAGGGTTTATCTATGTAGCTTTGGAGCCTGTCCTGGAACTCACTCTGTAGACCAGGCTAACCTAGAACTCACAGAGATGGCCTGACTCTGCCTCCCAAGTGCTGGGATTAAAGATGTGCGCCATCACCACCCAGCTTCTCCAATCAGTTTTAAAGGTCTTAGCCTGTTTTTTTAATTACTGATGACTTTTGAAAGCCAGGTGACTTCTTTCAGAACTAAAAGATTTCAAATTAGTACAAGCGAAGGCAACTCACCAGCTAGCTACTCTCGCCTTTTTTATTTAGCTAAATACCCAAGTGACCAGCCCAAGTTCTCCCCAGCTTCCTGCTCTATACCTACATAAGAAAGACGCAATCTTTATGAAGAAGTAGTCAAATCCAGCAGTTTACAGGGAAGGAGAAAACTATAGCCCTTCTGGAGAGCAGGAGCTATGCCTGTTATTGTCCACTTCCTGTTATTTGCAGAAATTAGTCTTTTCAGCATAAGAAGTTAACTCCAGCTAAAGTTAGTTGACTTTTCCTGTGCTTAGTTGTAAATTGTAGTTAATTGACTCCAGCACACAGGCTTTCGGGACTCTCTTTCTGTTTTGTTTGTTTTCTTTAGAAGACATTTCACTCAACATTTGCCCTACCTATCAGCTGAAAACCAATAGCTTGAATAGAAAGCAAAATGCTACTGATTGTTAATGCGACTTTCTGGTGTTCGGAGTGTAACACTAAGATGAGTTAGCATCTGCTTTAGCAAACACGTTCGCAGTACTGCTCACCACTGAGTTTCCTCCTGGTTCTTCTCTTCAGCTGCAGGTTGACTTTGGTGGCCCTGGTTCACTCAAGAAACCCCGGGGCTTGTGATTCAGCCTGTCTGCCAAATCCCCATTGTGGCAGAAGCAGAGATTAAATCGTCAACCCAACTTCGCCAGTGATAGCAGGGCGGGGCAAGCTGACAGATTAATGTAAGCTTTAATCGTAAACTTCCCCCAACACTGATATAATGCTGCAGTTTCTCTTACACAGGGAGCAGTTAATAACCATTTCTCATTCAGCGCTGAGGTACAACACCGCCATTAGGCTGTGCCTTTGCAATAGCTGAGTCACTGCTTCCATTTGGTGTCAATTAGGCTAATTAGTGGTTAGCAGATCCGGCTGCCCCTTCAGTCATTTGGAAACGGTTCTCTGCGCATGTCAGGCCCCAACTCTGAGGTCTTCTCACACACTGACATGAACATTGCCACTGCTCAGGCAGAAGCTGTTTAGAAAGACAGCATTTGATTGGCCGTATCACTTGCCCAGCCAATGTCACAAACTCCAGTTTTTGATGGCCACCCACTGATTCTATGGCCTCTTGGCGGCCACCAGCTGTTGCAGTATAATTTGTTGGCCACTGATGCAACCCAATCCTATTATCTTTTCATCTCACCAGCTAGGTGGTCGGGGTGTGCTTCCCCCTGAGGGTGCATGTACCTGTTAAAACACTATTTCTTTTGGCTCTTATTCTAAACCCAGGCAGAGGGGATTAGGAGCCTGGCTTTTAACTGTGCTTGCCTTTTTCTTTTGTGAATGCCAATCGTTCTGCAGTACCTTTTGTGATATGAAAATGAACACAGGATTAAAGCATATTTTTGATTTCTCACCAACCGTTCGAGTCTTTCAGGCACCTTCCTTAAGCCAGTGGGTGTGCTTATCACCAAGGTAGCTCAAGCCTTGGCAGGAGGCAAGCACTGAGCAGACGTGACTTCCAATGCTAAAGAAATCACTGAGAAAGAGTCTATGGATATCACTCAAAGAACCATTTAACATTGTCCATTTAGTTATCAGATGAAAATCTTGAAAGTTTAGACAGATGATCTTCTCCATGATATTGAAATATTCCTAATACATACATATGAAGCACATATAAGTTGTAGAAAAACACTGGTTGTTCTACAAATGGAATTACTCTTGAAAACTAGCTCTTCAAAGTATACTATTACTTATGCCTCAGAATTTCATTTCAAATAGTCTTACTATATGACCCAATAGTTTAGGCATTTAAGAAAAGTTATCTTGTTTATATTATCAACTTTTTCATTCTAAGAAATTGGGTCTTCTTAGAGTATACATCAGATTACTTTTTCTACCATTAATTCAAAACCATTTCAAGAAGGCAATATGGAATGCTAGGGTTTCTTAATCACATATTTAAAAACATTTAATATATATATATATATATAAGCAGTGAATTCCATGTCAGATTTTATGTTTAAAAAAATCCTCAAAATACATGACTGACATAAAAATATATGTGGGCTACTTTACAAGTTAAATATAACCTATATTTTCACTTTATAAATAATGCATTTATTTGTAGTCTATGTAATATATCTAAAATATGTTTACATGTCATATAGGTTAAGTCACATACAATAATTTCAAGCATACCATTGAATTTTCATATATAAACAATTTAAATAATATTTTAAAAGCTTGGGTGTTCTCATATAAACACGACAGTATTTATAGCCTTAGGGAATTGTTGCCAGCAACAAAAAAAATCTAATAAATGAAAGGATCCATTTTGATTAACAACAGCTCTGCAGATTAAATAATACAGTCCTTTGAGTCAACCTACAAATTTACTAACATGTTTTAAAGCATATCCCAACAGTCTCTTCGCCTTTAGCTATAACATCAGATTTGTTTTGCTTTGACAATTTACATTTGTGAAAATATGCGCCTATTTGTAGTCTGTACACTCAATCCACACAGAGTAGGTTGAAATTAGATAGCTATAACCAGATAGGCATATCTTTGTATATACAGCAGGTTATGGGTGGGAAACTTTCAAGTTGACTTTAACTTGCCTAACTGTCGACTACCAGTAAGACTCAATCTTAGCTCTTTTCCCCTAAATAGAACATGGCTCTTTGAATGAATTTTTCTTAAATAGAATTACAAAAACCTACAGAGCTACAGAGAGCGTGTGGAACATGTTTTTAAAATATGTTATACATAGAAAGTCAATTAACTTCTAAAAGTTGAGACATGGAGAAGAAAATGAAAGCTACAATTCTCTGCTGACTATTGAACCGATATTTCCAGCATCAAAGCCTCAATGTTTTTCCTTGACAAGATCCCCTGCACAGGCATGGCAGGCCCTTAAACTGCAGCTCCCAAGCAGAAACAAATTCATTTCCTTTCTCTACTTGAAAGTTAATTTTTCTGCATAACTCTTTTTCATTCAGTTTCGTGTCAGTCTCACAAAAATAACATCACTGCTTGCCGTCCCAGACATCCATGTGAAATCGGCATTCTGTATTATACAAAGCACTCAAAAATTCTCATGAAAGAATGTGAGAAAGACCGGTAAAATGACATCCAAGTCTAAAACAGTGAAGTAAAAATTTTACAGACGGTACAGGAAATGTCAGTCCCCAAAAGACCGATGCTAAGAAGGGGTCTGCAGAGTAGGAATGAGGATTACATACATGGGTTATTTTACAGTTTGCACTATAGTTATCCGTTAGCTATTCCGTTCTTACATGTGTATGAAAAAGGATAATCTCACTGTCCAAAACGGTAGCCACTGGCCATGAGGGGTTGCTCATTTCAGAAGGAGCTGGTCCATGTTGAGGCCTGCTTTAAATACAAGATATACACTGAACTTCAAAGATTTATACATATATATAGTATATGTGTATATAGAACCTTAATAACTTCTTAAGATTAATTAAAGTAACATTTTATACATATGTTCTTAATATATATTAGTAAGATATACTTCATGTTCTTGATGGCCTTGTAGAAATGAAATACTTGTAAATTGTTAATGATTTTAACATTTATTATTCCAAGATACAAACTCAATTTCTTCTAGTAAATAAAAATATAAGTCAATTAAACATATGCCTTCACTAGAAATTGTTAAGATCATATTTCTTGAATTATGCTTTGAGGGAAAGGCTATTGTGGATTTGCTTACACCGTGTTAGGTAGCTAATCACTTCAATCACAACGGTGATTTGGTGAATTGTAACAGAAGTGTCAAAGAGATAATCTAACAAGCGAAGGGAGTTTGCCTGTTTTCAACAATGATTGACAAAATAAACCAAAGCCATGAAACAAAAATATTCAAAAGCAAAGTAAATCCTAGCTAGTTAAAAACACAAAACCTGGGAAAGTATACAAAAACAAATAAACTGAGCAGTTCTCCACTGGTCCAGACATTCAAACACACAAATGGTTTGTGATAAATGATGTAGCTCAACATTGTATCTAAGACAATAGCATGTCTTCTAGTAGGCAATAGTTTACATTCCTGCTGGTCATCCACATATATTTGTCAGGAATGATTCTAAGCCAATGGCAGACCAGTAAACTGAAAGACACAGAGCAACACCCTACACTAGACTTGCGCGTACGAAGGAGCTACTAAAAACCTGGAGCTTCAACTACTAAATATTTTTTTAAAGAATGCATTAATTCCACCAGCAATCAGCCTGCCTCTTTGGTTGTTGAGCATAATCATCTGGAGTCAATGACTGAAACCTAAAATGTTTATCAACCAGCTGTTAAGGGCTGCGCAGTTATAATAAACAGAGTGAACGCATCCAGTGAATTGATTGAAATCAGCTCAGTGTCAAAGAACATGGGGAAGGAACGCCAAACTGATGCAGAAAATCTCAAAGCTCTTCTGGGAAGAAGCAAGCTAATACTAGCACTCCCATGCTTCTAGTTCATAGCAAACCTCCCTCCTGCAAACACAGCTTCCCGGAGATCTGTCACTTACTTAAGTTCTGCTCACATGGAATTCGACGAAATCCCCAGCAGACCACAAGATGGGTAAACCTGTTCTAACTGCTCCTACAATATCAGGGAGCAGAGCTTGAATTACCAATCCACCAGAGAATGCTAATGCAATTATGAGTGTTTACTTACACCATGTGTTTCTCGCGGAGCCTCCCCCGCTGTGCCGGGAGAAACCAAAGGGAGCTAATGTTTTATAGATGGTAAGACTCTGTTTGTTTTCAGTGGGGCTAAGTCTCCCAAAGCACTCAGACACACTAATTAAAGTAAACTGCAGAGGCCCATAATAAAATATATGTGTTTGGAGACTGAGAGATGAACCCTACTGGCTTATTAAAAGTCAAAAGAAAAATATACATTATTTATGACTTCAAAGGGACACATTCTACGCTCCAGTTTATTTAAAGGATTAACTAAGCAGTGGTTATTGGTGACCATCTGAACGGGGTTCTTCTTTCACGGTTCATTAGTTCTGCCATAGATGTGAGAAGTCATCATTTGGGTTCAGATCAAATATTATTAATCAAATAAATTACGGCGGCTACACCGACGTTATTAAACAGAATCTTTGTGAAAATAGCCGCTAATAAATCTGTGTTACTTTGAAACAGTTTCCTGGTTGCAACAAGGCAATGTGGGCTTTCAAAAATGCTTATAGATATTAAATACCAGATTCTTCATAACTTTGGCCACTCCGGAAATAGGAAATGGGAGAGATAACACAAAACAACATGCCTTTTGGCCACCTATTTCCAAAAGATAGTTCCTTCACCTAAAAAGTCAGGACACTTTACACAGACCAAGTACCCTATTTTCAAGACAAGACAAGAAAGGGTAATTGTATGAGAAAGCTTTTCTACATCTAAAAGGTTTCTTTCTTTTATTAATTGTTTTGAATCAAGTCATATGATTCAATCAAGAACGTTATTGGCATTTGGCTTAAAGAAGCCTGAACTAAGGATAATGGAGACAAGTGAACACTACTTCATTGCTGCCTTGGTACTTGGATATTTACAAAATTATTCATAATTATCATTTCTGTCATTGAAAATATTATGTTCCTTAACTAAATATTAGCATGCATTCAAAGACTTAATAGAATTTTTGTAATTTGCAAATATAGCATGGTATGATGGTACTGAGACTAGATTTTTTTTCTTTTGTTAGTTCACCTTGAAATTTACCTGAATTTGTACTTTGTTCCCTCAAATAAGAAACTGGACATAAGATATTTTTTCTATGCTGTCTGAGAAGCAGACATCTAGAAGTTTCTTCATGGTGGACGATAGCAGACTGTAGATCTGACCCTGCCTGCCTCCTGGTGGGTCCTGCTTCTTCTCTCTTCTTTGGCCTCCTCTTCTTCACAGTTCCATACCTCTGGCTGGTATCTGTCCGCATAAGACGTTTTCCCACAGTCATTTATCATCACAAGCAGTGGGAAGAACACACAAAACCCTGGAAGCGCACGCGGCTTTTTGAAGATTACAGGTTACATTTCTTGCAAGGGAATAGAAACTACAGAGCCAAGCACTAATGATAGATAACTTTTTCTTAATACATTGTTTTAATGCATCTATATTATACCTTCATTAAGTAAAAAAAACCTTAAACTAAACCCAAAACAATACTTACCTAAAATCATTTCATTTTCTTGATTTGTGTAGCTTTACCTCAGCAAGACTGAGATGGTGAATGTCCATATTACATTAACCTACTGACTGCAAAATTATAATTTCAATATTTCACAAAGCATTGGCTGTAGAAAGTATATATTATTCCCTCTAGGTTGTATGATGTTTGCCTAAGTGCATATTACAAATAAAGTATCAAGTGCATGGGGCTGAGAGCTAGTCTTCTCTTTCACTTTCTTCTTTTATGTCGTCTTCTTGTTTGGTCTGACAGGGTTGCTACATCTGCTCTTCCTGTCATGCTAAACTTTCTAGCTACTTTTCCCTTCCTGGCTCTTGGACTGATTCAAAACTCAGCACCCGGGTGCTTTCTGCTTCTTTCCTATTGTTGATGGAGATACACTTTTAGTCTCCCTGTATCATTTAAAAAAGCATCACGTAGCGATCCCGCACCTGAAATTAAATAAAGAAATAAAACAACTGTCATAAAAAAGCACACATCTTTGAAAAATCTCTGCTCCTTTGATCAGTAAAGAGCAGCCTGGTTTACACACAGTCACAAGCGTGTTAGTTCACTTTCCCTTCCTTGAACTAAATAGTACCGCCTAACCCAGCCCTTTTAAATTCTCTCTACCAAACGGGGAGTACCCTTATTTTAATATCATATTTAAAGTATTGTACAAAGATGACAAAAATTCTCAATTTTCAAGTTACATTCTGGTTAAAAAGATGATAGGATGCAAACTGGCCATCAGACATCAAGGAAAGAAAAATTCCTTTAATAAAAATATACTCCTCGAAACTTTGAGACTCAAAATTAGCTATCAGATGTTTATTCTGGCACTTAGCATAATCTCACTCCTTACTTACTGGCCTCTGAAAATAATAGGAAGTGGAGGAAAGTGTCCAACTATTCTCTAACCTAGCACTACCTTGGAGACCAATTTAAATCATAACCCAAATCCAAAACTTCAGGCACCTGTTCAAATCGTGTTTGCGTAAAACCGAATTAGCAAGGTCAAAGTTTTACAAAAACTTTATTTTGGGAAGTTCCTTTGATCCATTTGCAGGTCCTGAGCTGTGGTGAATAAGGCGAAGTGGGATTTCTTCTTTCATCTCCTTATCCTCATTTGTATAATCGCATTAACATCTATCTCGTCCATAAGACAAGAATGTTCTTCAGCACAGAGATCCTGCATGCCCAAGAAACACCCGTGTTGAATGGTTGTGATGGAGCTGCATCCATGTCGGCCCTGCAGAATCTTAGGGGGAAGCGGAGTGATTCTGATTGGAGTTAGCTGTAGAAACCAGTAAAATGGAGACACCTTTTGAGTAGATCTTGAGTAACAAGCTCACAGTCCATTGGTGGGAAGAAAAGTATGTATTTGTGTGTTTCATGGGAAGGACTGAGAAAGTTGGGGTATTGGGCAATTACCATAGCACAAGTAAAGCCCAGGATAAGACACAAATATATCTAATTATAGCAAGTAAAATGACTCCCATGTGGAATTCGGGGCAAGAGATTTTGTAGCAAATTAGAGAAAACAAAGATAAAAGATAAGGAAAGATGTAGAAAGCCTGGAAAGTCAGACTACATGCGCAAGATTTTTGAATAATGAATGGCACAGACTAAAGAACAGTTACTTCATCAGAACAACCAAAACAAGAAAACCAGGTAAGAAACAATAGCAAGATACTGGGTTAGGAAGATACTAGATTAGCTCAATGGCTAAGAGTGCTGCTATGCAGTGCTCACATGAAAGTGTGCCTGCCACCCCAGCTTCAGAAAGTAGAGACA
>LOEQ01001677.1:26117-64662 GCA_001685075.1 Bramus lutescens | reverse complement strand
GTGTTGTTATTTCTGGGTATAGGCTAGCCGTGTGGGAGCTGGGCGGGACGAAAATCAGGGCCCGCTCCCCCCAATTACTACAACACACATATGCCCACAGACTATCATAGGTGAACACAGAGTATGCATTGTTAGAAATTTCTGGAATTTCTCGTTGGCCTCTTACATTTGGCTTGGTTTGGCTTTTGCAATGCTGAAGACCGAACCTAGAGGCTGGTACACACTAAGCATACTCTCCACTCCCGAACTGTATTCCCAAGGCCCTAAAGCTTTTTAATATAAAAGAACTTTGTAGCTGCGAAGATGGCTCAGTGGGCAAAGTGATGGCTAAGCAAGCAAGAGGACCTGAGTTCAAATCGACAGCAGCGTGTCTGATGATGAAGGGTGGAGGCAGAAGGATCCCCAGAGCCCATGGCCACCTAACAAAGCTCTTCAATGAACTCCAGATTCAGGGAGGGACCCTGTCTCAAAAAAAATAGAGCAGATACCAGTAGAGGAGGATAGAAATTGCCAACTTCTGACCAACAACACACACCTGTATCCTTCCCCTCCACACATAGATAAACATAGCAAGGTTTAACATACCCTGATAACTGGGTTTCTGACAGGCTTAAACTTATTAACTTATTTTATTTATTTATTTTCCATTAAACTTATTTTGGTGTGTATAGTTGATGCGAATGTAAACAGAAGTTTTACAGAGTTCCATATCTGCTTGACGACACATGACAAGTTTCAAATGTTCATTTAAAAATCATTAGATTATTTGCTTGCTTTAAACTAAAATTATTTGTTTCAGCCATAATATGAAAACAATGACATGTTCATAGTCAATGTAGCAGACAAAGTGATTGTGTGGTCTGTTGTTTGACTGCGAAGACATTCTGTGAGGTAAGCACATGACCTTTTTGCCATATGGGGGCCACGAATGCTCAGAAATGAAAGTGCCTTGCCCCGAACTGCTCAGCAAACTAATTTTTAAGAGAATTGTCTGACCCCTAGCACATCTAAGTCGAGTTTTAAGTTCGAATGCCAATGTAAACCACATTTCCAGTTCCAAAGGCTGAGACTTGAACTAAATCATTACACATTGGCACCCAGCACAGTATTAGCCTCAAACGGGTGTTTAGTAAAAGCACACAGAATGAATCAAAGTTTAGATTCATGTGTTTACAAAACAATGAACTTTAAGATCAGTAGACTTGCTTATGCTCCTCATAAGAGCATATACCTATTTGAAATGCTGATGTCAGTTACACAGGTCTTACTATACCTGTATGTGTGTTTCTGGGAAATCAGATATAGTGAGGTCTTCCAGTGCTGTCACTCAAGTTCAGATTTTATTGTTTCATTATCAGAACACATCCCTTTGCTCTGTCAGAATTAAGACCAATATTCCACATGCACTCCCTTTTCAGAGAAGGCAGAGCTCAGTTCTAGTATTCGGTGTTTATATCATGTTCTCTATATTCAGCGTTTCCAAACATGTTCCTGCCCAGTGTATCCTGCTTCAGTAAGCCTGAAGGATGGGCAAGATGGAAAACTGTGAGGTAAGGGACAAAAGCCAAGCTAACAAGATGGGCAAGTAGAGGAGAAGGAGAGAGAGAGAGAATATGTGTTTGCTTTACTGCCTAGTAACGCCATTGAGAATGGTATAATCTGGTTCTGTAGGACCATTTGTTAAAATAAGAATATTGTATTTTTCTGCTTTAAGACATTTCATAACAGCAAACCCAAAAAAGCTCCCTGTTCCATTTCCTGCCTCCGCAGTGCTGTGCAGCTAAAATGTTTTTATTGCAGCAGAACCTGAAGCTGTATGCGATGTTTGCTTGAGGATTATTTTTAGTCCCTTTAAACTGAACTTCTGTAATGAAACCTATTTAGAGACATTCCACAGTGCCCTATGGTTACTAGCTTATGCAAATGAAGTATGACCCTGGGAATAAACCTCTTGCCCCCTCATCATCTTCCCCAGCTTCAAAGGTCTCTAGGCAATCGCTTTTTTAAGTGAAAAGATTGTTAACCTGAATTAAAATAGAAAGAGAGGGGGCACAACTTGATATCCAATGCTCATATAACCCAACCATTTATTGTCTACTATTTTCCTGTAAATATTTAGATACTAATCTATAAATCCATCTGGAATAAACGTGTCTGTATGTATGATTACTTTTCAGCTTCTCCTTTGAGTTTGAATCCTAATAACCGCAGGCCAGTATCAATCAATAGTCATTTACTCTCACATCATTTCTTACTTCTCATCTAAAGTAAGACATGCTAAATTGGGACCGAATTGGTCTTCTAACAATAAAATCTTCTCTGCTGATTATATATATTCTCACTGAAAATATATTTCTGCTGAGCACCAGAAGAACCAGAGTGATGGTGAAAATGTGTAATGCCATGAGGACATCATTAGTTAAGGATCCAGTTTGTTACTTGAATATATAGATTAGGAATATAATGACATTTATAAGCAATTAGGATGAAAATTAGAGTCTAAGTTTGGGAGGATAATGAAACTGAATAATTGACTTCATCTTCAGAAGTATTAGCGAGAAAAAAGAGCAGTCAATAACTTCTTGAATTTTTAATCATCAGAATAAATTCTATCATTTTAGACATTGCCTTCCAATCAAAGAATAACACAAAAAGTACCTTTGTGTTGTTGTTGTTATTGTGTTATTCCATCCTTGTTGTCTGCTTGCTTGTTTTGGGTGACAAATTGTGTAAATGTCAATCAGTTTCAGTTTGGTCAGGTGACTAAAATCACTTCTTTGTGGCCTCAGGTTTCTTCAGGTCAAAGTGTCTTCTCAGGATACAGTTAAAATAATCCAGTATGACTCTGGGATTAATAAATCAAAGGTCTGTTATGCAACCATCCTAAGGATGGCAAACCACAGTGATTGACTTTCTAACCTGACCAAATGGCCTAATGAGGTTCAGGTAGATGGAGACAAAGGCAGTCCCTTCAAATACCTGCTGAAAAGATCTCTAGTTAAGTCTGCCGGGGCTACAATTTTTATAAAAATATAAAGCTAAATTAAAATATGTCCATTTAAACTGACATGCTTGTGTTCTGCTCTTTGTGATTTGTGTCGCAGGGCTTTGTGTTAGATAGCTTATGTTGGGTAGACAGTATTTTGCATATGTAGCTGCATAAGCTTTGAAATAGGTAAGACTGTAAATCCCTTGTTTTATGGAATAAGGCCTCCAGACCACAGCTATCTGCCTGAAAAAATAAATAATTGACTCAAGAATTGAGTAAAATGTCCTGACTGCCTGGCCAGAAACCACTGAGCAACAATCAGGGAGCTAATAAATAACTTGGCCAAAACACAAGCCAAAGGAATTTGCTAGAACTTGGCAGGTTAGTGCATGTAATAAAAGTAATGACATAAAATGAGTTTGTTGTATTTATGAATACCTCTGAATGGAAGAGGAGGTAATTATGAAACCAGAAAAGAATGGGACTGGGAATGCATAATTCTGTAGAAAATACAATATAGAGAATACATTAGAGCTGAAATGAACTGAAGAACTTCAATAATCAAAACAAAAACAAAACAAACAAAAAAACCAAGGAACCCTATCTGTGAAATGGAGGACCCAGTACAAATGGAGGACAGTCCATAATTAGAGAAAACTCCCCCAGCCCTGAAATAATACATGTGTTTATTGTGTTTTTCCAATGGAAACCAAAGAAGCAATCTTTCTGAAAGCACTCCTCTAAGATGGTATTTACCTGTCCAGTTTGTAGACTTCAAAGGCTAAGAGTATTTGAGGATAACCTGGATTGTGCATTCCAACCCCTCAAACTAAGAAAAGAATGACAGAAATCCAGACAGAAAGAACTACACAGTTCATGTGGGCCCTCAACAATCAGATGGTGACTGCCCATTCCTCATCCTAACACTTGCCACTTGGCATTGGTTCTCTAGAAAGCACTGCATTTGTGTGTGGCGTAGGAGATGGAAACAACACAAACCCCTTTCTTGCTCTTTGCGGTGCAACGCCATCAAGCGTGGGGACCCAATGCTGAAAGCCAACACGCGAAGAAGACAATGACCAACATTTCCAAAGCACCAGCCTGCATGCTGCAGTGACAGAGTAGGATGGGTGAGAGCTAGAATTGAGATGTCAGATCACAGATGACCTGTTAGAAATGTCCCTTAGAAAACCTGAGATCCAGAGAATAAGTAAAAGGTAGTTGTGTGTGTGGGGGGGGGTATTTTAGACTGAAAGATAGACTTTGAAAGATGAGCGGAATGTGGATTGGACAGTCCCGAGGAACTAACAGGGTTTAGAGAAGGATGTTAATGATAACACATAGGGACCACACAGCTGTGAGAAGACATTTAAATTATACTCTATTTGCAATAGAGAATATTAAAGGGTTTTACACAGGTTACTAGCATCTCAATGGCAGATTAGCTAAGAATCTAGTGGAGTTTAAACTTCGGGACCACTCGGGAGCTTTACAAACTCCCAGCAGAGCCTCCAGCAGTATACATGAGGTCATAGGTTTCTGTAATGCTATGCAGGTTGTACAATAGTGTATGCTGCATAATCCCTCTATCCATCTCAAATATGTGCCCCATGAGAGGAGACAAATATACTTGTCCACTACAAGAATCTCCAAAGGCTAAATTTCTGGCATATGACACACAGGTGGTAATCAAGTAACATGTTTAGAATGAATGAATGGTCTATGGGGCTCATTTTACCTTTCATTGACAACAGTATCAGTCTTCACATTGAAGCTCTACTCTCTGGTACTAATATACCTTACTTTTAATATGAATCATATTTAAACCTTATTTCTAACAGTACTGTCTCAGCCTAATGTCTTTCATGGCCTCCCCACTGACAACAAAATAGATTCTTAGCAGCTTAGAACACAATAAGATCATGTAGATAATTTACCTAAGAACTCAGGCAAGCCAGATATGATAGCTCATGCCTGCAAGTAATTCTGGTGCTTGGGAGGCAAAAGAGGGAAGTTTATTACAAGTTTGAAGTCAGTCTGGGATATAGGGTAGAATGCTGTATCAAAAGAACAGAAATCAGCAAAACAGCCCAGATGTGTCATCTTCCCCAAGAATTCCAGTGTGTACTAAATGAGAGCCTTCTATAGTTCTTACAAATACAGTGTAAGCCCCATGAAATAACACATGCTATCTGTTCAATGAATTAGATAAGCACAGAACGCCACAACTTTTAGCTTTCTTCCTCCATTCCCTCTACTTTTGACTTTCTTGACCTGACTTTGTGTGATAGCTCTTCATCACTCCCCTGACATAGTGCTGCACCTTTCGAATAAACGCTGGTGAGTCAGACTTTGAAGAAAATAGAAACCAAAACAAGAAATGTAAATGTCCTTTGCCAAGGACAGAAAGGCCAAATTCCAGTCCTCTGGTATGCTCATTATCTTAAGCCTGACAAAGAAAGACACCAAGCCTAGAAATCTGGAGGACCAGGTTAGCCTGGGCTTGAGGAACCCATGAAACACCCTCACTTATTTTTGAGAGAAGATGGGATGTTCCAGATTATTTGAAATTAATTACCCATATCTTTTATCTGCTTATAGAATATCGTTTTACAAATGTTTACTTGAAGTTCTTTGTGTGCCACTTACAGAATTTGTTTACACCTGCACTAAAGAACATCGTCACGGATCTCCACTTCCTTGACCTAGACAAGACTCACACGCCTTGTCTTGACTTCACTCTTCCATGGACCAACAACTGCATCACCCCAACCCTGAGCCCTGGCATCCTCCCCCTCAGAGCATGTGTCTCTCCATCCTTAAGTTTCATATCAAGACCAGACTTGCCAATGACCTATGAAGTAACCTGACCTGCTGAGGAGAGACAGCACATGACTGGGTGTCCTCGACACGTTGCCTAGTCATCTGACATCATAGATACCTCCCCAAGCTCATTTCACCTTTCAACCAATTCTTCCCATTGAGACATGCTGAAACAAAATACACTATCTCAATAATTACTATGTTCAATAACCTAGAATTAAATGTATTAGCACAACTCGATAGCACAATGAGAACAAAACTCACTCTCCTTTTTTTTTAAGTGATGCTAGTATTTAAAAATGTAGTACACAGAAAAATCTTTTTAAAAAATTTTTTGTGTGTGACTTGCTGGAAAAGCTTTCATTGTGCCTCACGGTTCACAGACTTCTGCCTTATGCTTGTTCGAAAGAAGTAAAAACAAAACTAAGCTCATTTGAAGCAAGAACATTAAAAGTTCTCTTTCGATCTTAATTTCTGCTCCTTTTTAAAAACTATCCCAGGTGAAAACACATCACTTTCCTCGCAAATAATTTTCACAATAGACAGCTTCTTATAATTAGCTAGCATTGCTTTTTAAGCCGAAAACCTTTTAGCAAGTTTACATAAAAACTCTGTAAGGTCCTGAAAGACCTGTGACGAAGCTCACACAATGCAGCAGTATCCAAGAACTATTGGCAGTAGGCTTCTCACAGGCTGCTGAAGCCCATGACGCCCACTTGAGATTATGGAAGGCCATTCATTTTTGTTTTCGGGAACTTAAAGTCGACTTAACCAAATCCCCTAACAGTAGCTAATGGCTCGTAATTATATGATGAGATAAAGCAGAAGAAACTCATATTCACTGAAAGGTAGAATTATTACTAAAATTGTCTAATTTTATATGACACCAAAATTAAAGATGACACAGCAAAGAAAGCAAAATGCCCCCACACAGTGGTTAAACAAAACCCGAGCCTTTATTTGATTGTGCCAAGAGTTACTTCCGGGTATATGTCTCAGTTGCATAAAATTTCAAGGAAAGATAAAGTTAAGTTTCTGAAGCAGATTTCAACAATTTTTTTTATTAACGTACGAACAAATTTCACATTGTGAATCCAGTAGCATTCCAATGGTTAAAATTTTTTTCTTCGATACTGAACAAGAGCACAGTCTTACTTTGGGGTATTTTCATTGCGATCCACTATTGTCTTGAATAAGAGTCATAACCAGACATCTGACTTTAAGGGGACTAAAAAAGTTGGAAGACAAGTCAACAAGAATGCCTAGTGTTGCTATACTACTTCCTTTGTGGGCCAGAATCTTATTTCCCATAAACTTGTATAAATAAATGCACTAATTATGGCAGATGTTACCATCCTTCTCTGTCTTGGATTACTTGGATTATATCACAGACAGTCTCTCCTAAATGTTCTTATACAATGCTCCTGCTACATTGATGCTGTGATCCCCACATAAGACATAAAGAGGTTGAGGCTTGGAGAGGTTAAACTCTTCACTCAAGATATATAGATGGAAAAGTCTAAAAACCAAAGTTCAAACCCCTTATCCTTTTTTTGAGGGATTTAAGTTCAAATCCGTCTAACTCTGGAGGTTGGCCTCCACCGCTGCCTTATGCTGCTGTTTTCCTTAACCCCAACTCTCCATGTGACTGTTCCTCTTTGCTAAGGTGACCATGAATTCGACACAACCTTCCTGTAGCTAAGTCTTTAGTAGTTCATCCTTCTCAAAATTATCTCATCCAGGGAAACTTCAAACAATCAGCCTGCTTTTAATTCAATACATATAGAACTGAATTTGTCTCCTTTTTGTTGAGTCTGAATCAGCCCTAAATGTGCCATTCTGTACTACTGTGGATGACACCACCCAGCCCTGATCAACTGCAAACTCTAGAAAACAGGGAGACAGTCTTAATTCCTCCTTCTTCCTCATTTCTCAAACCCAGTAAGCCATCCTCTTTGACTGTCTCTCCTACATTAGGTATTGCAGACCACTCTCACCACCTTTCCTTACTTGCATAACTTCATTCCTAGACTGCTTGAAATGTTCTCAGAAGATATTTGCCCCTCCGTACTGCAATCACATGGGTTTACAAAGGGACCTTCTGGGTATGGGATTACTGAGGTTCAAAACACCGAAAGAGTTCCTTAGAGCCTCCAGAACGAAGCCCAAAGTCCTCTCAAGACCCTTGCATGGCTTTGCTGTCCTCTGACTACCTCTCCACTCCAACAGCCCACTGCCTGCCACAGATGAGGATTTGCCTCACTGGAAGGGCTACAACGGCCATCTTCTCCACAGCTGTCCTCAGTCTTCATACCTTGGCACTGACTGTCTTCCAATTTCTAAGGAAATTCATCCTTTTACTCCCCTCTTTTTTTCAACTTCAGCTCTTCATCAGAAAGCAGTTTCAACTTCCTTTCCTCGATTTCTTACTAAGGTTTTGCTTGGCACAGCCCCAGGCTCAGACCCCTTAAAAGATGTACAGTCATTACCCAGAAGAGTAATGGCTACATCTTCCCTCAAAATTCTGTCCGTCATAATCTCCCAAGTGTTGTCTGCTTGAGTGGATCATGTTGGGGTGGGAAGCTCTGCTTTCTTCTCTCAGTTTAGTTTAGATGCTTTTCTTTAAAGGTTTATAGCATCCAGGGCATAAGGTTTGATCATAGTTTATCTCATTCATCTTTTAATTGCAACATCAGAAGCAGACAAAGCTCATTTGACATAGGTTGATGGTGCTTATAATAACAGGGCATTTGTGTGTTGAGTAAGACAAAATGAAAGATGAAGATGGAAATACTAAAGAAAGAGGGTGTATAAAGCTTACCATAATTAAGAATTTTTGCATGTATATGAAATCTCTGAAAACTACATACATCCTATATAATACTATAAGCTTCCAAGTGTAGTTGTTGAGATAATGTCTCACTGTGTCCTTAGGCTGGCCTGGAACTTGCTATGATCCTGATCCAGTCATTGGAGTTCTAGGATCATAGATATGTACCAAGACTGGCTTTGGTTTCTTTATTTTTTTAAAGCTATATGCCATAGCAACCTCAGTTTACTCGAACAAAAGAGCTAGGATTCCAGAGCAGGAAGAAATCCTAGAAGCCAGTCTAGGAATTTTTCTATTCCTTATTTAGCACTGAACCATAATCGTCCTCAGATTCACAGTCTGAATTACACTTTCCTCTCCAGCTATCTCTGGAAGATAAGGAGAGGGAATACCAGGACATGAAGAGCCTGGCCATTGTGTTTCTCTGTGATGCTCTCCTTGGGCCTCTAATACATTTAGAGTAGCTCAGAGCAACACAACCAACCCAGCCTAAATGTGTAGCCAACAAAGGAAGAAAACAGAGGCTCCAGGAAGATTGTGACGCTTTCCCAAGAGCACCAAATAACAAAAGGTAGGGCCCAAATCTACCAGATCTCTAGCCTGTGTTCTGAGCACTTTTCATGCTGTCTTTTTATGGGAAATTAGCTTAGCTCTGAAAGTCCTAGAAAAATAATCCCACAGCTGGGCGGTGGTGGCGCACACCTTTAATCCCAGCACTCGGGAGGCAGAGGCAGGAGGATCTCTGTGACTTCGAGGCCAGCCTGATCTACAAGAGTTAGTTCCAGGACAGGCTCCAAAGCTACAGAGAAACCTGTCTTGAAAAACCAAAAAGCAAAAAAGGAAAAGAAAAAGAAAGAAAAAAAATAGTTCCACTTGTAGATAAAGTTGGTCAAACAAGCAAACAAAAATCTGAGCTTGCGATACCAAAGAAGTGTTAGGATGAATTATAAAGAATAAGGGTTTGCATATGACCTTGAGATGTGACAGTCTCTGCAGGTATAACCTGTCTGAATATGTTTTGGCACTAAGTGTAGCAGTAGTCTCTAGAGGACAAAGACTGAAGAAATATAGGGAGATTTGCCTATAAAATCACTAAACTAGAATACCCCATTTAGCATGCCTACATTGTGAAGTTTTGGGTAAAGCTTCTTTTGAGTTCCACTTTTTATATGAAATTGAAATTAAGAATGTATAGAGTAGAGTGTGAGAATTAGAGAATAACATAAAGGAATCATTTGGAGAATTCCTTATATATTTGTGTATAAAAACAGAAGCTTTTAAATTCTTATTTATTTATTTATTTGTTTGTTTGTTTGTTTGTTTGTTTGTTTATTTATTTGAGGCAGGGTTTCTCTATGTAGCCCTGGCTGTCCTGGAACTAGCTCTGTAGACCAGGCTGTCCTAGAATTCAGAGATCTGCCTGTCTCTGGCTCCTGAGTGCTGGGTTTAAAGGTGTGTGGCTACCACCATCTGGTCGGAATTTATTTCTTAATGCAATTTTCTATTGAATCTTTGGGAATTTCCCATCATGCACCCCAATCCCACTCCATATCTGCCCATACTGCCCAAAAGAAAATTTCAAAAGATATAAAAAAGGAATTAAAAATAAAAATTATAAATAAGAATATTAATTTAAAAAGCACTTAACTCCTCCATCTTTCCTGACTCTCTTTCACCCTTTCATTTATCTTAGTGGCCCTGGGAGTTGCTGAGTATCATGCAGTACACACATTTGCAAATAAAACACAGAGTTTTATTTACAAATGTTCATTGTCTAATGTGTCATTGGTCATGTTCAAGGCCTCTGGCTTCTGTCTGGTACACCATCACCACGGGACCCTCACCAAGTCTCTTCTCTGATTAATTCTGCTGTTGCCTCAAATCATGGAGAAACTGTGGCTGTGGTTCCAGAAGAACAGTCTCTTCACATACTCCAGCAGGACATAGACGGGGTAGATGTTGGGGAGAGTCAACTCAAAGCCCTGGATATGGGCCTGCGTG
Organism: Bramus lutescens; assembly: GCA_001685075.1. Taxonomy (NCBI): domain Eukaryota; kingdom Metazoa; phylum Chordata; class Mammalia; order Rodentia; family Cricetidae; genus Bramus; species Bramus lutescens. Next base: position 54,019 of record LOEQ01001677.1, on the reverse strand, counting down.
GTAGCTGAGTTGGTCTCTCTGGGCCACTGGGACTACCCGCGTAAGGTGAGGGGCAGAGCCAGCTCACCCACTCCCGTGGTGTAGGGTGGTTCTACTGCAGTTGGAGTCTGTGTTGATATTCATGGCCTTTGTTACCACCAAATGCCACAAGAACTCCTGGGTTCTGGGCCGCCACCTATGGCCATTTTGGTATCCAAGAGATGGGAGGCTGTTGGGCCATGTTGATATGTACACTGCTCCCTAGAGCCATGGTGTCATCTGGCCTGAGCTACTGCTGAGCACCATATCTGGGTCTGTGAGCCTGCTGCTGCCAGGTTCTATATTAATGTCCACGACTCCTACTATTACTGATTGCTCAGGGCATGGATTGACACCCCCAGGCATGTCGGAGACCAGCAACCACACTGCTCCTGAGCCCATGATGACCTGAGACATCTGCATCATCACCCATGGCCATGGTGACACTTGGGCTCAAGCTGCTGTCGATGGCCATGTCTGGATCTGTGGTCATACTGCAGCTGAGGTCTGCGTTAATGTCTGCTACACAAGGGTCCACGTGTGCCATGGGCTGAATAAATCATGCGTTGAACCATGTGTTTAAGTATGCAGGTCCTGCTGCACTGGCCCTGCCCCTCACTGGTCCCACTGGAGAGCTGCTGAAGCCAGCTGGGAAGTAACCTTAGATGTGGCTCTTAGTTTCTTGGCTTGTGAAACACAGCAGTTTTTTCACACAGCATTCTGTGGTACATTTATCCCCAATTTCCTCTCTTTTATAAGGACATTGGTGCATCTTTCAAGAGGCCCATTCTACATCATAAGAACTCATCTAACCAATTGCATCTGCAGCTGCCTTATTTTCAATTCTAATAATAGCCTCAAGTTCTAGAGACTGGAGCTTCAGTATTTGAATGTTTGAAGGATTCAACACCAAATCCAATGGAAATGACCCAAAGTGAGGAACAATAGAGAAGTATGGTCACAGTCCCACCTCTCTGAAGCAGACACAAGATGCAGCTTTTATGAGGACCAGTCTGAGAAAGAGACACTGGGCAAAGAGAGACACTGATCTGGGATGCTAGTGATCAAGACATCCATCTGTCACTACAAGGAATATTGTGCCCCTTCCTAGTCTGTCACCAGGATGCCTAGAAAGCATGATGCTGGGAGCAACATCACTCTAAATGGAGCCAATCAGCAAAGGACAGAAACTGAGCGGGAGGCAGTGTGCAGGAGGCAACTGGAGACAGGTGAGTGGTCCCTTGAGGAAGACCAGGGTGGCAAATCCCACATCCATCACATTCTAGCTCAGTATTACGATACCTAAATTTCCACCAACAAATGGTAGAAAGAGACATTGGAAAGCTGCAGAAAACAGAAACAAGTAAAAGTTAGAAATCAAGATTTGGGGGCCAAAGCGATCCTTAGGCAGGTTAAGGCACAGAACCCACGCCTGAAAGTTGACCTTTGACCTCCACACTAACAACATGGCATGTCCGCATGTGCATGCACACACAAGTGCACACAGACAAATAAATGTAACACATTTCTAAAAAAAGAATTTAGTGTCTACTTTTCTGGGAGCCAGTTTACCAGCAGAGAGCTTACTGTTTTCCTTCTTGTGTCTATAAATCTAGATTTTAACCATGATGAACAAAAGCATCTGGCTAGAAAGCACTGTACCCTACTGGAAAGAGAGGAAGAATGGAGAGTAAGTCCTGTCTCTTTATTCCAGGAGAAGTAAGGATTGTGCCCTTCTAATCATTAAACTGTTCATCAGTGTCTTGGCAGTGACATTATGTGGCAAAGTAAAGTCTCAAAGGCTAGTTCAGTTCCTGCACCTGTTGCTTCTGCATGTGTTAGGGAAGATGCATGACATGCCTAATGTGTGGTAGGAATCAAATTTAATTCCTGATCTTAGAATTCATGGCTAAGCGGAAGATACACATATTACTTAGATAAAACTTTAAGGTTTACAATCACAAATGGCAATAAGTATTAGAAAGAAAAGATAAAAAAAGACAAATAATTACACTAAATTTCTATATCACCTACAATAATGTAAAATGACACACTGATGTTTTTATACACTATGATTTAAAGTATATGATAATATCCAATTTCATAGACAGTCTCTTATAAACATTTTCAAGATATTCTTCCATCAATTGCCATAAGAAAGCCCAGTTGACTACAGACTTACTTGTTTTGTGTGTAAATATATGTGTGTGGCATGTTTGTGTAGTGCATGTGCACATGTTCATGCAGATGCACACCCAGAGACCAGGAAAGAACACTGGACATTCTACTCTACCACTCTCTGCTTTATTCCTTTGAATCAGGGTCTCTCGCTGCAGCAGGAAGTAGGCTCGCAGCCAGCAAGCCCCATAATCCTCCTGGCTCCTCTTCCTCACTTCCCCAGAGCTGAGGTTACAGTAATGCATGGCTGCACCTGGCTTTTTATAAGGGTGAAGGAGATTTGAACTCAGTGTTCACACCTGAACTGCTGTTACTCACTGAGCCATCACCTCAGTCAAATTACCAACATAGATTTTTTTTTATGAAAAGCATCTATCTGCATAACATGTTGGCACCTAGCTTCATTTGCAGTGTGATGACTGTATCGTTCCCTATTTCAATTCATCACCTGCCATACCATTACAGAAGCCAGACTCTCATTTCCAACTCCTGAAAAATTTCTGTTAAAGAGAGCTTTTATACATACAAGTAACATTACCAGCTGAGAAGGTTATACTTAGAATATTTTTGTGTGTATGTATGTATGTATGTATATGCATGTACACACACATATATACATATGTGTGTACATGCATATATGTGTATGCATATAATAACAATTCATAAGAAAAGAGAGCATGAATTTGAAAGAGTAAGGAGAGGTGTGTGGGAGGACTTAGAAGGTGGTAACAGAATGAAGAAGTGATATAATTATAATCTCAAAAAATAAAAGGGAAAAATACTTTGGCTATGATTGACTTCAAACTGAATTGTGGAGTCGGGGAAGCTGTGTGTGGTCAGTTCTGTTCAACAACATAGACATAGACTCACTATTCTGAACATGGTTTCGAAGCCATAGGCTTCCAGCTTCTTTCCCTACCATTCTAGAAATGGATGTGTAGAGGCCAATAATCTTGACTAGAAAAATCTAAAGGGTATCAACAACCTTGATTTTTTTTCTTCAGCTCCCTATTCTTGACAGTGTGAAGAATCCTATACAAAACCATGAAATTGTATTAAAATAGACTTTTGGCAATGATGTTCATTATCTTCTAAGTAAGGTTTTGAAAAGTATAACCTGACATCATCTGGTTAAGACAAAATACTTGTCAAAAAAAATGTGACCTCTCACCTTCAAACTCCTGGTCTGAACTATGAGAAGGAAAGTAAGATTTTATTTAAGGATATTTATTTTGGAAAGAAAAAATTAGGAAGTCTGAGAGCTATGCCTGGCCTATAAAACTAGGTGAGAGGGGAATCTTTAATGACATCACACATCCTAGAGCAATTAACGAACATGCTGTCAGCACCTACCTAGTGTGCAGTCAGCCCTGATTTAAAGAATTTGGAAAGTAACACTTTCTGTGACAACACAATGGTGTATTTGTAAATTCTGATCAGAACAGAACTAATTAGTCCAGAACAATTGCCTCCAATTTTTATGGTCAAGTATTTGAATGAACAAGATGGTGCTACTTTTAATGTCTAAAATCAGCCCCACAAACCATAACAAAGCAGGTCACTAGAAATACACACACACACACACACACACACACACACACATATGAGTGTTTCCCATTTGGATCACGCAAAGAGTTAAAAGGCCTCAGCATATTATACATGTATTCATACATAGGGCCCAAAGGATGGCATCTCATTTTTCATCATCAAGGCATTTATACGAACTTCTATCTTCTCTTGCTTTTGTGACCTCTAGCCAGAAAGGCCAAAGTAAATAAAGGCCAAGATAGATGTCAAATCAAGCAATTACTAAAAAGGGGCCTGGGCTGTGACCCTCAGATTAGAAATGGTGACCTGTCACAGCAACAGGGGAAAACCTTCCTACAAGGAGTTGCCCGATTCCTGAAATGCAATTGAGATTTGCAACCTGGACTGGGAAAAAAATGGTATTTTTCATTTGCCTTTTAATCTTTTCTCGCATTCTTATTGAGGCTCTCTTCCCATTTTATCTTTGGCTGCAGGTTACAGACATTTGAGAGGGAAAATTAGTGTATGGGAGGCACACCTACCATGAAAAATGAGAATGAGCCAACACCGCACAAAATGCTGCAGAATCATTTTCTTCACTACCTCTGGTAAAACAGTGTGAAAATTAGATAGATTGTGTAAGAATGGGGAACTCAGTCCCCAGAACTGAGGGGGCAGCTGAGCGGGTTTGTCGTTATTGCTGTAATTCGCCACATGCAGGTACAAATTTTGAAGAATTATTTTTGACAGCAACTAAAATTTGCAAATACATCACACAGTTCATTCATCCTTGGTCCTGTTCTTAGGGTTTTCTACAACCTTCTTTTTTCTGCTTGGTACAAGACAATTGTTCTTTTCTCTCCTTGCTCTATCCAAAGTACTGAGGTTTTAGCCATGTCTAATACCAAAACCCACATTTACTTTGAACAGTTGGCCTCTTTAAACTTCTCATCCTTCAAAAGACCTGGATTAGTTCATTTATTAGCCAAAAGGAAAGGACAAAGATAGAAAGGACAGAAGGAGGGAGAGAAGAAGGGAAGGAGGAAGGGAAAGGCGACAACTTTTTCGAGTCCTTTTTTCCATTCAAATATGTAAATTTTGAATTGAAGGAGAAGCAGAGCAAAGAATCATGAGTCACATAAATATTTTGGTAGTGGAGTCTTACAAAGCTGTATTTAGCTATTTTCTTCCCTGCTTGTAACAATTCATAGGGGACTCTTAGCCACTCAGTAAAATTCTCAGCCACCTTCCCTAGAAAATGTAAATGTAATTAAATGAATGGATTTTTAAGGTGTAATATAATTGTTTCCAATGAATTAATTCAAGTCAAAGAATCGTATCTAATTTTGAAATTCGTTGAGAGAAAAATCAGTGAAGGAAAAAAGACTAATTGCCAGAGGCCAGCACGGCATCTGCTTGTGATGCAAAATCAGGCCTAGAACTCATATGAGGGGGAAGGAGCTAGAAGAAACGGAATTTAGGGAAAGAAAGTGTTTTTAATATATTAGTTGGTTGTGGTGGCATTTAATTTCAGCCCTTGGGAGATAAAGGCCAGACTGGTCTGTATAGCAAATTCCAGGCCAGTCAGGGTTACATACATCCTGCATAGTGAGACCATGTGCCAAATAAATAAATAAATAAATAAATAAATAAATAAACAAATGTATATCTTAGATTGGAAAATGTTAAATATTGACCATAAAATTCAAATTCCACTCAAATACAAATCTTCATTTAAAAGAAAAGAAAATTTGGAAACATTCTTAGCTCCTCACTCTGGGGGGTGGGGATGGGAGACACATTTCCTAAGCAAAATTACAATCATAAAGCTTTACTATCTATGTCAGCCATGTCCTTGAGTCCCATTGTTTTCGCTGACACCTCTTTGTCTGAGACTGCTGGTTGGAGATCCTAGAGGGAAGTGGAATCTCCCACTATTGTTATAATTGATTCTTCTAGGTGCTGAAGGGTTCACATTTGCACTTGGGTTTTAAGGGGCAAATCTGTGAATCTTGAGTCCCTCTGGCTCCTCCTCAAAGCTGTTCACTTGGAACATCACTTCTTCCCGAGCATCCAAGCAGAGGATGCTGCTGGTATGATCTCTTGGAAGTGGTCTATTTGAGGGAAGGAAATCACCTCAATCTTTATTGCTTGCAGTCTTATTTACAATATTGCCAGAGTGGAGACCAAAACAGAAGGGCTCAGCTAACAACCACCTTGAGCAACTAGGTCTTATGTCTTCATTGTGTCTGAGGCTTCCAAACCTGTGAATGAATAAGGCTGAAGGTGTGACCTGTGATGGCTTGGTGTGTTTTTTTGTTTTCTCAAAGGTGTGTCTCGATTTTTACAAAATGATTACTGAAAAATAATTGTCCTGAGGTGAGAACCTGTCATTTAAGTAGGAGTGGGTTCCCCCTAAGTTTGGCCCTGGTGGCTTCAATACATGAGTCACAGAAACGGGGAAACTCCCTGTGGTCATCATTCCTCCTTCCCATATTCAGTAATGCCCATTATCTTGGGTGGGGCCCATGGGGTCATCTCCCAAGCAGTCATTTTAGTTTAGCTTGGCCTTTGCCTCTTTCTTTTCTTTTTGTCTCTTCTTCCTCCTCTCCTTCTTCTTATGACATAGGGTATCACTTTGGTTGCTCAGCCTCATCTAGAATTTACTCCTTTAGCCCCATGATGGCCTCACACTCACAACAATCCTCCTGCATCAGTCTCCTAAATGCTGGAATTTTTAGATGTGAATCACCACACACAGCTAAGTGTTCCCTTTAGGTAAGGGTCTTTGGGCTTTGGACAGAGTATTAAACAGCTAAAGGATGAGAAATGCTTTAAAATTAGAAAAAGACTCAAGCTTTACCCATAGCAGCTGCTCCTAATTTGACATTGTTCTTCACTGGAGAACTCTAGATAACTCAGTAAGGCGTGATGAGTTTCTCCGGAATTATTGCTATGTTCTGAGAAGCCAAAATTTTATTAACATGTTTGTTACTAGATAATTATATCATCATACTTTCTGAAAGCATGATTCTTTTATAGTAGCCAAAAAAGGGTGTTACATATGCAAATGAACCTACAACATTGAATTTATATATAATCAATAAGCTCAATATTGTCTAAACAAGCACATCTGTTAGATGACCTACAACAACTATGTTTGTACCATATTATTTCCAAACGTCTTTACACAGGCTACAAATCAATGGGTAACTATTACCAAAATACCTGACCATTCTATAGATTCATAGTGAGTATGTAGCTAAATACACAATGCAAATCTACTGTGAAAATTTTCTGAGGTAAACTCATTTGGTCCTCCAACAATTTATGAACTGAAAACATTGGTAATTATACTATTTCAAAAAATAAGAACACTGGGATTCAGGATAATCATGTCTGTGGTCTTAGATTAATCACTGAAGGAGTAGGTTATGACACATATCCTTGGATTCCTACATATCATTCCATATTCACCCTCTGAACTTGCAATTAAGACCCACAATTGTTTAATATGTATTTGTTCAGTAGAAATTAAGAATGCAACTTAATTAAGGCTTCAAAGAAGAAGTTAAGCCAAAAAGTGGAAGACAGTACCTAGAGGAAATGGGTTACACCACCATTTAATAAGTACTAACACCATCATACATGGTGCAGCCAATTATATCATCTCGTTTCCCACAATTCAGGATGCATTAAGAACTTCTCCTTGAAAGACTGAGGTTTACTGTGCCAAGTAATTTGTCCTAGGTCAAAGAGAAAAAGACATAAGCAGAAGTTGGTGTCCAGTCTTGGTCTATTTGACCCCTGTGCAGAGCTCTGAGCCTTTACTTTCCACTATTTTTACAGCGAATGCATATGATAGTCCAGGGCATATGTTAAAAACAGCTTGGCTAGAAACAAGCACATGTGGAAGATGGAGGAAAATTAAATAGAATAGAATAGAATAGGGAAATCAGGACCAAAGTATAGAGCATCTAGAAACCCAAGAAAAGTAGATCATTGTAGGAAAAGTGAAAGATTTTTTGTAGATTTTTTTCATATGAAGGAAGATAACAAAAGGAAGAATTCAAGGGATGTTGACTTATGATGGGAACTAGGAGGGAACAAGAGATGACCAGTTAGGAAGCTGCTGTAACGGTTCAGGTATGAAATGATGAAGTCCTAATTGAGTGTGGTCAATGTGACCATGAGTCAGGAGAAAGAACGATAGAAAACAACTAGAAGGAAGAAACAGTATAATTTCATGAGTAATCAGATGCAAGGGCTCAAGTTGAAGATGAGTCAAAGGTGACGGGGGTGTTTTCAAGTCTAAGGAACTAGAAGGCTGGCGCCAGCGAGTTAAAGTCGGGGAGAAGCGGGATGGGTAGGAGGAAGTCTAGATGTGCTTAGTCACACGAAGAGCAGGGACAGGAACATGCTGACCCAATTTCAGCTATCAGGAGACAGTATGCACCCAGTTTCTGAACAGAGCATTGTACATTGATGAACATCACAGATATAAGTTGGCTAATGAAGAGCATGAGAAGACAGAGAGTAGAGCTGAAAGTGTAGCCTAGAGGGTGTCCATAAAAAGAGTGCCTTCAAATAATAAGGGAGCATTCAAGACCCAAAGAAGACTACCAGGCACGTTCCTCCCTCTGCAGCAAATAGAATTTGGGGAGACACGCAAGAGCAGTGCTCACTTCTACTGGAAGATAAGCCCTCTGCAGGCAGAAACTTCAGCCTAAAACAGGGATTAGTGTATTGAGGAATTGAATCTGTATTTGTTAAACAAATAAATTCATCAAATACTGCTTGTCCCTGCAGCAAGCATGGTGTCTAGAAACATCTGCTATGCTGTGCAGCATGTGCAACAGAAGGAAGCCAGTATTCTACTTCCATCCCTAGTACCATCTCATTCCAAACAAGTTCATAAATAATCAAAGATAAACATATTTTTGCTACATCCTTCTGTTTCCATGGGACACAGAAAAGGAATCAGGGAAAGCAACAGTTGCAATGGCCCCAAGGCAGACATGAACTGGATATTTGTACAATGTTTAGTTTTTTAAATGCACATAAAGGGTGTGAATTAGAGAAACTCTTCAGTCTGAATGAGTGTCTGCCAGTGGCCCTTAGGGTGCCATATTGGGCAGTACTATGGACCTTTAGGATCAGGGGGAAGGTGCCCTTCATGGGAAATGAGGATCCTAGTCTCCCTCTTCCTTCACTTTTGTTCCTTGACTACTGTGGTGAGCTGTCTACTTTGCCATGCACCATGCGCTCCCACCTAGCCATCAGCTGCCTTACCAGAAGCCTAAGACCAGAATCTCTATGTGAGGGAGCAAGCTTAACCCTCTCTCTTTATATGTTAATTGTCTCTGGTATACCGCTATGGTAATGGAAAGTTAAGTACTATAGGAAACATGAAAAATATTACTTAGTGATGCTTAGTCAACGAGAATATACCACATAACTTCATAAATGGCTGTAGATAATAATAGTCAGGAATGAGTTGATGACCAGGACCAGGCTTGTGGCCTGAGTGTGACTGCAGGAACAATGGCAGCAGGAGCCCAAAAAACGATTTTTTTAAAGGTGCTGATTTTAAACACTTATACATCAAAATTTTACCTAGAAATCATTTTCATGAAATTCATTAAAACCAATTTGAAAGAAGTTCAGACATACTTCAGATTTGAACTGAGCTTAAGTTTCATCTAATATGAACTTCACAAAAAAAATAAATATTGAGAAGTGGAAGGGAAAGAAAGGAAACAATGAAGGGCAAAAGGAAGGAGAGGGAGGAAGGGAGGNGGGAGGGAGGGAGGGAGGAAGGAGAGGGACGGAGGAAGGAAGGAAAAGAAATATCTTGTAAAATAAAGAATTGTTATCTATCAAGAACCACCTCATTGTGTTTCTATTTTTCATCAACTTTGGAAATCCAGAGTTGGGTGCTGGAGAGAAGGCTGGGTGGTGCAGAGCGTCTGCCTCTCTCCCAGAGGACTGCATTTGGTTCCCCACACCCACATCAAGCAGTGCACAAGGAGCTGTAACTCCTGCTCCAGGGTCTCCAACACCTCTGACTTCCCCAGGCACCACATTCACTGTGCACACACTCACATGCAGGCACACACCTACAAGTAGTTGAAAATAGTAGAAATAGATCCTTAAAGAAAATAAGTAAAAGTCTAGAATTAGCACTAATATCTTTACGTTCTGCTTAAAGCGCCAGTAACTGTTCCACCAAACATAAATCAATTCTGAATCAGAGTGCTACCAACGCAGGTGGGCAACTCAGGCTCCAGGAAGAGACACACTTGAAGCACTAGTTCAATTGGGATGAATCTGGCTAACACCGTGCTTGCCTGTCTAACTTTACACATACAGCACAGATTTTAAGCAGATCTATCCACTTTAGAAGGTTAAAAAAAAGAGAGAGAAAATAATGATTACCCTTGCTTGCACAATACACAGTACTACATGGATTAAGAGTGAGTTTCAATCTCTCCAAATTCAATAGGTGAGCAAATGTCTATAAGCGTCCTAAGTAGACAGAGCCAGGCAGCCCATTCTTGATGGGATTCCACGGCTCCAGGAAAGAGGCGGCCTCCACCCACACAAGAATTCTCTCGCTCATGCGCCAGTTGTCTGAAATCATTTACCAGAATTTTATCCCCTGGATTGACAACTTTGATCATTGTGTTTCGATCACAGTAATTCTCCCTGCCCCCGGAGACAAATTGTGGCTTCTTAATTTTCCCAGGTTGAGTTTCACTCATGAGCTAAATCTTTTGCACGTGACCCATCCATACCTAGATAAAAGATACTTTCAGATTTTAAAAAGAAGAAACTGCTGATCTAAAATTGTCTTTTTGAAGTTTATGGCTACAGCACTAAGATTAACTGAGGCAGAAAAATTAATTTTATTAACCAACAAAATGAAATAGTCTATTAATATTTTTCCATAATTTGTGCTATGTGGATCACTGAACCCAAATTTCAAACTAAAAGAAAACAGAAAAGTTCTCTTGAAAAGGCCTGTTAAAAATGTCTTCCCACAGAAGCTAGATGACTCAGCAAAGGCCCTTGTTCCTCCTCCCCACGGGCAGCAGCCCTTCCTTCATGCTTCCATTGTGTGTAATAACTTAGAAGAAAGAATGGCAGAAGTCACGCCAGTGCTCTATAAACATGGACAAAAGAAAGTTAGGAGCAGTGAGTTTATCATTACCCACATCCTACTGCATGCAATACCATTATATCAGTAGGTATCCCCACGTGAGACCTGCTTTGCTACCTCAAAACTGTCCCCCGAGTATCCATGTTGTCAAACCTATTCCTCTGATCATTTCTCTCGTCCTTTTCTTTACCTCTTGGCAACTTGAAGAGCCCAACTCTAAAGGTTAAAAGTATTCCCAAGGACTGCATTTTTGTGGTTTATTTTAATCCTTTCAGAATGAAAATTTTTTTTCATCTCATTTCAACAATAAGGCATACAGGCCTGTGTTCCATTTCTATAGGGATACGTACGCGAATTTGCATCGTGACTAATAAACACGGCCTTGATGTGAGAGAGAGTCAAGTGTGAGCACAGAAATTAACTTTCCATCTCCCACCAACATTCAGAGGCACCTGAGAGTTTCAAGGGACCTTCTCGTTCAAGGTAAAACTCTCAGTTATGGAATCCGAAATTGTTTGAATTACAGAAGATCCTTGAATACAGCAGCCGCACAGTGAAAACTGTGTTGGTTTGACAGACTCGCTCTGCTTTGAATAAGCATTTGACTGTGTTGGAGGATTTGTCGGATAGCAGAGCCTGTTTCCAAGTTCATGAGCGTAGCTAGCAAAATCATAACGGCCTCGAAGTTGAGAGTTGCTGAACCTCAGGCGTCACACCCTTTCTCTGACCTCTACGTTCCTCGTATTCTCACTGGGAAGATAAATCGCAGTATCTTTGCTGTGGCATAAATTAGACTGGCTGTTAAATAGTTGGACCCATAGCTGCTCAGCGAAAGTCTGCCTCTACCACTGTAGTAAAGCACAGTGGTTTGGAGGACTAGCAGGCAGCATGGAAGCTTGTTCTTCACTTCAGACACTCAAGACACAGATGGTTTTGACCCGTCTGGTTTCTCCTCCCTCAGGGTCACCCAAGCTGTCTTGAAAATCTGTTCCACCTGTGTTACATTGTCATAAGCTTGGGCATGGAGCAGGGGATGAGAGACTTTGGCATCTTGTTTACATAATCAGTTCTCCTGACAGATAGCACACTAGAGTGTGTCAGGAACACACTGTGGACTTTGTTTCATTCAGCTTACAGAATGTACCCCCCAGAGGAATTAGCTGAGCTAAGCTATCAAACCTTGGATAGAATGATTGTTTACTTCTGACTCTTAAGGTTGCCAAGCAGATCCAATCCTACTTCAATGCCAGATCCCTGCTTCTTTCCTGTTTATATGAAATTCGCATTTCTTTCTGATTCCTTTTCTTTTCATCCTTTCTAGTATAGTGTTTGATGCACTCACTCCTCTAATTCTGACATTGTAATCCTGGCATTTGTGAGCACCTTAATGAAGAAGAAGAGAAAATGAGAGACCATTATTGATTTTAATAGTCTAAAAAACAAGACATAAAATTTATTTATAACATGAGAAGGATCTTAATAATAAAAGTTAAATAAATTGAAACTGATATAATTTACCACTGAAAGTTTACTCCCTGTTATTTTATACTATTTCCAAGCTTCTATAGAAAATATTTTCAATTGTATGGCTTGATCAAGCTCTGAAGAAATAAAGGAAACACTAGGTCCCACTCCCCCCCTCCAAGATCTACTTACCATCAGTAGGGTTTTCTAGGCCGCAGCATTAACCTAATTAACTCATCTTTCATGAGCCTGGAGAAGCAGGGCCTAGCCAACCCTGTCTGCGGAAGCCCCAGTGCCTAGACATGCCTGCATTTGTGGCTGAAACTCAAATGCTTCCTCCCACACAGTGAAACAGGAAAGGCTTTCATTTCCTTGAAAAGGTGAAATATTTGCAAAATTTTATCTTCGTTTTGCACATCTTTCCAAGTTATAAGGACCTATATCTGTCTACTTAAGAGGTCCTTTTTCTATCATAATCGGAAGCTTACACTATTTGAATCCCTTCTCTAAGTTTACAGCATATATCAATGACATATTATTCAAAGTCATTCAGAAACATGGACTCCTCCAATTTTGTCTAAATTCCATAAATAGTTTTTAAGGAAAAAATATTGATACTCTGTGATTTACAGACTGGACTTGGCATCTGCTTTGGAAAACACGTCAACTTTGTGAGAGTGTTTATGCTTCTGTTTTCATATGACAGAGAAAAGGGTAACGTTTGTTTATATCAACCCTCAGTCTAAAAAAGGTTTCAGTAGAGCATAGATGTAAATAATACAATTTAATAGACACAAACACACATTATGATCAGGGATCTAAGAATCTCGCGTACATTATTTCATTTAATTTACATAGTAACATTACACAGGCCATCAATTTTGTCCTCAGATCGGAAACTAACACTAAGAAAGGCTAACTTGTTGAAATCCTAAGTTGAGAAAAGTTGTGATGGATTCGAATTTTGGTGGTTTGATCCAAAATGCATCCTCGTGTTGGTAAGAAAGAGAAAAAATAAAAGAAGCCTATGGTTGAAGTTATACCAAGAAATGTGAACTGAAAATTATGTGTCATGACATAAAGCAAACAAACAAAAAGACTTAAAACTTTGATCTCATTTCTGGGGAAGCAAAGGAAGGAAACCAAACAATCAGACTCACATTGCCCATAAAATTAAAAGCATGACAAGAACCCAGAAGATGTGCAGTTTCTCCAAGCTCTGAAGTCTTCTAGACATGATGAAAAAAGGAAGGCGTGTCTAAGATATAAACAAAACAACACAGAAAACAAACTAGCTCTTCCTACTGCACATAGATAAACACAGGGCATAACACCAGAGTCAAGCTCAAATTCAGCACATGTTTTATGATCCTGAGCAATCTCATCTGTGTACGCATGCTCAGTTGTGCAGACTACATCAACCGCCAGGTGTTCTCTCCTTATGCAACAATATAATGCCTGAGATATTTGGTGGCATTTAGGAAGCAAGTGCTGATACGTACCCTGAAAGAACTGACTTTGAGCATAGAATTTAATTCTTCAGCAACGGTAAACAAGACACAAACGATTGAACCACTCTGCACCACAGCCTTCTCTGCTGTTAAACAGAAATAATAACAGTACTTCCCACCTTGTACCACTGTACAGATTAATCAGCATATGAAAACTCTTAGAAAAGAGTCTGATGCATGGATTGAAATATCAGCCAACAGTAGGACCACTCCTAAACCGACACGTGAAGACTCTAAGAGAACTTCAGAGTCTTGTAAAATTTCATAAATTGAAACTGAATGTTGTGACTTAAAGAATTAAAAAGTGAAATCTTTATATTGTTTCAAGACCCAGTTATTAAACAGGCCAGAAAACAATTCCAAAAGATAACATACATACTCTGTGATCATTCCTAATTTCTCAAATTGCTTTAAGTTCATTTTATTTTATTATTTGTTTGTTTGTTTGTTTGTTTGTTTGTTTGTTTGTTTTGGTAGATAATGAGTTCTTACTGTGGTGGACTAGACAGTTCCAAACCTTTGGCTCTATCAGCTAAGGGAAAAGGATTTCTGCCCAAACTGCAGCACTGTTGAAAGTGAAAGTGCTGAAATAATTAGCGAGAATTAACTGACAAGAAAATGAGGTCTTCCAGCAAATCTGGGTTCATCTTACCTATGTATTGTCCTAAAATGCCAATGATAAAGAACTAACGGCTAGGCGTTATCCCGAAAAGGCCAACTAAGCCAGTACATTTTTGCAAAGTCATAGTTGCATTTAATTTCAATATATTAATTTCCAAAACAAACCAAGTATTACCAGTTGTAGTTAGATTCAAGTGCATTTCAACGCATTATGCAAGAGAAGGGAATTTAGAGTAAACTCCCAATGATTATAGTGATGTTTAATCATAGCTTTATCTCATTGCATTTTCGAATATGTTCTTCACCTTCAGGATTTATGAACTACTGTGTCCTCAGAATTTTATACAGGGCCTAATGTGAAAGAGGCACTCAAGCTACATAGATGGATTGATGAAAATAAAACCAATTATTTAGCTTCCACAATTCAGAATTTAAAGCTTAAGATAAGAATAATCAATTAAAAAATAATCCTAAATCTTAAATTCACAATAAGGTTGATAAAGTGTGAGGTAGTTTCAAAGTCTAATGCAGTCTTTTCCACTGGGGGTACAGGCAAGGTCAGTTGGGGTTACTAGTATTCCTACTGTGCTCTTGACAAAGAGAGATCAGTAAGGAGAAATGGGTTGATAGTGCTAAGCTTGGGGAAGAACCAAAGCACCACTAGATGTATTATGATAAGGTAAAATGGAACAGGAACACATTTTTTAAGATGGTGTGAACAAACTTTTTTAAAAAGAAATATATTTGTAAGGATTGCACCTTAGCTGGCAGATGGGTTCACCTTATTCCCAACAGTTTCTAATATATGTATTTTTATTGAAAAATTGATACCTTTCATCCAGAATATTCTGATCAGTTTCCCCTCCTCAAACTCCTTCTAGAGCCTCTCCATCTCCCCACCCACCCAAATCCACATCTTTTTTTCTCTCTCTCATTAGAAAAGAAACAGGCAACCAAAACAAAAACAAAAAAACTAAATACCAAGCCAGAATTGGACAAAGCAAAGGAACAGAATACATTTCGAATATTAACAGCAATCTCTGGAAGAAGAATTGAGTACTTTCCAGTAACCAAGAGCATATCAGCTATGATGTGGTAAACTATAATTCAATTTGAAAATAGCCAGAGCTGAGAATGAATGGAATGGGTCATATCCCTGACCTGAGCTGTGGTATCTACTGACTGCTGGACAGAACTGCTCAAGAAAAACACATGATACGACACAAATCCATAGATCTTCATTGTATTTCATCACCTACCTACAGACGCAAAGCACTGTGTTGGTTTTGGTGCTGTCTAAAGGAGGCTCTTTGAGCCAGTAAGTGGGGCTGGGTGCGTCCAGGTGCTCCATGCCAAGCTTGATAGGTTTGACTCCTAAAGCTCAAATGGTGGAAGGAAAAAATCAGTCCCCACAAGTTGTCCTCCAACTTCCACACATGTTCCCTCCATAACTCCCTATACTGTGTACAAAACAAATAAATAAATATAAAAAAGAAAGCTCCATAATATCATATAGACACTACTGCTTAGACAACAGAATTTTTTCATATTGTTCCTACTATAACTACAAAGATATGTTTCAAACACTTAATTCCAAAGACTGAGATAATTGTTCCTGTCAGAAGATGTCTAGTTTTAGAGTGCTCTAGACTTGATAAAGTTAGCAGCTAACATGAAGCTGCTAAGTCTATAAAGAGTGGATAATCAGTTTGTACAAACTCACTATCCCTGAAGCACTACACCGAAATCTGCAGTGGTGTGGAGGAGGCCTGTTACACAGGCCTCTGGGTGTTGGTTCTCCTCATCTCCTGTCATGGAGATGAGGGAGCATTACAAAAGAAGTTGACATTTATTAGTGTAGAGCTGAAAAGCTTAGAACAAATGTGTATTTGAATAAATGGCCCATTAAACAACAGAACATTAAACTCGTTGCATGCTGCCTTCTCCTCCAGTTCTCAATTCCTACCAGGGACCATGATGTCCATGGCTTTCTCGTTTTCTCTTCCATTTTTCTCCTTTCTGCCTCTCTCAGATGAGACCCTCCTGGAAGTGCTGATTCAGAAGGTAACAAAGGAACCAGAGCTCTGTTCTAGCATTGTGACCTTTGGCAAGGACATTCTCAGAACTGCTGCTTTGGGATCCCTACTCTTCTTGATCAGTTTCTATCTCCTGCTCTCGTCAGACTCATGCAACTGTCTTTCGTTACTAACAACATAAAACCAGCATGATATACAAATTTATTCATCTTGCATTTTGCAACTCATGTTTTGTCCGTGATGTTTCTCCCACGTCGCCTTACATCATAGGAAAATAAACCTTTATTTTTAAAACTTTCAAAAGAACAAAATAGTGAAAAATTAAAAGAAATCTCTATATAAACATATATCCAAAGACAAAATTTTCTATGCAAATTTCCAAATTATTCTTGCTGTAGCCAGACTAATTTTTAGCCCTGGAAATACCCAGAGAGACTCCTTAATCTGCTGGTGACAGAGCTATGAATAGCTCTTATTCATCAGTCTCACAGAAGATAATTGACCACAGAGCCCAAGACAAAAGAGATTTGGAAGAGGATGTGGCAAGGTGCTAAGGGAAGTCGCTTAACATGTTCCTGGGGCTCTTGAATGGTAGATCTTGAAGGAGGGGGAACACCTTTGAAGGTTCTATAGATAATCTCTTAAACATGCAAATAGGTGACTAACTTACCCAAAGCTTATTTAGCAATGGATAAAGCATTTATTTCTCATAGCATGTGGGAGTTATGTTAAAACTGGTGAGAACTGAAGCTAAATCTAGAAAGGAGAAATCCGTGGAGAGGACAGAAGGAGTGCAGGCTTGGAGTTGCAGCTCTGGCACCGTGAAAGATTTCTTTTCGCTCCTTCAGGCTGGAGAGGATTAAACTAAATTCTCTGTCTTCTGAATTTCACCGGCACCAAATAGATTTTAATTCAGATGTTTTGAATTTGAGATGATTTCATGACAGTACTGAGGGGAAGAAAATCTACATGGTTGAAAGTGTAAAGTCAAGTACACAACTTCACAAGTAAATTTCCATTCATCGATAAGCAAGACAGTAATGTCCATGTTCTCCTCAGAGCAGCTCATGCAATAGTAGGCAATGAAAAAGTAAGACAATTTCATAGCAATGTCCCATTGAAAATTTTATGACACAATCCATTTTTTAAGATATTTATAATTTTATTTGATCAGATCATAAATGAAATAGCCAAGAGTTATTCCAAGCATGCTACTGTGGAAGAAATATTCTTACTGTGCTATCAAAAGCCAAATTACAAATAAGAAGTCTTTCAATTGATTTTCTATTAAGTACAAACAAAGAAAAGGATTCAAGCTCTAAATTTACATACATTAACAGAGAGATTCAAAAAGCGATAGCTAAAGAATAACCATCTCATTAGTGCAGCTATTGCTTTGAAGGTAGTGTATATGCAGCCTGATAGCATAGAGTCCTGATGCGTTGGAGGTGATGGCAAGGTCGGGAGCTCACATCTGCAATCCCAGCACTCAGGAGGCAGAGGCAGGAGGATCAGTTTGAGGACAGGCTGGTCTACATAGTGAGTTCCAATCACCCTGAGCTATGCAACATGACTTGGTCTCAGACAAACAAATATATCTCTGATGCCTACGTATGCTACTTGCTGGGTTAGTCCCTGAATGACTAGAGAACACATTCTTACAGGAAATCTATTGCAAGAAGAAGAAACACAATACCCTCTTCAAAGATTATAGAAGCACTAACTTCAGGGGCCCCCAGGACTCTCTGGGCTTTATGAGGAGGCTCACAGTTACAATTAGGCCTACATTTCCAAACCCTCACCCTTCCCTTTACATTTTATCAGATGGCTGCAGTTTGGGCTTACAATGTTAATGCCAGATTGACACATTTCAGGTGAAAGCACCTGTAAAAGGAGATGCTCATGCATTTTCCAGCCACCCAGACCCAAATAATCATGCAGAAACTATATGAATTCCAACACCGTTTGGCCAATGGTTCATGCATATTTCTAGCTACCTCTTACATCTTAAAATAACCCATTTTTACTAATCTTTATATCACCACGAGGTTGTGGCCTACCAATAAAGTTCTGGCATCTTTCTCCTTTGGCAGTTACATGGTGTCTCCTTGACTCCACCTAATCTCTCTCTATATCTCTTCCAACCTAGCTACATTCTGCCCTGCCATAGGCCAAAGCAGCTTTTTTGTTAACCAATGGAAATAAAACATATTCACAGCATACAGAGGGGAATCCCACATCACGCACCATTATAACCAAAGCCAGGAACGCTGAGTACATTTGTTTCTCAAGAAATAGTGGTAAGTTGATCTTCCTTAAAACTTTAGCCCAGGACAAAGAGAACTACTGCAGTTGTAGCAATTCTGGAGCTATAATGGTTACAATCTTTTCTGATGATGGTGGGAAACTTACCAAACTGTAAAATCCTGTATTTTAAAATATTGTTACGTAACCTTCAACCTATTAAAAATAGAACATATCATTATACCTATGTATCCTTTTAAAAATAATAGTTTTATTAACTTTTTGAGAATTTCATACAACCTACTTTGATCATATTTACCCCCTCCCTAAGTCTTCCCATACACACCTTTTCAGTTACTCCTCCCCATGTACTTTGCACCCAACTTTGGGTTTTCCTCCCAACTGCTCTTGGGAGTGGCACCTGTCCTGGCATATTGAATCCTACCATGAATCACATCACCAAAGAAAAATATCTGACTCTGCTTCTCCCAGCAGCTAGCAAATGACAAAAGTTCCTCAGCTAGTGGTGAGATTTCATGCCTATCTCCTCCACTCCATGCTGGGGTTGCGTCTGCCTTGAGCTTGCCCAAGTTTTGTGCATGTTGTCACAAACACTGAGTTCATATTTGCCACTAACTGCCCTGTCGTATCCAGAAACCAGTCTCCTTAAGGCATCTACCATCTCTGACTCTTCCAATCTTCCCACCTGCTCTTCCTCAAAGATCCCAGAGCCTGGAGTGGAAGGTGTGATATGCATATGTACATCCCTTTAAGGTTAAATGCTCCACAGTCTCCTACTTTCTACATGATGGTCAGTTTAGGATCTCTATCAGTGTCAAACACTGCAAGAAGACGCATCTCTAAGGCGGGTTGAGGGATGCACTGGTCTGAGTACAGCAACTAGACACTAGGAGTTGGTTTAATACAGAGTCCATTAAACAAAATAATGTCATTATGTTCTCCTCTGAGGCCTATGACCTATCTAGTCATCGACTTTAGCCCATTAACAATGCCAGATATGTGTTCCGTTTCATGGGACTGACCTGAGTGCCTATCAGAAAGTCATGGGTTACTTCCATGACACTCCTTCCACTTCTGCACCAGTGACCATATCTTGCATGTCTTGTTGGAGGTCACAGGGTTCTCAGCTGGGTTAGACTGGTGCTTCCTTTTCTTCTCTGGTACCACACAAAGGACCTCCCGCCACCGTGAAAGCTAGTCAATAACCGTGAAGCTGCAAGCTGAATACCGCCATGATTTTGCCATCTTCTATGACTTAAGTATGTGGCACCTTCATCAATAATGTGAGGGTAACCAATAGCATTGACAATATCCCATACTGTTGATAGTTGGTGGGGGGGACCCATTAGTCAACAATTAATAAATAAGTAACCCATTCCTGGTATTGGGGATTTTGCTTGCTAACACGTGCTGTATAGTTGGGTATTATTTCTCCAATTGAGAATCTTGTTATATATTTGTATGTGAATATTTTAGAGAGCTTCTACAGTAGTGGATTTTCAGGTAGCATTTTCAAAAGATCTCTAGTGTTAGTTTGTCCCTCTTCATATTCCCCCCTTTAACCTGCATCTGCAGCTCCAATCCCAATTTAACATCCCTGTTGCATTATTCCCTTTTAACCCTTTATACCTCTGTATTCTATCCCCCTTCTCTTGATAGGGGGATCCCCCCCCATGGTCCCTTAGTAATTTTGTGACTTCTATGTGTATTCTAAATGAAACTCATATCTGAAGACTCAAATCTAACATACACAAATGAGAGAAGACATTTGAAAATTGTCTTTCTGAGTCTGGGCTACCTCACTCAGAATGATTGCTTCTAACTCCATCTACTTACCTGTGAATTTCATAATTCTGTTTGTAATAGATGGATATCATTCCATTAAATGTATCATATTTTCTTTACCTATTCATCAACTGATGGACATCTAGACTGTTTCCAATTTCGAGCTACCATGCACAGAGGAACAGTGAGAACAGATGAACAAGCATCTCTATAGAGTAATACAGAGTCCTTTGAGTATATAATCAAGAGAGGTATAACTGGATCGTGGGGTAGATCCATTCCCAGGTTTTGGATGACTCTTTCCACCGATTCGCATAGTAGCTGCACTAATTTGCACTCCCATCAGCAGTGAACAAGTCTTCCTGTTTCCCCACATTGGCACCTGCATCTGTTGTCGTCATTTCTATTTGTGCATTATGATGGGTTAAGAGGAAATCATAAAAGCAATTCTAATTTCCCTTGATAGATAATGTTGATCAGTTTATAAAGTTTATCAGCTATTTGCATTTCATCTTTCAAGAAATCTCTACTTAGTTCCCTGTTATAAAAGAAATATTTTTGCTTTTTCAATAAACTATAATCAAAAAAATTTTGTTTTTCCCTTAAGCCATCCCAAAACTCTATCCAAATATATATGCACACACACAAACATATGCATATACATATACACATACAAACACACACATACACAGCTTAAAAATATAAGCATTAGACTACAGAGACAGCTCAGTAGTTCAGAGCACTTGATGCTCTTGAACCACATGTCCACTTATAACTCCCTGCAATTCTAGTTCCAGAGGATTTGGTACCCTCTTATAACCTCTGAGAACACCAAACATGCATGGGGTGCACACAAACACGTCACGTACTCAGACACAGAAAATGAAAAATCCAAAAACAAAAACAAAAACAAAAACAAATGAGGTGTAAAAGGAACACAGAAGCGAACGCAGCAGAGCAATAGAGAAGACTGGAGGCTGCCTCTGCCGATCCCTGCCATCTTGGTTTGTTTTGAAGTAGGGGAGACTTGGGGATTTCAGTTTAGTCCACACAAGGAAGGAGACGAGACTCCTAGCGTTTCCATGGTGCTCTTTAGAAGCTTTGTGTGAAGGGACAAGCAGCTTGCTCATAACCAGAATGGTTAACATGATTAGTACTTACCATACCACCCTGCGGCCTGGTTAAGCACGTCAATTAAACCACATAGTGGGATGAATGAAGAAATACAGACAACAACGTCTGCTTTGCCACACTGAATACTATTTTAACCATGACTCTGCCACTCAAAACATGGCAACCAAAACAATAAAAATTGTTTCCTTTATTCAACAGAAACCCGATTATAATTGATAGTGTTTCTTTAAACAATAATTACAGGTGAACTTTACTAAAACAAAAAAATAAAGAATATATCACAAATGACTACTAATATTTTTCAAAAATAATGCTCACACTGAATTCTAATCAAATAAGGTATCTTAAGTGTGGGTATATTCCTGACCATCCCAATCTTATAGAAATGCAAAGCTATGTTTCCAAAATTACTGCTAGGTTTATAAAGCGTGTGCAGTATACATATGGAAAAAGGAAAGATGGCCCCAAGAGATTTTACAACTCTATCATAGAAATGAGTAACAGAATTCTTTTTTAAAATATGTCAAATGGAGAGGAGTGGAGGATATGAAAACCCATTCATTTTGTAAATTAAGCAGACAACAGATTGGCTACTGAAGAACGCCTTTATCTATAACCCGATGGCAATCTGAAAGATTCATTTATACTTAGGAAGGGAAACCATAATAATGGAAAAGGGGAGAAAACAGCAGAGTGGATAGGCAAAGGCCCAGTGAGCATCGCACAATGATGTCTGTGGTCGAAAAACAATACCATGTGACAGGGAAAACAAGCTTAAGAACGGGGAAGGGAGTTCTTTACAAAATATAACTTAAGCTATTATATCCAGCTGTTTGACACCCCACTCCACCTCCAACCATAGTTGTTCACAGTTTCTAATTATTTGTCATTGTTCCTAGACTTACAGTGCAAGTGTACTATAAAATGAAGTCTTGGAGAAAAGTTAAGTTTTCCAAGATTGCATCAGTATCCTGCAGCACGCCTCAGACCCTGTCTGAAAACTTGGCCAAGCGCTCCATCTTCAGGCGTTTTCCGGTACTGTGCGTGCAGTACAAGGTGTCTCTCCCGCCTCAGTGTTTATGCAAATCTCTCTGGGCAGAAGGGAGCCCCAGAGTGGAAAGCAGGCTCTGGGATCAGCCCAGAGACAACTCTCAGGAAGGTGGGCTCAGAGAGAAAGGGCTCTGTCAACCCTCCCCTAGTCTACAAACCGTTCTCTCTCCTCCCCCTCCCCTTCCCTCCCCTTCTCTCCTCCTATGTTACCCTCCCCTCCTCTCCTATCCTACCCTCTGTCTCTCTGTATGTCTCTATCTCTCTTTCTCTTGTTATTTTTTCTCATCTTCCAGTTTCTTAGATGCTTTTTTAGAGTTTAAGTTCATATATAAATTGACAAGCTTCCAAGTGGAGCAAAGTAGGAAGGTTGCTTTCCGCTAAGTGTCTGTTTTACTCTGTTTGCTTTTCTCATTCTTACTGAAGTCAGAGGCAGGGAGCGTGTAAAAAGAACCCGGAGAGAATTATATAGAACAAACCAATCTATTCCTAAACCCTTGCTTTCTCATCTTTAGACTTCCAGAAAGTGGTTTGGCTTCTTATCTAAGAGGAGATACCTCCTCCAGACAGATCTGCTGTCAGATTCCCCATGTTTGAAAATTAACACACATGTTCTGAAGCCAAGCAATTTCTGGAAAGGGCATCAAAGAAGGGGAGTTTATCAAAGAGAACAGCACTGGGCGCTCTAGACAGGGCATAAATATTCACGCACTTGAAAACGCAAAGCCACTGATCATAAATTTTGGCCAAGACCATAACCGCTTCAAATTAAGTTACGAATCTATTGTGATGGCTTCTCTGAAGACTGATCTGTGTCATGATTATACAGGGAAAATATTCATTCAACCTAAGATATCAGCCTGCGGTGGCTGGGCTGTGGCTGAGCGAGATGAGCATGCCAATCTCCACAGAGAGATGTGGCCACAGCAGCTGTTGCCTCAGCCTTGGCGGAGGTCAGAAAAAAACAAGCAGGGTCTCAGGTTGGTCAGGCTACCAAATGTAATGTAATTCAACTGCAATTCTAATGGTGGAGGACCCTTGTTAAGAAGTTACCGAGGCTAGTGAGGTGGCTCAGCCATATAGTTCAATGCCAGATTCCACAC
This sequence comes from Bramus lutescens, assembly GCA_001685075.1. Lineage (NCBI taxonomy): Eukaryota > Metazoa > Chordata > Mammalia > Rodentia > Cricetidae > Bramus > Bramus lutescens. The sequence continues at coordinate 30,168 of LOEQ01001677.1, read as the reverse complement.
TGTGGAGGGAGAAGGTCAAGTCCTGTAAGTTTTTCAGTCATCTCCACATGGGTGCCATGCATACTTGCTGTCCACCACCACACGTACACTAAATAGCTATGTAAAACATAACAAAATTTTAATGATAAGGTAACCCACGGCTCTAAGCAAACCCCTCTTTAACTCTAAAATTTGCCTGTTCTATCTTTGAGTGAACATGACATTTGAAAATTCATCTTTCTATCTACCCCCAAACCATTCCATTTTTGCCTTAAATAATAGTTGTTTCCATCTAGGGCCCAAAATAAGTAAGTGCTTATAGTAAATTCAGCTGTCTCCCCAGAAAAAGCCCTGAGGGGCTGTGCAACCCCTGTTACTCCCTTACACTCTTCCTCCTCCATGCCTGGAAGCCACAATGCTACAGCTCTCCCAAGGGGCATAATTTTAAGCCTCCTCATCTTTCCTTGCCCTCGCCACACCCCAGAAAGATCTTTGAATATGTGATATCAAGACTGGGTACAATCTTCCGGAAGTATTCTTTGGGGAGCTCCATGGAGTAGGCTCACACTTCCTGCCCAGCAGACACGGCTTTTCATGAACACAATTCAGCTCTTGCTAGATCCCTTCTCTTTGTTGGGATGGGAAGATGAGGCTATGGAAGGCTTATTGCTGGATGAATAAATGTATGACTTTGACCCATGTCTACTGTTCTCCACCACTACCTCCACACACAAAAACTACAATTGTAATTAGGGTGTGCATGTGTGTGTGTGTGTGTGTGTGTGTGTGTGTGTGTGTTCAACTACTAGCAAGAATGTCTAAATGCTATCATTTCCTATCTGGTAGGAGTGTAAAGGTGAAAGGGCTGTAAGGTCAAATATTTTTATTCCTAAAGAATTTAACCACACAGTTTATATTAATGAGGTAACCTAAGGAATGTTCCTGGGTTTAATCATTTTCTCCACATCTTCAAGAAGAACAGGGTTCATGGGGTTTCTGAGTTGCTGGGAGGTCCTGAAAAGGTAGCATGCCTGGAGAGAATGAGGAATGAAGGAGCTCCAGTCACTACCTGTCTTTGTCCTATGAATGTTATTACTTTATGACAGTTTTTAAGCAGTGACCTTCATAATTAATGTGGAATTTAAGAAGTAGTTCGTTCCCCTGGATTCTGGGAACTATTCCATTGAATGGTCCACCCCAAGAAGAGGGTAATGGGAACTCCCATAAAGTCCTTCAGCTGACAGAATTGGTACTAGACCTGAACGTCAAGGGTCCTCTGACGTGAATAGCAGTCTGTAGAACCGAGCCTCCACCCCTAGGAGTGACTGTCTGCACATGGACAGTATCAGAACTGGATTCAGTTGTAGAACACTGTGTTCATTGCAGCAAAACCTGGGGGCTTTTGTGGTAGAGAGGCAGGAAACGATGGCCTTTAGTCACAGACATCTTCTGTTTGGAGAATGACAATGCTGAAAACTGATTTTCTGTTCCTGCTCCACAGATGTTTAAATGACTGAGATAGTTTAAAAAAAATAGAGAAGGGGGTTTCAGAGGAAAGGATAATATAAAACAGTCTCCCTTTCTTATGACATCCTTTTTCAGTGAAAACCTAGTGAGCTGTATTTCATTAAACCTCATTATTGATTTTTTTAAATTAAGGCAGTGAAATAATTTTTCACAGATTGGTGATGAAGCAGTAAATTATTATATACTTAAATACTACATAGATTATTTTAAGATTTTAATCAGTTAGGAGACTTTCAAACAAACTTTAAGTATATAAACTCCCTTAATTTGAAAATATTATTTAGTAGAAAATATTTATAGTTGATAAAGTAAAATAATGAAACGACCTATATAGCTCAAATTTCTATGTTGTCCTTGAAAAAAGATATCATCTTTTTGTGTAAGTGAAAGTATAGTCGAAAGGCAGGATGCGAAAGACAAAATACAAAAGAAAACAGTAACTTTGTCCATAACTTCGAAGGGGTGCCTGATAAGTTGCATTTTCTTACACAAAATGAGAAACAGTAATGCCAACCCGATTCTAAAGAAACTGCTTTAAAAAATGCATTGTGCTACATTGACAACCAACACTAGCATATTAAACGCAGTCAAGATGACAGGTTCTATAAGAAGTGAATCTTATTTCCAAAATTTATTTATAAATATGAATTGTGGGAGGGTATTTGCACAAGTGTGAAAAATAACTAAGGAAGCGAGAGGAGGCATCAGGTCCTTCTGGAGCTGTTGTTACAGGCAGTTGTTTTAAGTGGCTGCTGGCAACCAAACTCACACTGAAGCTAAAAGGCTGCATTGTGGGGCCCGACCTACATATCCGACCCAGAGCTGTTCCTCAATTCTGCATCCCTGCTTTAGAAACAGCACTTTCTCAAGGTGGCCACACATTATGCTTAAACCCCTTGCTAAGCCCCTTGTCTTCAGACCTGGAACTTTCTGTTTCTGCGTTCTCACGTTCCTAGCACACGTTAAAACTAGGAAGTCTTCATGTTTTGTTTCTATAGAATAAGAGTTTTTGTATAAATAACTAAGTTTAATTATATATTTAATTTAATGAAATAACAGTTTTGCTATATTCTAATGTCATAGTGGATATTCAGAATTGGGGAAATTAAATTACTTAACACAGACTAACCTTGGGGAAAATTAAGATTTCTAACTAATAAGAAAAAATGGACTAGCGATTTTTCTGTGTTTAAAATATGGTGAAAAGGTTTCTAAGTGGAAATACCCTGAAAAATCTCTAATTGCTGCAAATAAGCCATTTCACACAAAACTTTTATGAGGAAAAAAACATTTCTCTATTCAGTGTAGAATTGATCAGTGAGTCAATGCTGTCATTTTCTTAGTTTTTCGATTCTACTTAAGTATGTGAATACAAATAGCTTGAGTTCTATTTAAATCTAGAACACAGCATAATGATAATCTTCTTATTAAAAAAAATAACTCTAACTGGCCAACTTCACTTGTGCACTCTATATATCTTGACCTATGTATGACTATATATATCTTGACCTATATTATCTTCCTGAGTGTTGTACATATTTCTTATGCAGTGTAGAATTTAATGTTAGTTCTGAAATATTTTCTAGCTGGTGATTTTGGGGATGTGGGGAAAAGAATATTTAATGACTTACAACTTGCCACCTTATTGAATCCCATTAGTTTAACAGTTTTTAGATGACTCTTTCATAATTTCTAGAAATATGATATCATTTGCAACTAGTTACAGTTTTGTCTCTGTAATATTTAAGTCTCCTGTTTGTGTTTTTGTTTTGTTTTTGTCATGACATTTTCTAGAATTTCTACCATAATGCTGACTTAAAACAGTCATTAGGTCTGTATTCATCAGAAATTCTTTCATCCAGGACTCAAAAGATTCATTCAGTGTCCTACTATACGCAATTCCAATAAAATTTGAACAATAAAAAATAATAACTTTGAAATCTTGGCTATACTTAGTTATGTAACTAAGTATATTTAAACTGTGCACTTGTTATTGTGAGTGAGCATAATGCCCGTGAGTGCAGTTATGTGCAGCTGCACACATGTGAGGGTCACAGGACAACTTTGAGGTTGTGCTCAGCCCATCGGGCTTATTCAGAGAACACTTCCACTGGCTGAGCCTCCCCAACAGGTCCTGTAAATTAATTAATGTTTTCATTCTCTTACCGTTTAAGAACAGTCAACCAGTCAGCCATTGGCTCATACTTTGAAATCCACCAATATTTATATAAGATTCCTTTTAAGTTTCAGTTTTCTCTTGGAAAGTATATCCAGAAGGGATCATTTCTACATCCTCCCCCCATAAGGAATTTGTTAGGAAGGACTATCATTTTGCATTCAGAAAGCTGTTAGTCCTAAGTGTCTCTAACCTGTAAAGAGTGGCCAACTCATTTGCAATTACCACTAGGTGGAGGTCAAGCCACTTGTTCAAGCTGACCCTTGGTGCGAAAGGAGGGTCCAAGGCTGCTCCCTGCTGTGTGTGGGCCCTCGTGCCTTCTCAGATGCCCGCAGACATGCTGACAGCTGCACACAGGCTCAACCCGCC
>LOEQ01001677.1:6532-20232 GCA_001685075.1 Bramus lutescens | reverse complement strand
GACAGTTTACGATTTGCCTCACACAATCAGAGAATGCTACAGGTGCTCAGTAAAGACAGATCCACATGGGAAAATCCTCTAAACAGGTTTCAGTATGTTTAAAAACTGTGAGTAGGCTTAATAAAGAAAAGAAAATGGATACAGATCATCATAAAATAGTTTATAAATAATACAATAAAGTCTCTAAAGAGAGAATAAAATAATGTAAAAAAGATAAGCCATGTAAAGATGGAAAATATATGGAGTCTGGATTCTAGATAGTGTCTTGTTGATTTTGAATTTTTTAAATACAAATAAACAAAGAACAACTGCTGAGAGACATTGGATTGTGGAAGGGGCTGTTGAATTAATCCAGTCTTACATACTTTAAGAATACATTGGGTTCAAAATAGAAAGTGTGAGGTTTCCACAGGAATGAAAAGCTATGGATTTCTTCAAAGTTAATCAAGATCAGATTTGACTGGGGGAGATCTGCTGAAGATCCTGGTTATAGACCTGAGGGAAAAAGTCAAGAAAGGCTACAAGGCGGGTAACATGTATTTTACCTGATCAAACATAAAGCAAAAAAAAATCATCTTTGCTGGCTTGCGCACAGTGTACAGCCCATAATTGTGTTGATACAGTTATGTATGTTGCCTTTGAAACTTTATGTGTTTTCAGAGCAAGAAGATACCAATCAAAACAGATGCCACAGTTGACCCAGCCCCTCAGAATGCCTCTGTTGCAGTTTCTTTGGAGATCTACATCCATAACCGCTTCAAAGCTGCTTGTTGAGATGGTACAGCCTCACAAATTATTTTAGCCAAGACTACAGATAAGCCTTGTGCTTTCCCACTGCACAAAGACTGGACAACAAATGTTGTGGCTAGCTTTCCCAGGTCTTGACCATTGTCCCAATTTTTTCAGGGTCCTTTAAAGATGTTCTCACTCCCAGACAACAAAAAGCTATCTGGAAAAGATGATACCCACATCCCAAGAGGTGGAATGGATGGTCATTTGATGAACTATAGATGTCTGTCACCATTTAGGGGGATTGGTTACAAGTTGTTATTGGTCATGGTCAGGAAAAAAAGATGAACAAATGAGATTATATTCAGAGATCTCTTCCTGAAAGGAAAAAAGGAGAATATAGTATAGGAATTATGGGACAGAAGGGTAGATTGTTGAGTCTACTTTTGAACAACCACTGGTTTTAAATATTTTTTATTGGTATAGATTTTTAAATATTGATACAAATTTAAGGCTATTTTTGTTATATTGTATATGTCTTTCTATTCTTATTTAAAGTATTGTACCAATACAGATTATTTAGAAATGAAAAGCAAATTTTTAGGCCTTGAAAGCTATTTAGGACATTAAAGAAATACAGGTTAATAGTAATCTATACCAATCAAATTTATAGTCATGTTTGGTATGTTTTCAAGGTCACACAGAGATATATTTTAGTTAGATAGATGATCTTCAAACACTTCAAAGGCCTACAGAATATGTCAGTTGAAGTGTTTTCATAACATAAGGCTTCCAGAACAATGAGACACATCTGCTTCTGGCAGTATCAATTTACTCCAAAAAAAGGATGGTGAGCATCAAAGAACCTATGGAGTTTGCTTTATTTGTGGCAAAAGCTAGCCATCTGAGGAAGGGATTGACCTTTCTTCAACTGCTGACAGTATACTCTCAAAACTGGGCAAGCAGGACACACAAAAAGGAGACTGCCAAACTTTGCCAAGAAAAAGTAGGCAAGTTCTTCAAAATCCTTGCTTTATATAAAAATCAGTCAGATGTTCTAGGCATGGAAGCCAAAGATGAATGCCCCAACATTGCAAAGGAACCCTGGGGTGCCTGTCAAGGCAGTCAGATGTTTCTGTCATTTTTATAGCTTTGGAAGTTGCTTTTTCTGTACTTCCTGTTTATTCAAGTAATATTTTATCCTTGTTGGGTCTCTGATGGAGATTGAAGGCTATATAGTTATAGTTTTATAGTTTTCCTTGTTACAAAATTCAGAAAAGCAACTTACATTTAAAAAAGTAACATTTATAAAGTTGAGAAACATAAAAGCTTAAGTTGTTTATCTAAAAAGATGTTTTAAGGTTGAAAAAGATAATTTTAGGATGCTAATGCAAGTTAAGACAAAGCAGTTTAGGTATAAAACTTTGAAATAAGATATGGTAGATAATGGAGTATTTTCTCTAAATTTGCCAAATGCAAACTGACTGGACATTATAAATGTAATTCTTACCTGATAATTATTCTCATTGTATACAGTTTTACTATGATAGCTTTTAAACCTTTTTTTATTTAGACAAAAAAAAGGAATATTGAGGAATATTCCTTTACACTGTGTGAAGATGTGTCACTGTGGTTGGTTTAAGAAGGGATTAGTGACAAATAGCTAGGCAGGAAGAGGTATAGACCAAAGTTCAAAGTAAAGAGAGAACTCTGAGAAGAAGAAAGGCAAAGTCACCAGCCAGGCACAGAGGAACCAGGATGGGTGGTACAAAGTAATAGTAACCAAGCCATGTAAAAGAGCATAGATTAAAAGATATGTGTTAATTTAAGCTATAAGAACTAGTTAGGAACAAGCCTAAGCTAAGACCGAACATTCATAATTAGTAAGAAGTCTTCATGTGGTTATTTGGGAGCTGGCAAGACAAACAGAGAAAGAATGGTTACAGAAAACAGTGTTCATCTTAAAGCCTGGAAATTCTCATGGAAAGTAAACCTCACTGGTATTGTGCAATTGTGAGTGCCCAACCCTCCTCAGAACCTCACTTCTCCCCTGCAACACCCAGCCTGATCTCACCCCTGCCCTGGCCATGCTGAAACTCATGTCACCCAGCCCTGTATGCCACAACATGTCTATCTTCCAGTGACACCCAATTGCTACAGTCCCTATACAGTCATAATAGAGCCCTGTCTCTTTCTAGCACCTCTTCACACATGCTGCAGTCTTTACACCTATCCTCTAAAACTATCAGCCCTCTGCAAATCCCATTTTCTGGGCATTATTTGAATGCAGGCTTCCCAACTTACCTATAGAGGAAGCTAGCATTCTTAAAGGAAATCTCTCCTAGGCTATCTCTACACCAGAGCATAGCATATGATGCCAAAGCTAGGAATCAAGAATCCACCCACCGGGTTCCTTATTCCCACTTTATGGTCTTCTTCCAGTCCCCTCTCTGAATCTGTCATCGATAATGTCGCCTGTAATTCTTCAATGTTCTTCCCCAAAGCCTCGGAGATTTCACTCATTCCCTTTCCTGCATCTGACCTCTCTCTTTCATGCTGGCCATCCTATACCTTGTTATAATTAACAACTACACGGAACACATTCTCTGCTCCACTCCATCAGCTCACTTACTCTGCTGACTGTGCCCAGCAATTCTGTAGAGACTAACACATTGGTACTACCAGCTAATGTTTCAGTATTCCTCACCCCCACACCATGTCTTCATTTTGTCTTAAACGTCACCTTCTCAACCAGGCCAAGTCTATCCAACTGGTTAGGATTGCCACTTGCCCCCACCCAGTTCTCTCAAAACTATGTAACACTGCTCTTTAATTTCCCCGCTTCTATATTGCATGCTACCTTCTGACAAAGTGCTGTCATTTGCTCATCAGTTCGTGTTTTCTAGCATGCTGTTTATTTTTATCTTTTTCTCCTTACGAGAAGATAAGGCCCCGACCTGTCTAATCTGTTCACTGCTATATCTCAAGCACAGAACCTGTTCAAAGTAAGTAACTGACACTTTTAAGTGAATGCTTTACTCATCTTAAAATAAGAACAGAAATTTCTTATCTGCCATTCAAGGTTGTTGGTGTGATACACACAAGAACCACCAAATAAATATCCTCGTCTCAAATAGACTTGGTGATCTTCCTTCCCCAGATAAGTATAGTTTAAAGAGCTACTTTATATTAGGTCTAGCAAGAAATACTTAGTTCTTTCAAGCAGTGGGATTATTGCAGATCAGTGAAGGTATTAACAACTCAAAGGTCAGAGTAGGCCTGGGGAGGTGACTCAGTGGGTAGTATGCTTATCGTGTGTGTGTGTGTGTGTGTGTGTGTGTGAAGACACCAGGTGTGTCAGTATACATCTTTAAACCCAGCACTCCAGTGGTGAGATAGAAGCCAGGAACAGGAGATCCCTGGAAGCTTCAGGGCCTGTTAGCCTGTCATATGCAGCTCAAGGCAAACAATGAAGAAGGCATGCCTCAAGCAAGATGAGAGGACCTGAGGCATTGGTCACCTGGCACACAAGCTTCTGCATATACACATACATGCATATACATCATACGCACATTCACACACAGTTTGGGCACACATACAAACACAAAAGCCCTCAGAATAATGTCCCCTTTCCAAGGTATAAGCACTCTTCTTAACTGAAATGGGAGCTTGTAGATGTGGAGGCTGGAGTAAAAACACGCAGTAAGAAAAAAAGCGTACACTGGGAAGTTAGCTAAATCAATCAGCTTTGCATAAAGCACTGGGTCCACATATAGTATGGCAGGCTTTAACTTCATAAATGGCTGTGGGAGATAGCCATAGGCACCCCCTATCCCCTTGTTGCCTGTATTCACGTCTTTGTGCAGGGTCTCTCCTCATGGGCCAGGGCCAGCCTGGTTAGCAATCAGACAGTGGCGCTGACTTCTGGTGGTGACTCAGACAAGAGTTCAGTGTCTGTGTCCCTGGGCAGCATCTGAGCCAGCCTTCAGGAAAGATTCTGTGGGCAATCTGACTGAGCTTCTGCTAAATGTGAGGCCTCCAGCATCTGCTGACTGAAAATACTTATTGTTTTCAGCTGCTAGCCTTTGGCGTGATTGGCTCAGCACCAAGAAACCCACTTCAATAAGCAAATGAGTAAAACAGCGGCTCCCACGACAAGACCTCACAGGCACCACTCAGAGCTTTAAGGAGGCTTAGCGGGCAATTCTTCCTCTGAATAAACGGCCATTGTAAGAAGTGACGGTACAGGTGCTTTAGACATAATTATAGGATATAAATTAAACAGTTACATTTTCCTGAATCCCTGTGGAAAAGAAAATATCCCCTGGACCAGCAAAATAGAAGACAACTCTTACTGCTGGCTGGTTCTCCAAGTGGCCTGGATGTTGGTCGTGTCGGGTGGGAGAAGAGATCCAACAACATGGAGACCACACAAAAGCCAGGCCATTTCTTGTCTCCTGTAAGTTCAGAGAGCCTCTCTGGCGCTGGACCCAGAAGGTACCGTGGAAGAAGCCTGGGCCCGTCATGCTTCTACTTTAGAGTGGGACACTTCCTGACTAGATGTGGCTGTCACAACGGGAACTAGGCAGCTTCCTCAGACTGAGTGTGAGCTGGGGCTACGAGTCAGGCTGGTATGCACCATCCATATCCAGACACTGGGGCATCTCTGGCTACATACAACCTACCAAGCTATTTAGCGCCCTCACAAAAAGCCAGTGGTATATCATACTTGAGGTTAGCACCGGGGACTAGATTCAAAGTACTCTTTGATGAATTCTGTAACCATTTTAAAATTTGAAGCTTGTAGAGTTTCTTTACCTAAAAAGTTAAAGATAGCTAGGCACTAGAGGTAGAGGGCATATCTCACTATAAAGTCATTCTGTTCTGTTATGTTCTGTTTGGGCTTGGAGAAATAGAGGCCCAGAGGAATTATTCCCAAAATCCTTAAGACAAGAGTAGACAACGATACAGATAATGAAGATAATACAAAATATAAATGTATTTGGTAAAATAAGTATAGCAATTTCTTCCTTTTCTTTTCTTTTCTTTCTTTCTTTCTTTTTTGTTTGTTTTGAGACAGGGTTTCTTTGTAGCTTTGGGACCTGTCCTGGAACTAGCTCTTATAGACCAGGCTGGCTTTGAACTCACACAGAACCACCTCCATCTGCCTCCCAACTGCTGGGATTAAAGGTGTGCAGCACCACTGCTCAGCAAGACACCACTTCTTAATCTTGGCAATGAATGTATCTTGTAAGACAAATAGGAAGGAATCAATTGGGACGAAAGTACTCTCCCCTCCCCCACTAAACTGTTTTCACTTAACAAAAGACAGGTTTTTCAAAGTGCCACAAAAACAAACAAACAAAAAACAAACAACAACCAGTGACTCCAGCCAGCGCTTACACTTCCAGTCCAGCTGTTCCGGTCAGGAAATTAAGTGGGTTTTTTTTCAGAAAAGATATCTGGTCCTTTAGGGTTCTATGTGATATTTGGGTTTCTACCATAAAGCAGTTGGTGTTTTCACAATGTGAATATTCCATATATTAATTTTACTATGGTTATGATTAACACAGAAGCTATGAAGCCATTTTGATGAATTCCCATGAAACATGAGTCTTTGGACTTCATCTTTCCTCTGGCTACACTCCCTCCCTCCATGAGCTCACCGCATTGCTTGGCTTTCAACGTTGTCTATCCACAATGATTCTGAGTGCAGACAGCAGCTCTGGACTGCAGACTCATACATCTTACATGCTGATTTGACAGCTCCATTTAAAGGCCTAATACACATTTCACACTTATCTCTTTCCAACCCAAACTCCTAATTCTCCCTTCTGAGTCTTCTCCTCCCATATTTTTCCCCTTTTTCAGTAAATAAGAGATTCCCTCCTCTCAGTTCCTCAAGCCAAAAATCTGGAAGTTATCTCCCTGTCTCTTTCTTTCACATCGGACATGAAGCCTGTCTGCAGAGCTGGCCAATTCTGAGTCCTGCACTGCCAGAACGACTTCACACTGTCTCCACCACAGCTGAGCTGCCCCCAATGAAATGTCATCTCTCACCTGAATTACTCAGGAGCCCCCTAACTGGTCTCCTGCCTCTGCCCTTGCTCCCTGTAGTCTCCTAGGAAGGCACACAACCATGGCCTGATGAAGTAGAACAATTATTAAGTAAAGCTTGTCCTCCAGATGTTTCAAAATCCTCAAACGGAACTCTGCCTCAGCAAACCAAAAATCAGTTTTACAAGGCACTGCACAACCTACACATCATGCTTCCTGCCACTCCCATCCTGTCATTCTTTCAGTTAGCCAGAGTTCTTGAGTGCGAGAAACAACAGAATACATGTACAGATATGAGAGAGGATTTATTCTGTTGTCTTATACACTCAGAAGCTACATGATATACACAATAGCTATATGTAAGCTGGAAAATCAGAAGGAAGCTGGGAGACACAGAGTAAGAAGAACCGAAGATGCAGAACCACCCCAAAGCTCAAGACCTGACAAACCCCTCAAGGAAAGCTCCTCCTCTGTCACCCAGAAAATTCACATCAAAAGACTGAAGACTCTGGAGTGTGATGCCTAGAGACAACAATAACAGCAGCAAATTAACATTCATTCCAAAAGCAACGAGAGGGCATGTGTGCCAAGTCCCCCTTCTGCCATCTGCCTAGACCCTCGAGATGGAGCGGGTGGTACCACCAACAGTCAGAGTGGATCTTCACACCCAGTTCACCGACCCACCAGCCATGTGTGTCACAGTTTCCTAAGGGTGTTGCAGTTCTGTCAAGTTGACAGTCAAGCTTACCCATCACAAGCCTCTGTCAATCAGTCACCCAAAACATCTCCTTAAACCATACTTAATTTCTAAGCAAACAGAACAACAAGGTCATAATTCTGCATAATGTGCCATGTGTACTACCAAAATAAGCTGAATCCCTCTCGTGAAGAGGAGTGTAGCGACATTACATTTGTATTTTAATAAATAAAATTTGCCTGAAGTTCAGAGAGTAAAACACCCCTTCTGGTCACTCTTACAGACCAGGCAATGGTGACACATACCTTTAATTTCAGTAGCCACACTAGCTTGACCTAGAAACCAGGCAGTAGTGGTGCACCCCTCTAATCCCAACCTTAGAGAGGAATATAAAATAGGAGGAGACAGCTCTCAGATACAGTCTCACTCTAGGATTCCTGGAGGCAGGATCACCATTTCAGAGTGAAGTAGAGCCAGTGGCAAGTTGCTTTGCTTTCATGACATACAGGTTGAACCCCAACATCTGTCTCTGGGTTTCTATTGATCATACTACAGAGGAGACAAAGTTGTAATGATGTTTACTCTTCTGACATAACGTAACATCAATATCATGATGTCAGCTTACACACATACAGATACAAAGTCCTTCAACCATACATTACACTAGGAGGGACTAAGAGGGGAAGAGAAACAAAGATGCTCAGCTGATATATGTATGAAATGTTTTATTAAAAATAATGAGGAACACTCACTGTGATTATACCCCAAGATTCAGCTCCTACTGTTCCCATTGCCCACTCTGTCTCCTTACTGTTTGTTTTCAAAGAGCAGAAGCAACACAATAGCAGGGGAATTTTCTCCCCTCTATCAGGGGTTTTTGTTCCATTGTCCCCTTAGGACCTCTACAGAAAGTGAAGGCCCCCTCATTCCCAGTAACACCCATTCTTCCTTGTTTTGTTTTGTTTTTTTCTATTGCCGGTCTTATATCATACAGAATAAACATTTTGCTTTTTTAAAGGCCTTGACTAAAAGAGAATCACCCTGGATATAAAGACTTATTCATTCCGTTCACTACTGCAAAGCAAGCTGCCAAAATCTGCTTAGCAAACAGTTGATGTTCAAGAAATAAAAACAAAAACAAAATCACTAAATGTATGAATGTTAAAGAGCTGAAAAACTGTTAGCTCAATTAATTGAGTATTTAGTCACTGTCCTAAAACAAGGAAAACTCAATATAGTATTTTTCATTAACAAACATCTTAGAAACAAATTCTCTCCCTTCTCTCTTCCTCTTTCTCTCTCTCCCTCTCTCTGTATATTTAGGTAGGTAGGTACACATTTGCTTAGGTACATTGTGTGATGGTGTGCATGCACGTGTGAAAGAAAATATCAATCTTGGATGCTGCTCTTCAACATCCACCGAGTTTTTTTATTTATTTATTTTTTCAGAATGATCTCTCACACTGGCCTGAGGCTCAACAGCAGTCTGGCTACTAGCCAGTGAGCCCCATCTCTCATCCCCAGGGCTAGAATTGCAAGCATGTACCTTTATGTCCAGCCTTCTTTACATGGGTTCTGGGGCTTGAACTCAGGTCCTCATGCTTACAGTTACCAACTGAACTATCTCCCTAGTCTTTTAAAAATAAAATTTAAGAAAAATATGTATATCATATAGTTAAATGTCTGAGGACATTTCCATCCTAATTTTACAAATCACTTCTGCAAACAATCTCTAATATCACAATTCTCACAATTCTTTGGAACCAAAATGGTTACTTAGTATCTCAATATTTTCTTCCACACCAAATAATTCCATTAGAGCAGATGTTCAAATCACTATAAAACTAGACAGGCAAAACATCTGTAGGCCTATGCCTATACCACACATTCCCCTGGCAAGATGCTTCTGAAGAAGTCAAAAATAGTAGGAGAAAAATCTAAAAGCCATGAAAAAGAAACCAAGACCACCTAGAGCTTCAGAAATATAAAATACACTGTGCTCAGTTAAATTTGAACCTCAAGTAAACATAATAATAAAAATACTATTTGGGGAAAAATATTACAAATAATAACCAAATCTGTTAACACTTGATAAGAATTATTTGCTTTCTATCATTAAATGGGGAAAACCTGAAAGAAAACTATTTGAGAAGGGTAAAAGTTTTGTGAAACCCAGATTTCAGCCCCCAAGCACAGTCGTACAACACACCTGATCTGTATGGTCTGTGGGTAGCCCCTGAGCACATTCATGCACACATACCTGATTTGTGTGGTCTGTGGGCGTCCCTGGAGCACAGTCATGTTGTTGTGAAGGCTGCCCCACGTTGGGCACCTTTCTGTTGTCAATTGGCTGCTTATTTGTTCCTGGCTACCCAGACCCAAAATAATCACACAGAAACTATATTAATTACAATACTGTTGGATAATAGCTTAAGCTTCTTATTAACTAACTCTTACATCTTAAATTAATCCAATTCCTATTATTTTAGATTTTACCAAGAGGCTCATGGTTTACCAGTAATGTTCTAGGATGGGCATCTATCTCTTTTAGCAGCGACAAGGCATCTCCTTGACTCTATGCACTTTCCTCCTCTATCTTTGCTTGGAATTCCCACCTTGCTCTATTCTGCCCTGTCATAGGCCCAAAGCAGATTATTTATTAACCATAGCAACAAAACACATTTACAGCATACAGAGGGGCATCCCACATCACAGTCATGCACACACACCTAATCTGTGTGGTTTTGGGGCAGCCCCTGAGCACACAGTTTATGTGGGAAGTGCTGTATGCTGTGAATATGTTTTATTGCCGTTGGTTAATAAGGAAGATGCTTTTAGCCAATAGCTTAACAGAGTAAAGCCAGGTTGAAAGAGATACAGAGAGAGAGTAGGCAGAGTCAGGAAGAAGCCATGTAGCTATGCCAGGGACAGATGCCTCCGCAGGAGACACCTGAAACTTTGCCAGTAGAAGACGACCTTGTGGTGATGCACAGATTAATGGAGACGGGTTAGTTTAGGATATAAGAGTTAATCAGAAATGACACTTAAGCTATTGGCCAAACAGTATTGCAAATAATATAATTTCTGTGTGATTATTCCAGGGCTGAGCAGCTGGGAACGAATGAGCAGCCTCCCCCAACACATGGTGTGTGGTCTGTGGGCAGCCCCAGAGCACAATCATGCACACACACCTGATGGTGTGTGCTCTGTGGGCATTCTGACTCTTTAATAGCATGACCAACTAGTGAAGCAAAGGAAATCCTGCCACAGGTACATATCTCCTCTCTGGCTCTTAAAGCAAATGGCAGACCTGGGTATAGACTATTTACTATGTGTTCTTCTCCTGACTGAAGGTACAAGCCAGGCAAGACTTCATCCCCAAGGACTCTGTGGCCTCAGAAGCCCTGCTGATACCTTACTGCTGTGCTGAAAATGGAAGAAGCAAACTAAGGGAGACAGCATGACCAGTGCAGATCTGGGTCCTCAGACACCTGTTCTTTCTCCACTCACCATAGCTTAACTAGAGATCACATTAAAACAAGATGCCTAGAAGGCTTAGAGTATGATGGAATGGTTGGTTTTAAAGATGTAAAGGGTTCAGAAAGGGTCCTCCCCCAACTAGAAAGAGAGTATGGTTAGGAGCACATGCACACACAGAGAAACAATACAATAATAAAAGTAAAAAAAGAACAAAAATTAGGATTAGGAGCAACGTCTTAATTCATTCACCAAAAAAGTGACCTAATTGAAAACATTAAGCATGAATTCAAGCAAAGACATTGTGACATGAATTAAGGAAAGGACGGACATGCAGAGTTGGACCCATACCCATATGGTTGCCTTAGCTGAAATTATATAACGACAGTGTCAGGAGTAAATGGTATTATATTTTAAAATATAGATCTGAGTGTGTGAGGCTGTTGAGGGGAAAGAAAAAGACAGAGTCCTATTTATGTAACTGAAGAACTTGTGTCTGAAAAGACAGCCATAGCTCTTTCACCACATTAACCCTTTTTTGTTAAAAGTTAGCAGACTCAGAGCTGGAGAGACGGCTTCATGGTTAAGAACACTGGCTATTTTTCCAGAGGACCAAGGTTCTATTCCCAGCACCCACATGATAACTCCCAACTACCTATAACTCCAGTTCCAAGGAATCTAACATCCTCTTCTGGCCTTTATAGGCTCCAGGCACATATGCGGTACACAGACAGGCATGCAGGCAAAACGCCACAAGCATAAAGTCAATTTTGAAAATAAACAAATACAAGTTATTAGTGTCTTATTCTTAAGGCCTGGAGAAACACAAAGTGGATAAACAGAGTAACAAATCTAAGCTTTTCACATGGCTATCTTTGTGATCTAGCTTTCCCCTACTCAACAGGCAAGTGTCATGAGAAACCCACCTCAAATACAGTGGCATAGGATATGCTATCCTCCTCTCCTCCTAAATCATGCACCAGCCCTGGAAAGAGTGACAGTGATGTTATCACAAAGACAGCCTAGAGGCTGTCCTAAATAGACACCAAAAGTAAACTGTTTTTGACCTTCAGTGCATAGCTGTTAGGAATCAAATACTTAATACACATAGCACTCATGATCTGTGTGGCTGTGTTGGGACTGAGGAACAGTCTTTTGTGTAACATCTCAAGAATAAAATCTCCCCAAAGCCTAGAAGCCCATATTAATATTGACCATGCCAACAATAAAGCTAACGATGCCTGTAATCAAGCCCCTGGTGGCACTAAGAATTGTGCTTTTGAAATCCAGGTGGTTGCTATGATATGTGGATGCATTTCGAGGATTATTCTCAGAGCTGGACAAGACAGTCATCAGCTTGTTCATTCATTTATTCTCAGCGTAGGAAGCTCATGGGACAGGAGCCACTGGCTAATGTGATATAGAAGAAAAAAAGGAAAGCTGCCACATTTCAGTCAAGCAAATACTGAGGTCCTGCTTTCTGCCAAGGGCAATTCTGGGGATCAGGACAAATCATAATAACCCTGGCCCTGTAGGAGCTCACAGTCTAGAAGCCATGGCAAACAAAGAAATACCGAGGTATTATGGTTAAATGTAGTAGTGGGTACTAATGCTGTGTGTGATGAGCCAACAGAGTCCTAAGATATGATTTGGAAATAGCTCTGTGTGAGAAGTAGTGTTGGTCTTTTCTAAATGCCCTTGGCACTGCTACCCAGCACCATCAGCAATACTAAGAGTTTCCTTTTATCTGGGAAGAAGAGAGCCTAGTGTCTGGCCTGAGGGAGTTTACAGCCAAACACTGAGGGATGAACGTGATGTCCCAAATCTATTGACACCCTTAGCCCACTTTTATTTGGAGCCTCATCAGCTTAGCTCTAATCCCTAATTCTAGCTGGTGACACCTGTGCCAGCCTTCTTACTACTGGAGTCAGCTCTTACTAAACATTCACAATTCTAATGATACCACACAACACATGATCAGTGACGCAGAAGAACTTTATAATGTGCGTTCTTTTTTTTAATGGATTTTTGAGTTAGGGTCTCACTAAATAACTCTGTCTTAGAACTCACTATGTTGACAATTAGGCTGCCCTTGAACTCACAGAGATCTCCCTACCTTTGTCTCCCAAGTCCCAAGTGCTGGGATTAATGGTGTGTACCCCAAACTACATCATTAAAAAAAAAGAAGAAGAAAAGAAAATGATTGCAGGGATAGGAGAAATAGGTCAGAGGTTAAGAGTATTTGCTGCTCTTCCAGAGGACTCATACTTAGTTCCCAGAACCCTCATAGACAGGACATAATCACTTCTAACTCCAGGGGATCCAGTGCCCTCTTCTGGCCCCCACAGACACACATACGACAGTGGTTTATACATACAGCCACACATACAAATTAAATAAATGGATTTTTTAAAAAAAAAGAATTTTAGGGACAGGGAGATTTTTCTGTAGACAAAGCACTTGTTGTGAAAGCCTAACAACATCAGTTGATCCTGCATGAAAAGGCCAGACGCAGTGACACACATCTGGATACGCATCACTCTTAGGGCAAGGAGGGAACTAAAGACAGAGGAACCAACAGAGGCATAAACAAGAAAGATTTACCTCAATAAGTTGGATGGAGAAGACTGAATCCAGAAATATTTTCTCTGACCTCTCCATCTATTCTCTAGTTTGTGGACACAGACACAGACACACATTCTCTCTCTCTCTCTCTCTCTCTCTCTCTCTCTCTCTCTCT
>LOEQ01001676.1:198079-211101 GCA_001685075.1 Bramus lutescens | reverse complement strand
GCCAGGCAGTGCTTAAATGAATACAGTTTCTGTGTAATTATTTCGGGTGTAAAGCTAGCCGTGTGGGAGTTGGGGGGGTGGCGGGACACAAAAAGCAGCCCTCCACTCCTATCACTACACTCCAAGGGACTCAAATCTGGGGATTGTTTCGTTAGCTTCAAAAGTGGCTCCAGCAGAATAACTTCCACTAGAATCTAACTCATTCTTTCCCCTCTTTCCTTAAAGGATGAGACTGTCTGGGTCATTAGGCTAATGTTGCCTCAGAGAGAGACTGCAATGTAGTCCTTAGCCGTGCAGTTTGGCTGAGACTTTCTTTATGGGCACTGGGTACAAAGCTACCTGCATGGAGTACTGTTTCTGTCAACAGACGTGCAGTTACAGAAGAGGCTATTAGATGGAGGCATGAGTCATAAGACCATGACCTGTGGCCCAGTGCTCTTGCGTTTCCGTACTGTTTATGGTCCCTGATAGTCACTGATGCTGATTTTTCAGCAAACATATTAATACTGATGTTTACATTAACTGCTAATGCACATTAGTGACTGTTGGGAGGACTGTTTCTCAAGCCAGGTGTGCTAGCGTAGCATGCCTGCTGCCTATATTCTCAGGAGGCAGAGGCAAGAAGAACACACATTTGAGGACAGCATGAGCTACGTAATAAAACTAAAACAAACAAGACAAGAGAAGAACATATTCATACTCTTTAGAGAAAGAGTTAAACTTTGTGGGCTGGCATCAAGGATGTGCCTTCAGGCTGTGTGCTGCTAACCTTGACTTTCCACCCTCTTTTAAGGAAAGTATTTCAGAGCCTTCTGTATAAAAAACAGCGGGCATCAAATGCTCCAGTACAGATTTTTTCCACTCCTGTAGAAACACTCTTTTATCTCTGAATGCCTCTTCCTTTCTTAGCAGAAGAATGAGGAGGAGGAAAAATTCTATGTTTAATTGTGTATATCTGTGAGTGGGTATGTGCATGTGAGTGCAGGTGTCCATAGAGGCCAGCAGGGGGCGCTGGATCCTCTGGAGCTGGAGCCACAGCCCATGTGTGGGTGCTGGGAACTGAAACTGGATCCTCTGTAAGAGCAGTAATGCCCTTAACTGCTGAGCCATCTCTCTAGACCCCCTTCTCTCCTTTAAGAGGGAAATTGAGTTTTGTCCTCCAAAGAACTAGAGTACAGCAGAGCAGTCACTAGACATGGTGTGCAGAAAACAACTCTCTGGTCACACATCCGTAGGCCTAGCACCTATGACTCTCTTCTCAGCCTAGAGGGTTTAATAGGCAACCATCTCCACACTCCTTCCTCCCTTTAAAATATTAATATATTTAAATGAGCATGGTATGATTGTTAATGGCCTGAGCCCTGTCCCACTATCTCTTGCCTTCACTAGGCTTCACTTATAGAGGTTTATTAAGTTCTTAACTTCCTTAGGATTGTAATGATCAAGTGAGACACTGCTCATGATAGACTCTAGAATATCACATAATAATTATTTGCTTTGTGCTATGATTTTCTTTTTATTTCCTTGTGCAATACATTGGAACCATAAAAATATCTACTTTTAAAAAGCAGTCAGTGCAGAATAAGTGCCATAACACAAAAGAAGGAAGCTAAGCTGAACAGAGCACACACAGGACCTGTGAGCTGCGAGTGCTCATGAACTTCTAAGGACACATCAGGCTGCTCACCATGGTCCTTGGCTCCAGCTCTAGGGGATCCAGCGCTCTCTGATGGCTTCAGCCACATCTACAGTCTCATGCTGCACAGTAGCTAAAAATGAAAGAAGAATCAAGTTCCTATAGATAATTCCTATAGGTTGCCGGCAAAGCTTATCACTTCTTCAACAAAGCCTAATTGCTCTTGGTTTTTTAACATTAAAAACATATCTTTTTAATATTGGGGCCATTACACAGCAATGTGACTGACCTCCATCCTGTAGGAGGTATTATGGTCCCTGTTTAATATAAGCCAAGCAGAAAGGAATGGGCAGTGAAGCTCCTCATAGCTGTGACAAAACCACACACTGGGCAGAATTCTAAGATGACCTCCATGGTTCATGGCTCCTCTTTGGTGTATGAGGACGATGATGGCTCTCTCTCCCTTGACTAGATTGTGTGATAGATTAAAATAGGGGTTCCCTCTCAAAAGATGGGAAGGAGAATTCAGAGATAAAAGAAGAGCTCCATAGGAATTGCAGAAATCATTTGTCCTTATGAGGAAGACCCCGAAGAACCCACCAGAGGAATGTGCTATGACCTAGTACTCCTGCCTGTAGGGCTATTTATGGCCCAGGCAGTCAGCAATGGTGTAATGTCACCAGTTTAAGTTAAAATAGTGCTATCTTCTTCCCATCAGATCTAGAGTTCAGGAGTAGCATCTTGCTGGGTTTGAAAAGTGACCATGATATGTGAGTGTAGTTGCCGAAACCTAAGAGAACGCTTTGGTGACACTCAAGAAGAAAACAAGCTGCTTAGTCTCCTCCATTGTGAAGAACTGAATCCTACCCACAACCTGTATGAGTTTGGACTACAATCCTGAGTGTCCATTGAGAACACGAGCCAGTGAGCATCTGATTTCCTGGCATACAAGAGTGTCTGGGGAACTTTCTGGCAGGTTGGCATGGAGCATGTGCAGTGGCAGATAGTTTGAGGTGCTATGGCCTTCTGTGGGTACCTGTGGCTGTCATCCTGGTTATTGTGAAGGTTTATAAGATGTAGGGAAGAGGGACAGCATCCTGGGTTTCCTGATGGCTTTTAGGGCTGGCTAGCCTTGAGCCTGGGTCCCAAGAGCAGATAAGCTCCCATCCTCCATGGCTCATTCCTGTCACCTGTCTTCCTCTTAAGTGGTCCCAATGATTTGCATCTCTAACTAAATGCAACTCCCTCATCCTCCTTGAAGTCCTGGCAATTGCTTTCCAATTATCTGTAAAAAGTAACTGTGATGCTATTACTGTTTGTCAACTTGACTACATCTAGAATTAACTAAAACTCAAAAGACTGGGCACACATGTGAGAATTTTTTTCTTAATTAAATCATTTGAAGTTCAAAGACCCACTTCTAATCCAGATCTTTGAGGTGAGAAGATTGACCTTTACTCTGTTCCATACCTCCTGCTGGCAGCTTACATAGAGGACATGGATGATGTAAGCTTGTTCTCTCTCTCTCTCTCTCTCCCTCTCTCTCTCTCCCCCTGCTTGCTCTCACTCCCCCGACTCTGTACTTGTGCAAGGATAACCATGGAACTGTCATACATTTTGATGTGGAGGCTACAAATAAATTGTGGTAAGGAAGAAAGTTCAGAAGAATGAAATCCACACATAAGGAGGCTTTTGCAGACTCCTTGGGTCCTTTGAGGACACGTGTTTAGGCAGGTCGGAAGGGAACTGGTTAAGAAGCATTGACCTCTGCTGAAAGTCTCCTGTGTCCAGGCCTGAGCTGAGCATGTTATATTTGCTGGTGCCGACAACCGCCCTGGAAAGTGGAAATATTTAGACATGGAAGACCCACATAGTCTGCTCAGCGTGTCCCAGTTCTAAATCAAGAACAGTGAGACGAACCCAACTGAAGACAGGAAAGGGCCAGCGGGAACCAGAATCCCTGTGTTTTCTCAATGGCTGCCATGGACGGCTGCAATACCATTTCCTGCCCAGCCCCAGTTTCCTGTGCCTTTGCTCCCCTGCCTGTGAGTTTTCTTGCTTCATGCCCAGGAGGAGGGAGATGCTCAGAAGCAGTAGAAGTATCCACAAGAATTCTGGAACTGTGCCTGGCCCTAAGGTGAGCTTGAAGCCGAGAAGTCCAGATACAGGCTCTGGCCTGGTGCTTCTCAATGCTGCTGCCTCAGTGTGGCTCTGCCTAGTTGTAATTGTTCAACAGAGGGGTTTCCCTCCATTTGCCATTGCTTGTTTATGAAACCTATTTTAGGATGTAGTTGGTTTGTTTTACTTTTTCTGGGGGGGAGGGAGGTTCTGCCATCCATCTCCCAAATAAATACATGGAGACTTATGTTTACTTATGAATGTCTGGGCTTAGCTTGGCTTGTTTCTAGTCAGCTTTTCTTTTTAAAAACTTTAATTAACCCGTTTCTCTTTATGCTTTTTTTGCCTCTGGGGTTTTTACCTTTCTTAATTCTATATATCTTTCTTCCCTCTTTTTCCTCCCTCTTTTTGAGCCTAGATTTCTCCTCCTATTTATTCTCTCTACCTGCCAGCCCTACCTATTTCTCTCTCCTGCCTTGCTATTGGCCATTCAGCTCTTTATTAGACCAATCAGGTGTCTTAGACAGGCAAAGTAACACAGCTTTACAGAGTTAAACAAATGCAACATAAAAGAATGCAACACATCTTTGCATCATCAAACAAATATTCCACAGCATAAATAAATGTTACACATCTTAAACTAAATTCCACAACATCCGGGAGTTGGGAAGGATTTAGAATTGCATAGAAGTCCTCTTTGGAGGCAGGTCACTGGCTTCTAGTGAATGGACAGTGGTCTAGGGAGAATTGGGGTGGGGTGTGCACCTCCGCTGAGGTCAGCATGATGTCTGGGATTTCATGTTCATTGGCCCTGAGCTGACTGACACAACATGAAGACTTTATAAAAAGCAAGCAGTGTGGTATTAAACCTCTGGGGAACTAGTAGATACCATTGTGGCTTCCTTAAAGAAGGAATTCAAGTGAAAAAGTTAGAAAATTCTCTACGTTTTATAAAAAGAATCAAAATCAGAACCTTTCCAGTGTTTCCCGCTGGATACTTTTCATTTCATTTCACTCCAGGATTCTAGTCCCAGGGCAAGGACCCAATCTAATTTAGCCCTGGCAGGCCATTGCTCTTTGGAAATCTTAGAGTGGATACATTTGTATAGATAGAATACCCCTCCCCTCCCTTTCTCCCTCTTTTCTCTCTGTCTCTCTTTCTCCCTCCCTCCCTCTTCTCCCCTCCCTTTCCCCTCATACTGAGTTCATTTTTCTAAGGTTCTTCTCCCCTACTCTGGATGTCTGCGAGCATCTTCTCTGTGGGACTGTCAGGTTGAATATGAGAACAGCTTAAGATGTTTTCCACAGTCACGTTCTTGTACCCGTTAGGACCCAGTGCAGTGATTCCTTCGTAAAGCTGACCCCGGATGACTGATTCAGGAATAGAGGGACAGTGGTGTGCTGTGTGGTTGCATTTAGTTATCCAGCTGTTTCTGGGACTAGCAAGCATTGTTTTGTGAATGGCCAAGGGGATGTTTAAAGCTTTACACATCTGAGTTCTGACCAACAACTTGGCACTGTTGTGGTCAGCATGAAAGGAGGCAGTGTGACAGGCATGGTTGTTCACATACCGAGTCGGGGCTGGATCTGGCCACCATTGTAGTTTACTGGCTACATTAGAATTATAGAGGTGTCACTGTGGCAAAGAGGTTTCGTCAGTCTGTAAGTGGCACAGTCATTGCTCAGCTTTCACCCAGCTCCACTTCCTCTTCCACGTGAGTACAAGAAGCCAGGTTTCCCTGCCTCCTCCACACTCAGTGGGCACTTTGACCAATCCTGGCCCATGAACTGTCTCTAGAAGCGATGTCTTCTCCACACAGACCTGCTCACAGAACTTCCTGCCCACTGGTCCACATTCTTCTTGTCTGCAGGTGTGGAGGACTCCAGGGCCCCAAGCACTGGTTAGAGCCACACGCTGGCGTTAGCCTGGCATGACCCCTACCCCTGAATAACAGTGTACAGTGAAGCTGCCCTCCTACAGGACAGAGAAGGGGTGTGAAATAAATAAGTCTGTCTTGCTAACACCATGGGCACAAATCTAGATAATGAACAGAAACGGAAAGAGAATAAGATCTTATGCTTGTTGGGCTGAACTGTCCCTGTAAAACAACAAAGCTGAAGCTAAGGATACTTAAAAGTCAGAGAAGGAGGAAGTCAGTGGCAAGAAACCCTGTTTGCCCACAGGACACATCACAAGGTCTCTGGGCACATGCAACTCAACCAACCCCAAAGAAGAGGTCACCCAAGGGGCAGCTCTCACAGACCCCCATTGAAGTGTTTATCAATTATTCTTTATCAGTAAAAATTTTATCAGACATAAGGATAGGAAGATGAATGATTGGAGGAGCATCAAAGCAGCCAGTTATCTCCTATCTCTTTCATTCCCATATCCAAGCCCACCCTACTGCTTCCTGTCTCCATTCCTGTCTCCCTATCTGTCCTCACTTCTCCCAGATCTCTGTGGTTAATTTTGTCCAGCTAATAGCTACCTCTGCTCCCTGGTTCAAAGCAAACTTTATTGTCAGAATGCGAGCAAAATATCACACAGCGCCACATAGTGAGCTCTTGCTCTTGGTGGGTTCCACTGTTGTGATTCCAACAGCCTTAGGTTTAAAATACTTGAAAAATAAAATCCCAGGCCTGTCCTGAATATACAGATTCTCCCCCACCTCAGTTTCTCGAGATACAATTTCTCTGTACAGCCTCTGACTGTCCTGCAATCCGCTTTGCAGGCCAGGCTAATCTTGAACTCAGCGATCTGCCTGCCTCTGCCTCCAGAGTGATGGATTAAAGGTGTGCACCACTGAATGACTCCTTCTCATCATCATTCTCTACCAGGAGTGCCTGACATTTTGACATTGTAACATGACATCATCTACAAAGGTCATACTTAGGAGTTATGCAATCAGGTTATAAAAACAAAAACAACTGGAAAAATCCTCATGATGATTTAAGTAAGTTTGTTATTTTGTGTCAGACTGCAATCATAGCTGTTCTGGTTTGCACGCGGCCTTCAGGCCTCAGTTTGTACAAGTGCCTAAGAAAGACTGTATAACAATTTACAAAGCTTTTACTGATGGTTTAGTAGGTGTGAATAGGTCCTACATAGATGCTGTAACATCTTAGCGAAGGTCTTGATCATCCTTGGGTTTGAGTATCCATGGGGGGTCCCGGAAATGATTCCTGGAGAGCACTGAGAGTCAACTATTGTCCTAAGGATTGGGATGAAGCTTTCAGACACTCTCTGATGAGTTACGCCTTGAACATGACTCCCCATCCTAGGACTTGATGGTTCAGGTGATATCCAAACATCTTAGGAGAAGTAATGTCATGTGAAATGTATAGCCAAGAGAATCCCTGGCCCCGCCCCTGGGAAGTGCTGGAGAAATGGGCAGCACAGTCAGCTCATGGTGCCAAAGGTTTCAGGAATGGAACAGTGCCCTTCTCCTTCCATCCCTCAGCATCCTCTGGTGGAAATACAGACCCGTTCCTTCACTCATCCCTGGCTCTAGTTCCTTTTCTTTGGTCTCTCAACATTTGTGTGAGGGTCTGGGGTAGTTCACATGTCAGTGGAAGACACCTTCTACTTGCAGGCACAGCACTGGGTGCCAAGAAAAGAGAATAAGTAAGACATGGCCTCTGCTCTTGTGGAGCTTTCAGACTTGTTTGTGGGGATATTTTGTTTGTAATCTAACAAAGTTTGCCTGAAGATCAGAGTGCAGAGCTAAGTCACTAGGTAGCCAGAGAGTCTAGGTAGTGGAGATGCACACCTTTTAATCCCAGCACTCAGGAGACAGAGGCGGATGGATCACTGTGAGTTCAAGGCCATCCTGAGTTACATGAGAAAGAATCTGTCTAAAAGAGAAACAGAGTTCACACAAAGGTGATCCTGCACTTGGGGTCACAGGCCTTTAGTTCTAGCACTAGGGAGGTGGAGACAGGAGTGATATGGCTGGGCAGAGAGAGGAATTGAAGGAGGGAGGAGACAGGAGCTCAGATGCAGCCTGAGGATTCGTAGAGACAGATGTAGTCTGAGGATTCGTAAAGAGAGGATTGCCCCTTTGGTCTAAACATTGGTAGAGGCAAGAACTCTCTAGTGGCTGGCCACTCTGCTTCTCTGAGCCTTCAGCTTTCACCCCTAATATCTGACTCTGAGTTTTTATCATTAAGACCAATTGGAATTTGTGCTACACTTGTTTGAAGACAGAGGTGCATGACCACTTTAAATGTAGAGGGTAGAGGCAGCCATGGGGTCAGAGGAAAACGTCTGATCCTCTCTGGGAAGGACAGAGTGGCAGTGGGGAGTGAGGGGGTGGAGACAGTGCCTCTGTTCCACACAAGGCTCTCCAGGACCCTCCATCACTCTCTGGCTAACAACAGTGAGAGGACTAGATGCCTAGATGCAGAGGCTCCAGTGAGGTGGATATGTGCTAGTTTTGTAAATGAGAAATGTTTATTGGGTGTATGCTCTCACAGAGCTCCTGGTTGTAATCATGAGTGTGATGATAGAGCAATAATTGTGTGATCAACGTAGTCTAGAGATTAGTGTGCAAAGCAGGTGCTTTGGGAGCGGTTCCTCGGTGCGCAGTGATTCACGGGACTATATGGCTGGAATGTGGGAGCTTGCTGTTGAGTGGAAGCTTTCTGTTGAACCTAATGCTGCTCCGCAAAGTAAAATCCACTTCAAAAAATTAAATACAATGAAAAAAGAAAAAGACTTAGGGAAGAGAAAATCACCCAGCTGACAACTGGCATTGATTTTCTATTCTCAGAGATAGTGTGCCCCTGTTCTTACACCCAGGGCGGGCCCACTTCTACCACACAACCCTACTGCGCCACCACTGCAACAGTTTGGGTATTCAGCCGGCTACACAGATGTTATAATGAGCAGAAGGCACAGCATACGTGTCCCTGTTCACTATTGAGGGCTGGGTCTGAGCAGCTGCCTCAGTATCGCTGGACTTGAGGCGCAGACCTGGTATCATCCTGCGGTTTACTGCCCCGGAATGTGCAATCAAGTTGCCCCATGCAGTCTACCGGTTTCTGAGGACTTGGTGCGCACAGCCCGGTTATCCGAATCCCCGACCCGGGATCCAGGGCAAGATTATCCCCACATATGCTAGCCTTGCCTTTGCTTAATGCAATGTTTTCTTTCCTTTGACTAGGAAAATGCCCAGATCATCAGAGAAGTGGAAATAGACAAAGTCTCGGCACTCTCCCGGGACCAGGTGACAGCCATCAAGCAACTGTGGCTGGATCCGGGAATCCAGGAGTGTTACGACAGGAGGCGGGAATACCAGCTGTCAGACTCCGCTAAGTAGTGAGTACTCCGCCCCGCCCCGACACAGCCGCCACACTGCTCTTAGGCCAACTTAGCAAGACTTCACTCCCTGCTCTGAGGAAAGGGGGTGGTGGTCTTCCCGACCCCTGGCTCTGACTCTTAGCATCTTCTCTCCTAATTTTCTGTGGGTTCCTATATGTACCATGGGGTCAGTACCCACCTTTGCCAACCTAATTAAACTGGAAATTCCCTTAGCAGAATGGATCTAAGTTTTGGTGCTGGAATTGCAACTTAAGCAAAAAACACACCTGCCTCTGGCGGTTCCCTTTCTTCTCGACATACTCCTTTGGAAACCACAGGCAGGGGTAGGCTTTACTTAAATCAGCCACTGGTCTTGTGCTACCCTCTAGTGGTAGACNNNNCAGGACCAGCACACAGAAAACTTTTTGACCCTTTTAGAAAGTCTACCTCTTACATATTTTGGATCTGTAAAGCATTAAACCACCATCCCGCCAAAATCTCTGTTGCACACTTGGAAAGATCACAGCGTTTCCCTTTCTTAAGAGTCCCCTGGGACTATGTGCCATCCAGTGGGTGAATGAGCACACAGATTATTTCTTGGGTTGATGTCTGTCTGTGTGGTTTGTTTGTACTTGCGTAGCTCATCTTTCCCCTCCTCCATACCACTGTCCCTCCTCCCAGGAGCATGACACCCCACCCCCAAAACACCCGATTTCTCATGTGTTGGCCTTCTCTTGAGAGAGCGCAAATGGAGCTAAACAGCTGTCAGGAAAGGCATCGTTAGTGTGTGGCTTTAATGACCTTACCTAGACGTTCGCCCCAGGCAGTGTGCAATTCACTCCAGGTTGAAACAGCTGATCCAACTACATCAGCAAAAAACATGATGTCAGGAGAAGAAAAGAAGCCAGGAAGCTGGCAACGGAGAAGGGAGGAAGAAAGTCTGGGGAGTCAGGGGCTGCTCCCAGCCACTCCCCACCCCATTCCCTCCCAGAAGCAGCCTGCTGTTGCTGGCGTTGTGACAGTGTTGTGGGTTTACATCCATTTGGAGAAAGCTTACCAGAACTGCTGTAGGACTAATTCAGTAGAAATCTTGAAAACTTAAGCAAGTTCACTGGTAGGCAGGCCGGTATGGCTGGGGAGGTAAACGGATTATACAGAAGACAACAACAGTTAATAAAGGCAGATAGATGCCAGTCCTGAGAGTCGGTAGATGTGATGGCACATGCCTGGGGTATCAGCACTGGGGAGGCAGGAACAGGAGGGTCTCAGGCCAGCCTGTGAACCTAAGCTAGACCCTGTCTTAAAAAAAAAAGGAAAGAAAAGGTTGATGGCATAAGTTATTTGTGCATTTTTTTGGTTCAGGCCTGTGGTTCTCAGTCATCTGCTAGTAATGTCTGCATTTTTAGATATGAATTTTTTTTAAGACAGGGTTTCTCTGTGTAGTTTTGGTGCGTGTCCCGGAACTCACTCTTGTAGACCAAGCTGGCCTCAAACTCACAGAGATCTGCCTGCCTCTACCTCCCGAGTGCTGGGATCAAAGGGTGTGTGCCACCACCACGTGGCTTAGATTTGCATTTATACTGCCCAGGTGAGTGTACCAGATAGCATGCTAAGGGCAATGTGGCAACCAACCAACACCCTCTAATCTCAGAAACGGCACAGTCTGCTGTTCTAATCACTCTTCAATCAACCCATCACTGTGGTGTGTCTCCCTTATCACCCATTTTTAATTTGGGGCCACTTTCAGAGTCCCCAATAGATGCCCCAAATCACAGTTGATGGCATTGTATTCTATGTTTTTCCCTATATAGACACAGCATAAGATAAACTTATAAATTAGGTATAGTAAGAGCTATTGAGTAAATGTTGAGCTATTTGGTGACCAGCGGTGTGATTTTATGGAAGTTACTGTGATAACTGGCCCAGCTACTGAGTGACTAGAAGGTGGGTAGGATACACTAGGAAAAGCATGTTGCACATAAAGGACCAGTGACGGATTTTATCCTGCTATTCAGAATGGCACTGGATTTAAATCTCATGAATTGTTGTCTATAGCTTTGCAAAACACAAAAGTAACACAAGAAGAAAATGAATTACTTACTTTGGGTATTATTTTCCCATTTTTTCTTTTGGATCAAAAATGACCATGGGTATTTGAAGCTGTGGAGCAGAACACAGGACACAGGGAGAACTCTGCTAAAAAGCGGGCCCAGCAGTTTGAAGTTGGTGAGGTGCATCGCTAGGGGGATGTGCTCAGCCCTGGATATTTAGGATGTTCTAGAGAAAGCAGCAGAGACAACGCCACTGCTAGCTAAGGTCTTTTGTAAGGACTTAAGTGATTGTTTTGAAGACACAGTCTCTAGCCCAAGCTTGCCTTGGACTCTCCATGTATTTCAGCAGGACCCTAAACTTCTGATCCTCCTACCTCTACCTCCTGAGTGCTGGGATTGCAGGCATGTGCCACCATATCTGTTGTAGGAAGTGCTGGCTTTAACCCAGCGCTGTGTGCATGCTAGGCAAGCACTCTGAAAACTGAGCTACTCTCCGTGGTGAGGTGTATTTTAAAGGAATTCTTTTGACTTTAGAAAAAAAATATGTATTTTAAGGTCAGAACTTTAATGCACATAAATACCAAATAACATTAAACAAATTTTGAATTATTTTAGATGTCTCCCTTCCCAGGGTTCTTAACAGGAAAATGTTCTTATTTTGAGAGAATTGTTTCATGGCCTGTTTGACGACCATGTATTTTCATAGAAGCTGTTCTTATCACACTGATCAGAGCCTTCAGAGAACAGTGTCTATTACATTCTGGGATGGAGGCAAGTGGGCAGGTCTGGCGGGTGAGGGGCCAGTATCATTTCCCACCTCCTTGGTCTCTAGGTTGCTGCTTCCCTCATGGCCACAGAGATGATGCAGCTGGGAACTGGGATGGAGTGGCCTGCATTCTCAGAAGGCTTCCAGTCTTACTTGAGTCCTGACCCCTTCAGAATGGTCTTGGGAGGATCAAGGCCTGGCATAGTCACCTCTGCATGTTACTGCTGGCCTCCAAGTCTTGTGGGGGCCCTGTGGGCAGGGAGGACTTCCCTTGAGCAAGGAAGGCTGTTTTCCTTTCTTACAACGGAGCCTCAGCATCTCAACTCTTTAATGTCACAGTTACCTGACTGACATTGACAGAATCGCCATGTCCTCTTTCGTGCCAACGCAACAGGATGTCCTTCGTGTTCGGGTGCCCACCACTGGTATCATAGAGTATCCATTTGACTTGGAGAACATCATCTTTCGGTAAGTCTGTCTCCCAGACTGCCTCTAAGGGTCAGTCTGTTCAGAGGACATGTCCTGAGGTGTGTGTGTGTATGTGTGTGTCTCATATGTGTGCCAGGTATGCAGGAGTCACTGGAGATGACAAGGGCATCAGATACTGTGGGACTGGATCACCATGTGGGTGCTCAGACTGAACTCAGGCCCTCTGAAAAGCAACAGGAGTTCTTAACCCAAGCCACCTCTCCAAGCCCTCAAAGCTTGTGTACCTATTATTCCCCTATCCTTTCTAACGACGATCATTACACACCTTTCTAGCCCTTCCACATGGAGTCCAATATTATGGTTCTGTTTTAGCTCTCCTTCAGCATTGTCATGTGGTGAGGGTGGTATAAAAATATTCTCCATGTCTAATTTAATGGGCACCCTCTCCCTAGCTGATCTGTGGGTTTAAACCTTTTCAACTTCAAAGGCTGCTTGCAACCTCCCAAGCATCTCAGAATGAGTTTGCCAAAGTTTTGGTGGCCAGGTTTTGCCTTCAGGACTAGGTTGAAATGCCTGCACCTCCACCTAGTGAGTGGCTCACAGCTACCTGTAACTCCAGCTCCAGGAGACCCAATGGCCTCTTTGGCCTCAGGACCCCTGCTCTCATGTGCATGTCTCTCTCTCTCTCTCTCTCTCTCTCTCTCTCTCTCTCTCTCTCTC
>LOEQ01001676.1:184203-198041 GCA_001685075.1 Bramus lutescens | reverse complement strand
CACACACACACACACAGAGTCCTGAAAGGCAGAATATATAAATCATACATTTAAATACAGGACCTGCAGAAGAGGTACCAGGAAGATGGCATGCCTTTTGTCCTTTTTGTGTCCTAGGACTCCGTGGGGGTGGCTGGAGTAAAGGACTTCCACAGCAGGTTCTTACCCAGTGTCTCCAGGAAGGCTCCATTCAAGTCCTTTGCTTGGAATCCACCAATGGTTCCCCACTGCCCAAGGCAGCACTGTTCTAACACTAACCTTAAGAACCCCTTCCCTCTAAATCACCGAGGACCACAAAGGTTACTAACTCCGTGGTGTAATGACCTGCATCCCTTTTCCTGGAGCTCTGCATTCCAGCTCTGACCATCTCTCTCTGCTGAGCAGGATGGTGGATGTTGGTGGTCAGCGATCTGAACGACGGAAGTGGATCCACTGCTTTGAGAGCGTCACCTCCATCATTTTCTTGGTTGCTCTGAGTGAATATGACCAGGTCCTGGCTGAGTGTGACAATGAGGTATGCCACTGGGGTGGGGTGGTAACTGTGGAAGACAGTCTTATTTCTTCAGTTTTCTGGAAGCCAGCACTCAGGTGTCTGTTACTAATGCAGCTGACTGGTTCACTGCAGACCCATTTCCAAAGTCCCCTGCAACTTAAATATTGTCACATTTCACTTAACAACAAAATACATTCAGATTTCAGAGTCAGGTTTGGTGACACAGCACTCAGAAGGCAAAGACAGGCAGCTCTCTGAGAGTTCTGGCTAGCCAAGGCTCCATAGTCTTAAAAACTAAAAACAAAACAAAACAAACAACAACAACAAACGAAACAAGAAACAAACAACTAAAAAAGCACAAACAAACCAACCAGAAGAGACTTCATCTTTGTGTGATGAACTTAAATGGTGCAGCCTACTGCATACTGAGAGTTGTGGACCAGAACCCTAGACCCAAGGTAGTTGCCCAGAATTTCCTAAGGAACATTTCCTGAGTCAAACATCAGACTCTGATTTAGCGACTGATGGTGACTATGCTCTGAGAGTAAGGATGTTCACAAAGTTCCCTCCAGGTAAATGTCATGGGTCATGAAGGATGGAAAACAGGAAAAAGCAGACTGGGTCAAGAGAGCTCAGTTTACCAAGCCAGCCCTTAGAAATCATGTAAAAATCCAACCTACAGACGCAAAGCTAAGATTCTTACTGCTGGTGGTATGTTGGAAAAAAATTACTGCCTTTTGGGTCCCGCGCTACAGCTATCTTTGTTGGGTTCCACCGGGGGTAGTTTCATTTCTGAGTCCCCTCAGAGACCCTAATACTTACAATATTGTCTAACAATTCTACCCCATCCCACCTCTTTCAAGACTGGGGCTTGTGCAGCCTAAGCTGGCCTCAAACTGACTATGAAGCAAAGGGTAACCCTTCAGTTTATTCTCCTCCAGCCTTACACTACACCTCCTAAGTGTTGGGATTATACCTGTGTGCCACTGTGTGGACTGAACCTGTGGCTTCATCATGCTAGCTACGCCCAGCCCAATCTGTTTCTAACAGACACCATCTGAGTGGACCCTTCAGCCTCCAGAGAACGCCGCTCCCAAACTAGGTTCTAAGCTGAGCTGTCAGAGCAGGGGTGCCCACACATGGAGCAGTTCAGAGATTAGAGCAGCACCTGAGACTGCATCTGGCCTTGCTCCCCTGCAAGGTCTCATTCAGGCATCTGGGACTGGCCCAGTCCAGGTAGGTACTGTGCCTCCTGCAAAGCTGCAAGGTGCTGGCTGGCTCTAGTTCCATTAGATGCCCTGACAGAAAGTGACTAGGACTGTTGGTCACTTCATAAGGTTATTTTCTGAGGAATACCAATGTCCTCCTAATGGTCTTTTCCTCTTAATGTATGCAAGATTTCTTGGCTCTTGTTTCAAGGACAGGGATGTCAACCATTAAGCATTGGCCCATGAACAAATCGTATCTTGTACCTCTTGAGTAAAAGCTTCTCTCTGAGGAGTTCCGTTATATTAGTTAATTAGGGGAGGGTGAACGCATTTACTTGTGCCATCAAAGTAATAGCGGCTGCTGTAGCTCTCCCAAGAGGAATTTCAAGAGATAGTTCTCAGCATAAAAAAATAGGAATTCTTAGGAGTTACTTGTGGTATTTCTCAGAAGAGTCAAAGGATTGTGTGCTCAGCGCACCACGAGCCCAGTCCAATATTCTTAGAAATTAAACATATTTGTTTCTCCTACAAAAGTCACAGGAATCACAGGTGTTTGGAGAGAACATAATGGTTGTTATTCCCGCCCATTCCTTCCACTTGTAGATATGCATTGGATCCATCTACTCTGCCATACAGAATTTTTTCTTTGGAGATTAAGATAATTCTAGACTTTAGAGAATCTCTAAAAGTGAATGAGTTACTTCTCTGATAATAACTTTCTGGACCTCAGTCTTCAGAGTGGGAGAATGCCCAGGTGTGGGCTTGCAGGGAAGTACATTCATGGTGCATCCCTTTGGGGCATGTGCAGAGCTTTGATGGTTTAGGGTTGCTTCCTCCTCTAAAGGAAAGTTCTTACTTTTTTCCTTAGGAAAAAAAGTGTTGTTTAAAATTATTGTTCATGAGTACAATTGTCACATGACTCATGTCTCTATGGATTTGGGAAATTTAAATTTTTGGGATGCTGTGGTCATCTACTAAATTGGGAAATTGGGACAACATCCGATTTGTAAAGCATGGCTAAGGCGCTCTGCAGTGTTATTTCTGTTCTGACCAGTCTAGCAGGCCTGAGGGCTCAGGGTTGTGGTCCTCCTGTGTTCCAATACTCCTGAGTTCAGAAGCATACACTCACTTGAAGCTGGTATCTCGCCATCTGTTAATCAACAGTTACAGAACACAAACACCTTGTCTAACAACATAAACGTTTTGCTCCAAGTTTGCACAAGAACCTTGTTTAGGGCAAGAGAAGCAATAGTGCTCCAAAAATGGTGAGAAAATCAGGTGTGTGTGTGGGAGGGGTAAACAGTAGCAGGTCTGATGGGACCGCATTCTTGCCATTATAAGAAGTGACCCTCAGGGGAGCGGACTGATGGAAGTACCCAACCTCCTCTCCTAGCATGCTGTTTCCAAGTCTTGCTTTTCTTTCTGACTTATCCTAACTTGGTTTCTCCCTAGAACCGTATGGAAGAGAGCAAAGCCTTGTTTAAAACCATCATCACCTACCCCTGGTTTCTGAACTCATCTGTAATTTTGTTCTTAAACAAGAAGGATCTTTTGGAAGAGAAAATCATGTACTCTCATCTAATTAGTTATTTCCCAGAATACACAGGTAAGTATTTGGGGAATGCTGCTCTCACACCAGCCTCATTGAGTCCCCAGCTCTCTGGGGCCTCCCTGATGGCTCTCACGTTCCCCCTTCAAATTATGCTTCTCATAGTGTTTTCACCTCAACACCTGCCACTGCAAGGGCCTGAATACATTTGCCAACTCATCTGGCTTACTCCACTTGACTGGTCAGGCCCCAACTTGGGAGCCTCACCTAGGAAACCCTTCTGCACCTGTCTACAGCTTGCACTAGGGTGCCACCCCTTTCTGTTGCCCTGGCAGCCTGGTCATTCTGCTGCATATGCATTCACTCAGCTTTTCCTGGCAGAGCTGGCTCCTGCAGCTTCAGTCAGAGTACATGCTGCTTTGTGGGGTGCTGGAGTCTTCATGTATGTAACCTGCTCAAGGCAGGACAGTTCTCATGCTCACTAATCACTCCTGGCACAAGACGTCTCAAATAGTATACTCTTGAAATTGGTATTATATGTTAGTGTTCCAGCATACCCCTCCTTTGATTAAACACTCTGGCAGTATAGTTTCGAACTGTCAGGCTTTAAAACCAAACTAACAACATTAGTTTCTGCACCACACCCCCCTCCCCCGGCCCACAGCTGCCTGCCTGTACAAGTTAGTGGTTAGAAAACAAAACTAGGCCACTATTTTTAGACAAATCACTTTACAGTACAATTTTTAGATACCAGTAGACACTTTAAAAAGACCAAACATTGGGCAAGGGAATAGCTGGTTCAGTTGGTAAAAACATTTGCTTTGGAAGCAAGCATAGGACCAAGTTCAATCCTTAGAACTCACCTAAAAAAGCAGGCATGATAATGAGAATTTATAATCACAGAGACAGGCAGACCACTGGGATTTGCTGGCCAGTCAGTCTAGCCTAGTTGGTGAGCTGTAGGCCAAAGAAAGATCTTTGTCAATGGAGGTGCATGGCATTCCCGACGATAACATGGAATTGTTCTTTGGGCACATGCATGTATACATGCATATATACTCCATAAAACGGAAAACATTTTTAAAACATTTTATAGATTCATATGAAATATAATAACTATTCCAGGTAACCTTTCCTTAGGTATGAAATAAAAAGGATCTGAAATAAGAACAAAAATACATTAAAAATGGATTGTGGAGGACATGATGGTCAGTCTGTATCTTTATTCCTCTCATGACCAGGACCAAAGCAAGATGTCAAAGCCGCCAGGGACTTTATCCTGAAGCTGTATCAAGACCAGAATCCTGACAAAGAGAAGGTCATCTATTCTCACTTCACATGTGCTACAGACACTGAGAATATCCGCTTTGTGTTTGCTGCTGTCAAAGACACAATCCTACAGCTAAACCTACGGGAATTCAACTTGGTGTAAATGCTGTGACCCACTCCTCCCAGACAGAAGGTGATCTCTGGGCCAGGCTCCAAGGACGTTAAGTAGCCCACAGGGACAGAGGTGGATAGTGTAACTTCAAGGACACTTGCTCTACCAACTCTTTTAAGTGTCATCAACTCTTGTCTTTACTTACCTTTTGGCTGTGAGGTCAGGCATAAATTCTGAGTTTGGTATTTTATAGAATTTCAAAAGGCTACTGTGACGCCCCTCCCCCCTTTTAAACTAAAATGTTCAATCACTATTCAGATCACTAACAGAGGGGACTTGTTAATTTACAAATCATGCCTTCAGACCTCTAGGATTAATTCGGGTGACTAAGAAATCTTAATAGACTTAATGATTTTTAAATAAACCTTGAAAGATATTTCTTACATTTCTTCCCCTCATCTAACATTTGTACCAAACAACCAGACTTCTTTCTATGCATCCCCCCCCCCGACCTTTACTAATTCTTTAATTTTAAAGGCAAGGCCTTAAGTGACCCAGGCAGGCTTCCAATCCACATCTGTTATGTAATTGAGGATGGCCTTGATCCTCCTGCCTGGACTCCCCAAGTGCTTGTTGGAATTGTTGGTGTTCAGCTAAGATTATTTTCTTTTCTGAGACAGGGTCTCATGTATTCCAATGTGGTCTCAAACATACTACAGTCGAGGATGACCATGAACTTCTGATTCTCTTGTCTTCATATATATAGCCTAATCAGAGCAGGAGAGTTTTCACCCTGTTGCTAATTATTCCTGACATCAAGAGGTCTCAAACTGTATGATTTTGACATTATATTTACATGTTAGTAAGTGCTCGGATGTATGTCAGCACAATCAGCTTATGTGATGCTTGGGATGGAATCCAGGGTGCTGGGCAAGCTGCCAGCAAAGTTTTCTTAAAAGAAAAAAAAAACAGTAGTTCTATTCTTGTCAGCTTTCTAAGCCAAATTAATATTATCTCAACTTCTAGTTTAATTTTGCCACAATTTGGTGGTGAAGACTACACCGAGAGGAGAAACGGACTCTAGACAGTGCATGTGTGTATCTTAATGCGTATGGTCAGGTCTTTATAAACTTACAGAATGGCTAAAGCATAACTTGTTTAACAAATGTCATGTAAGCCTTGCCAAAACTGATGGCAATCACAAATCTGCTATGTCTGAACTGTGTACACTGTGCCTTTCTGGATACTGAGAATATACTGTTCTACCAAGAGCACTGATGATGATGTGTTTCTTGGAGCTCATGGATGGTTCTATTCAAATGAAAAATTACACAGTCTTACCAACAACTCAGCAGTTTTCCTGTTTCCCCCTTTTGAAGTAAGTCTTCATTCATCTCTGTGTGCTGGAGATCCTTCATAGCTGGCTCAGTAAACAGAGCAGATCCTGATCCCGATCCCCAAGAAGTAGAGTGGCTCAGACTGAAGGCCTAGGATGGCTTTGTTTCCACTGCTCAATGGGAGGTATGTGTGTACTTAGGGTGTATCTACCTCCCAGAAATCTTCAAAGGGTCTCTAACTTATAAGGCTTTAGCCTTTATAACAGTAAGAAAGTGACATATATCCAAGAGGAACTGTATTTTGAATTCTGATCCTTTCTCAGGCTAATAATTTTTGGCCTGGTACTCTCTTGAGATGATAGGCAGTTGTAAGCTGCAGTTCCCAGTGAGCCAGTAATATCATGGGGAAAGCAGTAACCTCTCTGTGGTGCACTGCTGGGTTGGATGTTCCAGAGGGTCAGTGTACTATTATGCATTTTCAGTCTCGATGCTTCCAGTCACTGTAGGTTTGCTTAGTTGAGTCTGTATAAACATTCTCAGATTGGCTATATCTGTTGCAGAACCCCATGGTTAAATTCCTAGAGCGGAACTAAGCCTTTCTTATACTCAGTTACTGGACCTTCAGATTGTAAACTTGTTGGAAAAATTCCAAGGGTAAACATATTCTACCAAAGTAGCATTAGATTTGGAAAGCCAATCTTAATACATGAATTGGACAAACGGATGCTATATTTTATTTTAAACATGTAGCCATCAAGAGAAAGACAAAGGGATAGCTCTTCAAGATATTTAAAATCAGAGATAGAAAACATTCACCAATGGTTAAAGGTGATTAACTAGTCTCATTAGCCAATTAATCTAAAAAGAAGCATAGCAACAGAATCAGAATTAAGGATGTTAAGCAATGTGGGATTCTCTTTTCAAGTTGTAGCAGGCATTCTAATTGGTCTGAATAAAGGAAATCTGGAGTCAGATAGGGGGGTGAAAGCTGAAGGAGCAGAGCAGTAGTGCGGCCAGGCACTAGAGACCTTTCACCTCTACAATGCTCAAACTAAAGGGGCAATCCTGTCCTCAGATCGGGTTATCCTCAGACTTTGTCCTCTGCACAGGTTATCTTCAGACTGTAACTGTCTTCACCAAGCCTTAGATTCCTCTCTCTACTCAGCCATATCACTCCTGTCTCTACCTCCCTAGTGCTGGGATTAAAGGTCACCTTTGTGTGAGCTGTTTCTCTTTTAGACAGATTCAATCTTGTGTAGTCCAGGGTGGCCTTAAACTAACAGAGATCCCTCTGCCTCTGTATCCAAAGTCCTGGGAGTAAAGGTACCTGCCATCACTCCCTGACCTCTAGTGGCTTAGCTCTGCACCCTGATCTTCAGGCTTTACTTGTTAAAACATAAACAAAATATCACTACATGGAGTACCTTCTAGCATCGAGTTATTAACAATTTAACCTTTGATTGATAAAAATTGATGACACAAATTGATGACTTTAAGGCAAGAAAGTTGTGGAATAAATCAAAGGGTGGTAACAAATACCTTTTTCAGTTACAGCAAAGTTAACTCTCCATATCAGGAGTAAGTCAGTGATTTCTGTCAATACTAATTAGTTGTGCAGAAATTCTCCCTTAGTCTATATTTTTAAAATATACTCACCACAACTGCCAGAAAAAATTAGCCATCTGAAGTTGGTGGCTAACCATTCACCATGTATTTCCTCAAACTTTAGTCAATGGTAAGCATGCTTGGCTAGAAGGCTATCCACTTCAACTAAAAAGTCAGGACACTGATCTCTTGGAGGGACTTGGGCCACAGAGAGATAAATTTTAGACAGGAAAGAGAAGATGAATGTTCCTGGTTCTATTCAATAATCAAAACAGACCGAAGACCAGAAAGCTTTATTGGACTCACATACGGTTACACTGG
The DNA here is from genome assembly GCA_001685075.1 of Bramus lutescens. NCBI lineage: Eukaryota > Metazoa > Chordata > Mammalia > Rodentia > Cricetidae > Bramus > Bramus lutescens. Next base: position 190,147 of record LOEQ01001676.1, on the reverse strand, counting down.
GTAGTCATTTTAACATGCAATCACCACCTCCAAGAAATAAGTACTGTTTCAAGTGTTAGTATTTCCAGCCAATTTTTAGAAAGAAAAAGATTAAGATTAGTTTCAAAAATAAGAACCTCATTTGAAATGCCTGTGTTAAGACTATATCAAAATACACAAAACTTCGGCAACCACAGTGTAATAGATAATTAGGTCATGTTTACATACAAGAGATATTAGGAATAGAAAAGGAAATACTGATGCAATGAGGAATACTTTAAAACCTATAATAACCAATGGTCATGTTTTCAACAAATAATAAACATTTCAAAGAAGCACAGGCTATTAAGTCAATATAAAAATAGACACTAGTCTGGACATTGCATAGAAATGGAACTGTACAATTAAAAAATTAGCAAGAAGGTATTTTTAAAGCACACCTTTCCCCCAAATTTCATTAACTGTAATACACTTGTATACAGAGATGACCATTTAAAAATGGTCCTAAATATAATTTAGTCCAAAATATAATTTATAATTATTGGTGGGCTTGTGTGTATTGATACTGAGAATATTCTTTCTAAGTTATAGTATGTTGCTTTTTGAAATGTTTTTCTGCCCAAACACTGGCAACTTGTATACAGTCAATTAAACAATGGTGGTAGGAGGACATCATAAATGCTGAGGGTTTCATCCCGCTCCGCTGTAGGTAACACTTCTAGTCATTAGACATTTTTATTATCACAGCCTCACGAGGGTCCTTGCTACAGACAGTTTACTAGAAGGAAGCACTGTCATCACAGAAACGTATTTAGTGACAGGTTTTAAATCGAGGCAATTTGATGAACATCACAGCAGGTGTTAAAATTACAACTCAAATTTATATTTGTATTAAAAAACTCAATTTAAAAAAATGCTCATATCAACCTGTAAAATCTGAAGTTACATTTCTTATGTGTCAAGCTTTGGGTAAATAAAATTTTCCTCTTTAAAAGAATGATATAATGCTTAAGAAAAATCAAGAACCTTTAATGCTAAAGTAAAAATACTTTTAAATGACATGAGATTATTTTACAAAAGAGGCAATAAATAGAAAAGGTTTTAATTGAAGAAACATTAGCAGGGCTTCTGATAAGACATAGCCCCCTCTCTTTTAGCAAGGCACTACCTTCTAGGTCAGTGGGGGAAGTCATGCTGTTGGGTATAGTGCTTACCCCTCTACACTACATACAACAGATCATAAAACAACACAATCTAGCCAACTAGTGTAAACTCAGATGCTTTAGCATTAACAATGAAGTATAAACTTCAAAAATATACCCAGAATATCAGGCAGAGGGCAAAGGTTCTTTTCTAGAGTGAGAAAGGATATGTGATTCTATGCAGCACCAATGGAAAACAGACTGATGACTTTGGATTAATCTGATATAAGAAAATGAAAGTCTTCTTTTTCTACTTAGGTCTGAAGGAAATGAATAAATGCAATATTTTTAGTTAAAATGTACTGATATTTGTATGGCACCCTCAGCAGGTGAGTGTTCCAGCTCTACAATAATGGTTAGCTACAGGTTTGTCAAGATCTTTGCCACCTGCATGATGAGCCAGCCAGAAGGCAGATGGGAGTTAGACGTCCTGTAGTGAAGGACCTCTACCACAGCCTGTGGTCTTTTTGGGTGTCACCTGCCAAGTTAATTTTCTATGCTTTTTCTGGTTCCATGGATTTTCTACGAGGAAAGGGAAGTAAAATATTTCATACAGTAGAACAAGAGCACTCCTGACATCTCATCCGAAAGATGACTTCTGTGCTCTGAGCTCTTTACTACCTAAGAAACAAACATCTCAAACCAACATGTTTCCAGGGAGGGGAGCCGTGGGCATGGCCACAATTCCAGCAGTTCCAGACAGACCTAGTCTTTCAGGCTTTTTATTCACTTTTAAAAAATCTAACACTAAAATGTGATTTTAAATTATAAACAGAGAGTATTTGTTCTTATGTGTTCTCTTGTTCCTGTATTTCTTTACTATTCCATTTTAAAAATGATTGTCTTTAGTTATTAAAGTGACTTCATGACCCATTGGTTAAGACCTATAATTTGAAAAACACTGCCACTGAGGATTTCAGTTGCATCAGAGGTAAATAAAAAGAAAAACCTGGAGAACAGACACAGATCTGATAGTTTCAGACACCTATAAATACATATGGCACATGCGTTTTGTCTTCATCTTTCTAATGCAGAGGCCTATACAAGGGAGCAATTAGTAGAGCTAAAGAATGAACCAACACAGTGATCCAAAGTACAGGAAATTCAGGGTTGAGCATTTTTTTTTAAACCTGGTAGGAATGGGGCACCAACCTGTGGATGCTTTTAACAGATTAGATACTGGCATAGTGATATTCACTGGAAGGAGATGATTATGACAGAAATCATGGAAAACCCCAGGACTCCAGATGCCAGGGAAGACCCCCTCCCCACAGTGAAAGCGAAGCTATTGGAGAAATCTGAATACTATGATTCCTGGATGATTTTTCCCAAAAGATCTGGAATCTGAAAAAGACTACTGACTCAAACACATAACTGTAAATTATAAAATGTCATGTGAATGTCTTGTCTATGTCAATGGTGGTTAGCGTTCCTAGTTTTCATAGCTGTTCAGACACAGACTATCCTAGAACAACCTGTGTCTTTCTAGTGCACAGTCAGAGAGTGATGGGAGGAGGTGATAGGCACATGATTCTTAAGGAACTAGAGCTATTTCTCGGTTTTTATTGATACAGGAACAAGGAGAACAGGCACATTAGCTATGTATGTGCACCAGTTATAAAACCCATCCTGCCGGCTGCCAGAAGATACAGAATCACTATGCTATTACTTTTGCACTTTGCCATGGCATACCTGAAGAGTTATGAATCTAATTTTTCTGAACTCATGAAAGAAGTAACTAATGAGGTATTTAACTATTGGCAGTGATTGCAGTGCCAGAAAAGCAACATTCCAGATACAGAGATGATACAGACCTAACTACCTCTCCTTGCAGGTTTAATCTGCAAACCTGGAGGGGCTCAGCAACAGAGAAAACTTGCACCTTACCTTGAAGAAAGGTCATCTTAGGGAGGCATAACTACAACAATTTGAGAAGTGTCATCTTTTGATTCAACTTATGTTTAGCAGAGAAAGCATTCTGGGGGACACCACCAATAACAATGTGTTCTGTGAAATCATATGGTAACAATAGTAGGATTTGGGCAGCAACAACTGCAGCTACAGACTCGCATGCTATTCATTACAGGTTGTACATTAAAGCAGGAGACTTCACAAACCTGTAGATTAAATACCCAGTGACCAAACAAGACTCTTCAATTTCAACACCAGTTTATAACAAGTTGGTAACATTACAATATAGATTGAACACCATGTGTATTCAATAACCAATTAAGACATTCTGTTTATAGGTCCACAATTGGACAATCATTCTGTTTCACTTTAAATAGTCCAGTAATAGTAAAGAGCAAAGATCTTGGATTAAAAGCAAAGAGGGAAAAAACCTGTAACCTTGTTTTTTTACTGTGATGGAGTTTAGAACTTTTGTAGCGATGAGCCTGTATTTTTAACTAAGTGTTTCTCACCTGAATAACTGCAGAGTAGGTAAACCTGAAATTCTTAGTCCAAGACAATAGGTTACTGGTTAGATTTTAGGGTTTGTCCTTTAACTCATGATAGGAGCTCTTTATTCCAGAGCATAATTCATTAGCGCTAAGATGCCAGCAAGAGCTTCTCTTTTTTGAATTTTTAAATTCTTGTTACCAGTAAACAGAAGGTAAACAATATTAAGGCTGTAAAATTTTACTTTAAACACAACCGTCTATTAACAACACAAACTGGGTAAATCCATGGGGTTTCCCTGAGGAAATATTTCCAAGGCTCTAAAGATCTGGAGGGATTGTACCATTTTTTTGGGTATGATACTCAGTTTTTAAAGCCTCTCAGTCTGTGATTCAAGGGGCATTATGCCCAATCTCAAAAAAGATTGTTTTTCACAGTTATACTATGCATTTTAGTATAATCCAAACCATTTTTTTTAAAATAAGGAAAATACCAAAATATTTATTTGTAAGAAGAACTTCATGATTCTGAAGAAATTACTGAAGTTTTCATGTCACTACTGAGGCAGTGTTTAATCTGATCATTTCCCGTCACTTAGGGAGACAAAGTAAGCACGAGAGAAGCTTACAGTCTTAACTGGGAAACCACATTTTGTTTGACATGAAGACTGTGCAATCTGTCTACTACTACTGAGAATACCGTGAAGTAAACACTTCTTTTTATAAAAAAGAATCATAACCAGATGCATGATTCAATTAGCAAACTGAATGGAGCTTCTAGTATTTTAATCACATAGCTGTTTACCCAATTGATTCTGTTTTTTTTTTTTTTTTCAAAGGCATTTAAAAGCATAGGATCCCTGGAATGACTCCTATTCTCCACAGGGGTTAGAAGGTACAGCAAGGGAACTGTAATAAGGGATTGCTGTCCCTCCAGGCAGCATTCCTTCTTCACAGGCTCGGAGATGGTTCTCTTGCTTCTTCCAGCTTTGTAAGGATCCACTGTTGGGGAGAAATAAAGCAACATTTACTAATCTCAATGAATTTGTGATGAAACAAAACATAATGGGTAGAAATCTCAAAGCCAACATTACATTTAGGCATAAACTGATAGCATAGCCAACAGTTAACCTACAGACTACAGAAGAGAGCACGGACACAGTCCAGAGTTCAGAGGATCGCATTTCTCTAAGGTCCTTGGAATAAGACGTTCATCTTGGGAATTAAAGGATCATCTTAAGAAAAAGAAAAGGACAATGAACTATTCTGCCAGAAAAAGTATAATTTGGTGATTAAACAACTGACATTGTCTGAAAAGTCAGTATTGTTACAAAGCTCTTTCCACTTTGCGCCATTCTGTGTGTAGGAGTTTCAGTTAAAGCAGGACAAAGAATCTGTAGTTGGGAGTAGCACAGTAACGTCTTTGAGCAGTTTTATGTTCTCAGGATAAAAATTTATGCTGAAAGGACTAGAGATTATTAAAATGAAATACAAACCTTTCTATGAGCAATGCCCATGATTGTGGGATCTGCATGATAAGTGAAAGTTGTGATATAGCTGGGTCACATTTCCAAAAGATTTAGAAGGCAGCTGAGTAAGATCCTTTGGTGGCTGTCTCCCACCAAGTTGAACAGCCACTCAATGTATCAAATTGCCTTTACAAGAGCTAAGGAAGTCAGGTGAGACATATGCCTGCTTATTGAGTATGGAGAACAAAAAGACATCTACGGAAGGTAAGTGATGCCACGCCACACTATAACTCAACTTCAACTCAGCATAGAAAGATGCCCCTCTCTCAGGGGCAAGACAGTCTAGCACAGGTCTTAGTCTTGAAACTCAATCATGCCATACCACAGTGAAACCCCAACTAACTCCTGGTCACTGGGCCAATGGAACTATGCTAGGTGACTGATTACAATTACCACTCCTCCCCCAACTTCAGGCAGCAGAGCACAGAGCAAGATACCGCCTATTGGGGAGAAGGGCACAGCCATGACAGTCAAACTCGAGTTCTACATGGGCTGCATTAAGTCCTCACCTATGAATAATGATGTGGAATATAAATGGATTAAACACTCCAAGTAAAAGACAGTGTGACTGACTAGATTAAGAAACCCATACAACCCCAAACTCAAATCTACTATGTGATTTATAAGAAATGCATTCATCTCTAAGGACATATATGAATTACAAGTGAAGGGACTGAATAAGATATTCCATGCAAATGGAATTCAGAAGAAATCAGGAGTAGCTATACTTATAGAAAAATCAATTTTGGATCAAAAGTTGTAGAAAGAGATTAGAATTTGATACAAAGCAACATGGACACAGAGAATAAACCATTTTACTGTGCTTTAAGGAAGC
>LOEQ01001676.1:164232-177361 GCA_001685075.1 Bramus lutescens | reverse complement strand
AACAACAACAACAACAAAAACAAAACAAAACAATTAAAATGAGTACAATAAAGGTTAGGCACCAATATATAGACGCTTTAAGATACTAAGCATTTGGTATCAAGGACTAAACAACAACCAGCAGGTTTAGGACATGTGACCCTTATTTTTCTGTAGTATAGTGATAAATGAAAAATAATTTTGCCTTATCCATTAACGAATTATGGATTCATATATGAATTACTTATCATTAGGGGAGCTTATAAAAGAAATAGAAACACAACTAAAACTGCATTCACTGTGTATGTCAGAATTTATAGGCAACATGAACATGGTTAATGGAAAAAGTTCCTGTCTGAATTTGGAAAAAGGCAAGTTCCTATGGTACTTTACTCAATATAAATGAATAATTCTAAACCAAATTAAAATATGATCAAAATACATGACTCTCCTAGAACAGTGTTTCACAGTCATGTGAGGTTTCTGTTCTGTTTTTTAAGCAACATGTGAGCCAGGAATGATGGCACATGCCTTTAATACCAAAACCTGGGAACATGGGAGACAGAGCAAGGAGATCTCTGTGAGTTCAAGACCAGCCTGGTCTACACAGTGAGTTCGGGGAAAAAAACCCACCCTAAATAAGTAAATAAACAATAAAGATAGCAAGATGTGAAATTAAAATGAGCCAGATGGCGCACACTTGTAATAGCAGGACTTAACAGGATGACCCAGGCCAGCCTGATTTCCTCACAAGTTCCAGGTCAGCCTCTACTACCTAGTAAGACTATCCCAGGAAAGAGATGAGTGAAGGAGAGGAAGGAACAGGAAGAAAAAGATAGGCAACTGGATGTTGTTCTTAAAAGAATCTTATCTTTAGAGAAAACTGGGGTAAATATTATGATTATTAAGAACTATTAAGCATTTAGGAATTCAAAAAAAGTTTTACTAAGTTACTTAATTTGAAACTTAAATCCATGATTAAAAAACAAGGTATCAATCAAGCTCTGTAATGAACCATGGTAGGAACAAGGACCTCAAAGCTCAGAGCTTTCTTACACAATGAACAGACAGGCAAGGCAAAGAATTATGCTCCTGAAATAGTTAAATGTACTGCTCCTAGCCAACTATTAGCCCACCTAACACATTCTAAAAGCAGTATGTATGCATGAAAAATAACAAAGTGCAGTTATTTATTTTTTATGTGATTTTTTCTTTTTCTTTTTTTAAATGTATTTATTCTATATAGTGTTCTGCCTGCATGTAACCCTGCAGGCCAGAAGAGGGCACCAGATCGCATTACAGATGGTTGCGAGCCACCATGTAGTTGCTGGGAATTGAACTTTTTGGAAGAGCATGCAGTGCTCTTAACCTCTGAGCCATCTCTCCAGCCCCAAAGTGCAGAGTTATTAAAGCATTTCAAGCAGGACATCCACTCATCAGTATTTATCCCTCCTATATATATTTGAATAACAATAGCATTTCTTTCCTAATAGTGTATAATCAGAAACAGTCCAAATGAGTTTATTGTTTCTATTTTAAACATGGAGTATGCAGAAATTATCATTGTATTATAACTATCCTACTAACCTTGAAAGGAAAGAAAAAGGATGAGACTTTATGATGCTTTTTATCCTGGCAAAGAGGAGACAAATGAGGAATACATAGTTTACAAATGGTGGCCAAGAGCTAGCATAAATTGTTATTCATCTGGAATAATAAAAATACAATAGAGGTCTATTAGGCATACTAGTAACAATCACATCCACTATCTTACTTGTTTTAATTCTAATAACAATACCAAGACAAGTGATGCTACATATTACATCCACTTTTGAAACAGAGGACAGACAGGCGTCAAGAGATTAAAGTTAGTAAAAGGAAAGGTTAAAACTAAATTAAGGTATATTTGGCTCAAAAATCCAAGCCCTAACCCAAAAGGTCTTGCTATATCTCAAGTAATAACTTTAATATCAAAATAACTGAGCACAGTACTACAACTGACCTTGTTTTGTGGTTCCAGCACCCAATTATCCTTGGGAATCTAAATATTTTTTTAAAACTGCAACTGTATCTATGATATACAAACTTTTTCATCAGTATTCCTGAGGAATATGATAACTACTTACATTGCACTTATTTGGAATTTGGAATTATAAGCAATCTGCAGATGATCTAAAATACACAGGAGAATATACTATGTTCTATATAAATACTATGCTACTGCTTATGCATCCAGAGGTTTGGGTATTCCTGGGGTCCCAGAACTAATCCCCTGCAGATACTGAGGACTACTATATTTATTTTACAGAATATTACATCAGATGTTGTAGAATCTCATTTTGGTAATTCACTGAGACATAGTTAAGGTATTCTACAATTTCAAAGAGGTCTCTCTAGCTTCAAAGTTCATGAAGTACCTGGGATCATTCTCTTGAGATGGGTACTTTGTGTCTCAGTTCCTATAGCTCTGGAGAGCCCTTCATTTTAATGAGCAGGGGAGAGTGCAAAGACCATTACATTAAGAGCTAGCCTCTACCACGACATGCATTTAATCCCTATCACTGAATAATTAAGCTTATGAGTGATGAATTTAACTTTTTTGACTACTGTCTGAAGCATTGTAATCCCATTCCCCCCCAAAAAACAAAAAAAAAACCCAAAAAACCTAAGATACAAATAACAGGGATTTAACAAAGACAAATGAACACAGAATATTTAAACTGTGGCTTAAAGTTTAAACATAAATCATGGTCCCAAATCAGGCTGAGAAAAATCCAATTACACACATGTAACATCTTTTTTGTTTGGGCAATTTTAACGTTCAGAGTAGCTTAGCAACTTACTCCAGAAAAGTTAATTTCATAAGAAATATTTAGTCTCTCATCCTGGTGCCCCTAGTACCTTAGATCTCTAACTATAGCAACTGCCTCAGACATATCTAAGTGTCTATTTCTCCACAGTACTGCCCAAGGGGTCCTATGGGTGGTAGGTTGTTATATAGCCCATTAGAATTATAAGTGATTAAGATATCAGTATCATTCGACTCTTAAAGACTTAACTGAGAAACAAAAAAGGTATTTCTTTTTACATGATTTTTAGATGAATAAGAGACCCAAATAAAAAGTATTCCATTTAGCAAACAAAAATACCTTTCATAATACTAGTGCTCCGACAACTAATTTGGTAGCTTCCCCCATGAGAGAACCTGCCTGTTCACAGAAACTAGCAGATAGAGGCAAAGTTCACAAGTAAACAGTGGCATCATGGGCTGTAAGTCTGGGTGCAGAATTTAGCACATTTAGCTTAATTAAGGCTGAAGATTTTCTAAACTAGTACTTATTAGGTTAAAAAAAAGAGAGGTAAAATAAGTGCAAATGGAACCTATGTGATCTTAACATTCAAGGGCTTAAAAATACTAATATAGACTGAATTTCTATACAATACTATTTACCTGTTCTTACTATATTTGCAAGCATAACAACTGTAGTGGTAATAAATTTTAAAAAATATCCAGAAGTCAACTAGTCTTACTTTATTTTCTGGATTTAAGGTAGTAATTTAAATTGATAAATTTTCAATTAAGATTAACAACAAATGGAACAACCTCTAAGGAGAGCCATCACTTCAGAAGACACAAATGACTTTGGAGTCTTGCTCAGAAAGTGCTTTCCCCATCACTCAGTGTGACACTGCCAGAGGAGCAATCAGAAGTGCATCCAAGCCAGACAGTGCCCTGTCCTCCTTTCTCCTATACAAATCCTAATGAGCTTAGAGAAAAATGTAGCTCTCTTCAGTTTTCCCTTCCTTTCAGAAATAACTTTCTGGAGAGAGAAAGCTACAAAATGAAGAGTGGAGTTAAATAAGCCATGTCTCCTACTTCTTGTCCACTTACTCAAGACTTTCGATGAAGCCAGAAGAGTGCCCAGCACTCTCTGTGCTCTGGCTGCTATTTTTAAGCCCTTTCTTCCAGATAAACTGCATTTCTCTTCCTGAAGTAAAATGAAAGACCACGGCGCTGAAGGAGCTTTATCCTCCATGGCTATCAAGCCAGTGTTGGAAGCTAATTAAACACCTGTAATTTCTGAAAGAAAAGACGTAACAACAAACAAAAGCAGTTTCCCTCCTACAGCTTGCACAATAGCAAGTACCACAACTCTGTAAAGTATTCAAAGACAATATGGACTAAATTAAAATCACTTGAAATGGTAAAGAAGGCGTTAACGTCCTGGGACAACTCAGGTCTCAATGTTTACGTACAGTGGCAGCATGGATCTTACAGTGGAGCCAGGCACGCTCTCACTAACAGGTCAGGAGATTTGATTTTAAGGGGAAGAAACTTTTTAGAACAAGAAATGTCAACTGGCCATTTGTGTCCCTAAGACCTAAGTCTAGGCATCTCATATGGGGAATTATGCAATGAGTAGAACTTAATTTTTAGAAGTTAATAATCCTGTTAAAATTTTGTGATAAAAACATTAGATAGAAATTCATGTATCTGAATCATAACTATATGAACAAAAAATGTTAAAGAGGAAATAACCTGTATTTGGTTAAGAATACAAACGATAATCTTTTTCTGTCAATTCTTTAAAAGTTTTGTGTGTATGTGTGTGAGGGGTGTGTGTGTGTGTGAGGGGGGAGGGAGGGAGGGAAGGAGCTGTTCACCTACTGTCTGGGAGAGGGACACGCCAGTGTGTATGGAGATCAGAAGACACCTTCCAAGGATTGCCCTTGTCTTTCTGCCTTGCTTAACATGGATCTTTACTCCACCTTGTGAGCCAGATCAGGCTTGCACTATTGTCTCTAGCTTGTCTGGTTCTGTACTCAGGTTGCCAGGCTTATGCAACCAGCAGCTTTACCCACTTAGCTATGTTCCCATCCCCCACTTTTCTTTAATGAACAAATATTTTAACAAATGTGAAAATAGAATTTATGAAATTTATGAAAAATAGAATTTTCATATCAGCTATGAAAATTTTCTATCAGAATCAGTGTTGGTGAGATCACTCATGAACAGGACTTTGGGCTTTACAGAAACAACTATTAATCTAAATGAATCTACCTACCAGTCTGGTATTTTGAGGCAAGATTTCATTCTATATCCAGGTTCGCCTCCCGAGTTACATAGGCTCTGACGATTTTCACCTGGTTAGAGTCTCTAAGACTATACATTCACGTAACTGCCAAGTTTTATTGAATACAATAAGAAAATCTTTGTAGACATAATATAGATAACAGATTATTGATAAATGAGAACTTACAAAATATTCACAGTAGAATCAAATTATACGTACTTATCTTAAACTCTGGTCTGATTTTTTTTAAAAAAATAATTTATCTACTATTTTGTCTGCCTTAAATTTTGAACACTATATAAGATTCTCAAAAATAATATAGCTCAATTAAGATTCTTTGTTGTTATTTCACTGTTAAAATTTGTATATATGAGGACTACATTAAAATCCAGTATTACAGAATTATTACACACTTTTTGTAAAACTGACACAGGAAGGCACATTGTAGACAATAATTGCTGAATATTCTCCACACTGACTTTACCATAATGAGAGGTAATTATGGATATGAAAATGCTTTACCACATTAAAATAAAGTCACAAATTTATGAAAATCATAAATTACTCTAATATGTTCTCTAATTCAGATCTATTCTGAATCAGGTACTTCATTATCTTTTGATTCAAGATTTCCTATGATGCTTTTTACTTGTTCATTCAATGACTTAGATTAAATTAAGTGTACATGTTTTTAATTGATCATCATTTATTACAAAGGAGCAAGGTGAGAATCATGAATAAAATAAGCATTCTTTTAACATGAACACCCTTACTTATCTAAATTCATGTCTGTACTTCATAGCATTTTATTTAGACCTCTTGGACCTTTAATACTCAGAGACTATGATATTCATTTGCAAGGAAAGCTATAAAATGGAGGCTTGAAGATGCAGCAGAAAAAGACCCAGTAACAGGGTAGCTGGTGCTAATCCTCTTTCCATTAGTATAACAAAGTTTAATGTGGAATTTTAGCATAGAATATAAGCTAGACAAAACAGTAGCAATGACAGAAATATTCTTCAGTGTGCATGACCTTGAGACATAAATACAATATTTTCATACCAAGTATGAGATGCCACAGTCAAAAGACATCTACAAGGCTCCAGTTTATTCATTTTATAACATGACCTTAAAACTGACACTCATCAAGATGACAATGGTACAAAACAAGAGCAATTTTCTGTCTTAAACTTTTCTCTGACAAAAGCAGTGCTTTCCAAAAAGCAATACTGGAAAACCAATTAGTACTCGTGATTAAAGATGCTTGAAAACATTTCCGGTGGCAGAAAACCAGAAAGGGGCAATTATACTGCTAAGGACATATGATACTCCTAAGGGCTGAACCAAATAATGAGAAACCCTAAGAACACATCAATAAGGCTTACACATAACTGTGATGTTGTTTTTAATCTTCCTGTTGAAGAGATTTTAAATAAATGATTCTACTTCTAATTTTCTTTTAATTAAAATGGCAAGCCACTGTCAAAATAACTAGAACATTTTTCTAGATGAATTCTTTTTTAAAGATTTATTTATTATACAGTATTCTGTATACATAATAAATGTATACAGAAGGCACCATATCTCATTATAGATGGCTGTGAGCTGCCATGTGGCTACTGAGATTTGAACTCAGGACTTCTAGAAGAGCAGCCAGTGCTCTTAACCTCTGAGCCATCTCTCCAGCCAGATAAATTCTTAATAGTTAAGAAATATTAATAACAAAGAGGATCTTAAGAGAGGCACAGATAGATCATGGGAAGGAGAAAGCAACAAGCTTTCCTGAATAAATTGGAAGCATGGGAGTGACAGGAGAGGGTTGTTTGTGTGTGTGTGTGTGTGTGTTTACCTATGTGTACCTGTGTGGAGGTCAGAGGGCAGCACCATGTGGGTCCCAGGGATCACACTCAAGGGGAAGAAGGGAGGGAAGTAGACAAAATGTATAGTTCAATAAAAACAATTAAAAACAAAACAAAAACAAAAAAATCCCATAATACTAGGATACCTAATGTTTACAGAAAAAAAGTCTGAAAATTGTGTGCTTTAAAATGCAAAAAGTAAATGTTTTCTTTTTAATACACACACACACACACACACACACACACACACGAAGAACATCTCCATGATATTGGAACCACAGAAATAAGCTACACAGATTGCCTACAGGAAAACTCAGAAAATGTCTGGCAAACCACATGTTTGGCACTTTCTCTCTGAGAAAGGTCTTATGCTCTGCAACACCAGAAATTAAGAAATTTCTCTACCTTTCCTTCCTTATGCATACAAAGTATGACAATTGTGTTCATCCAGCTTTTTAGCAGAAGAGGCAGCTTTGTGATGTTGGCTACGGGTTAGGAAATAGCAGGTGTAAAACAAACTCAGTGTGATGCAGAAGGCGTTACTCTATAGTCACTATTTTAATCTACATATTTTCCAAGACTATTATTGTAATAAAAAACAACAAATTCTTTGACATTTGCTTATTTTTAGGTCTTGCTATACATGCCCTTGATTTTGGTTTAATGTGATTGAATGCTGGAAAGACAAAGAGCTAATTACTAGATAGCTGTCCCTTTCTGCTCTTGTGGGTTTGTCATTTTCAAAGAGCATAGAAGATAGTGGTTTATAGGAAAGAAAACTTGGCAAATGCAGATATCAAATCATGAATTGAAAAGAAATCTCGAAAATTAGGAAATTATCTCCTACAACTTAATGTAAGTTCAAAGTGTTTAGTGCAAGTTAAAGTAAATATTCCTATTCCTTTACTGATCAAAATACTTAGCTTTCATAGGTGATTATGCATTACAGTGACTATAACAATTCATCTTTTTAGGGCATTTGCTCTTTCGTTGTTTTTACCACATCAATTATCTTTATAAAGAACAAGACAATTATGTTTGTTTAAAAAAGAATTCAATACCAAAACATAAAATAGATTTGCTTGTAAAACTCAGAGACAAAAGATGCCCTTTCTTCACAACATTCAGAAAAATGTCTAAATTTATGATTTATTATACAAATCCTATTGTTCTGAATTAATTCATAGTATTTTAATAGTGTTACAATATATGGACATGTAAGTTAGATAATAAACTGCTCACTGTCTCAGAAGTGTACAGGGAAATAAGTAACATTAAAATAACTATCGAAGATTTTAGAACATACTTATAACTAATTTTCTGTGACAAATCACGAGTTTTCATATAATAGTTAAACTCAGATGATTCTGGAATAGAACAAATCCACACAGCTTCAAGTTATGTACGTTTATTATGAAAAGAAATTTGACAAAAATGCTTTAAGTGCTAAATACATACAAAACATTGAAGGGCATTACTGTCCTTCTCCCGTCCACTCATGTTTCTCTTAACAATGGTATTTGCATTACGGTCCAGAAAATTCACATAACGTTTTATTAAAAAAAAAGTATTTTGCCAACAAATAAGCAGATGATTTAGAGTAGAAGTCATGAACATTAAAACCTCACTTAAGTCTGACTTCAGTTCTTAACAACACATTGTGGGACATAGAGCGAGGATATATAAAAGCAAATTCATAATAGATGATATACTCTACACCTTAACTGATAAAAACATTTGCCTGTGTGTAAATAAATTACTTTGCTCCATCATGATGTTCAGATAAACATTTTATAAGTAAACAGTATTTACGTTCCTAAAAATGGACATCTGGGTGTGATGACAACAGTCACACAAACATTCAATGAAATGGTAAGGAGAATATGAACTTTAACAACTGGGCTCTGACTAAGTCTCTTCGTCCTCATCACTACTGCTATTGTGAGTCATAATCCATTCCCTGTAGACCTGAGTTTTCTGTCAGCATGGTAAAGGAAAAAGAAGCATAAAGGTTAGTTAAGTATGGAAAACTGCAGGAAAAACATGTTAAAATTATGAAATGTTTAGGTGTTATAGAAATTTTAAAGCAGAGTTTTCATCTGTCATCCATGCTGTAATTGTAGGTATTAATACTTTAGAACTTAGCAGGCCTAAAGATAACTTCTACATACATACTCATGTCAGACATGGTTTCATGTATCAGTAAGGTATTCTAGGAATATATTAAGATTATTCTACTTCTTTACAAGTCACTTAATTGACTTCTAGGAAGCATTGAAATAATATTCTGCTTCTTAGACAGAATGGCATAAAATGAATATATTTTATATTTATATTATGTATAAGCAAGCATATGTCATTTAGTCAACACAGAAAACCTTTTTTGTAGAGAAAGAGATAGAAAGTAGAAACATTAGAAAATAGAAAGCAACAAACTTTTTATAAAGCACTGTCATTAAATTGTTTAGGTGAAATCTAGGCAGATTACAATCCTATTATTATTCTAGGTTGACCTCAAACTTGCTATGTAGTTTATGATCCTCTTATCTCCACCTCCAACTACTGGATCACACACACGCATATGGATGCATGTACTGGATAACACCATGCTGGATGATGCAGTGCTCGGGATCCAAATTCGGGGTCCTTGCTCTACCACTTTTATTCTGTATTTTATCTCATTAACAAATGTGCTAGAAATTTTATTTTTAAATTTTAGAAAAGTAGCTTTAACTTAGAAAAGCACTATTACTACCAGAACAGAAACTAACTTTTTACATTTGTAAACAGTGATAACTGCAAAAAACTAAGACATCTTAAATTCTTGTGTAAGTATTCAAGTTAACAATGTGCTTAACTGAAAAAATACACAAAGCTGAAAAAGATTATGATATTTTATTTACTGAAACAGAACCTTTATAAAGACTGGTCTAATAAAAATAATATGCACCCTTAAATGTGGTGAGTAGAAATTCATGGTTTTAAATTCCAAGGAAACAATTAATTACGGTGTGGAATAAACTTCTTTGCCACTGAAATTCAATTATCAATCAGAAACTTTTGGTATAATCTGTCCCTGGATAATGAGGATAGTCAGTCTATTTCTAAATTCTCTTCACTATGAATCCCTATTTTGCAGCAACCGTATTAAAATAGTTCTTCAGAAACATTCTTATTTTTAATTATGTTTTGAAAAGCATTTTCAATATAGTAAAAATACGTTAATTCCTCTTTAAAAGAGCAGGCAGATATAGGATGAAAATGCTTCAACTGGATTAGCCAGAGGTGACACCTGTAACTTTTCTGTCTCTGAAGAATAATCTCATTGTAGAGACTACAGAACATGTTCTATAGGTACAACTCCCAAGAGACTGCCAATTCTATTGTAATCTGAAACTATTTTGGCACTTTAATAGGACTAAAAATCAAGGTAAAAGTCACTTTACTAAATACTGAACTTAAATGATACAGTATATTTTAAATCACTGAACAGATGACCCAGAGGTGATGGAAAGTACACTTAATGAAATAATATGTATTTTACATGCAGTAGTAAAATAGTAAACGTTTTAATTTTTTATCCTGGTTATTTAAACTTGAGAAACTCCATGTTTATTATTATTAGGAATATTTTCAAAAATATAAAAATGTTGACTCCTTTTTTCAAATGGCTTACTTTAGTATTCCAAACCAAAACAACTTGACAATGGGATAGCCTGGAGTATGAGTTGTTACTTCTACCATAACTTGAGTTATCAAGTAATGACATTGTCTGAGCTGACAAACTATTCTAACCTCAGACTACTGACGCAGATTATTGTCCCACAAATTGTATCTCCTTATAAAAGATACTGCTTGCTCTGAACTGTGCAGCAAATGCCACAAAGCTCTATTAACAATCTCAAAAATGCTTAAGAACCACAATGATCTATAGTGGCAGTGTTCCTGAGTTTTGTTTTCCCTTCCTTCATGAATAAATTAGAAATGAATATTTAATATAAAATATAAATATTTAATATAAAAACTAGTAGTGGTATGAAAGATGAAGGAAGTACCCCAAATAGAAAAACCTAACTAGCTAAGTATATACTATCAACACTAAAGGCATACAAGGCATATTGGTGTTGACCAGATCTAGAATACCCAAAGCAGAACAAGAATGGTCTATGGAAAGGTTTAACTGATTCACATCTTAACGTAAGTTACCAATACAAAAATCTTTTCTTTATATTCAAAATACTGAAACCGATTCACAGAGTCTGTACAAGTTCAAGACTAAAATCTAGTGTTGGCTTTCACTTGCAAAGTCATGCATTAACAGTTTTCATATCAAACTTTTTGAGGCCTGTAAAAAAGAAAAAAGAATCTTATAGTAAATAAATGTACTTTAAAGCCTAAGTAAATAAAAGTATAAATAGAGCTAAATAAGACAAATAAAAGTCTAATCTATTTTTAAGGTATTGAGTAACTATTTTAAAACACCCTAAGTTTCATGATTTGATTTTAGTTTGTAAGACGTTTTTTCACTTACCTGTAACATTTGATTTCCTGTACCATCCCTTAGCCTGTAAGGTCGGATAACTCCATCTTCATTAAAGAACCGGGGAGGTCGCAGACTTTCTACTTCAAAAGTCTCTGTAGCTCTAAAAAATAAATTAAAATAAAATTTACACATACACAGAGAAAGTTTAAAAATTATCAAAACACTGCACTTGTGGCTCAGTAAACATCATAGAGGGAGATATGGAAAGAATGCAAGAGCCAGAACATCAGAAAATCTACTGTGAGACAGTCTCTCCTAGAAAAAGTTGTTTAAAAAAAAAGACTAGATAATGGCAGCATCAATGAACACATCAACGTGGACAAGAAAAGATTTCTCGGGGGCTCCATTCCTAGACAAAGAACTACAGACAACAACTGACTGCAGGGGGACTGCTAGGAGCAGGAAAACTAACCTCTCTCAGGAACTGCCCTCTTATTGGTTGTCTACAGAGTGCTCAGCCTTAAAACCATATACACACAATAACTGAGTAGGTTATGGGGATATTTTGTTTGTGCTTTAACAGATAAAGCTTGCCTGAAGATCAGAGAATGGAGCTAGCCACACTACTTAGCCATAGAGGCCAGGCAGTGGTGGCACACACCTTTAATTGCTGTGAGCCACAAGCATAAAACAGTTAAAGTATAGCTGACAGATCACTAGCCAAACTCACGGGAGCATATTCCAATGAGAAACCAGATTTACAGAGCTTCGGGAACACCTGCCTTGGGAACAGCTGCTGACAATTCTGTAGAAATCTTGTGAGGCCATGACTTTTTCCATTTCCCAAGTGGGATTCATCCTGAAACATCTCAGCAACACATAAATCGTTCCTTAAACATGACTTTTCCTGTACTGGCAACTGGGTTACCTTATCCCACACTGTGGGGCCCTGGTGTGAAAGCATTCACTCAGCCAAGCCTTCATCCTCAAAGTCAAATCTACATAAAACTAGTCCCCAACAATTATCCTTACCAGCAGGACTTTCACAAAGTGAGGAGCCTTGCAAACTTGGTAATATAAGAACCTCAACAGGGACAGGCATTGAGTAGGGGAGACCGCTACTGTCTGTTCTTACTGATAAACAGGTCTGGATGGCCCTGAATTCTCTAACTGTAGACTCAGAAGGTGTAATCTTTGCTCTACCCTAACAAGTTTTTAATATTCTGTTCTTACCTTTACCTTTCATTTGACACAAGATCTTAGTCTAGGAAAACTGTTTGTGCCTTTACCCACAGAAATATAGGAAAAAAGCTGAGATCGTTAAACCAGACCCAGAGAAAAGAATTCCTTCACATTTGGGTGCCAGTGAATACAGCACCCTGGTACATAGACCAGGGGCCAAGTGCCAACCCCTTTCCTCCTGCATGACTTACACTGGTTGCCATGGTTATCACAGCACTGTGTTCTTAACAGTCACTGGAAGTGCTTAGAGAATACACAACACTACAGCATTTTTCTTCCCTCTTTTTCTACATTTACCAATTACGAACTCTAGCTTAACTAACCACACAAATATAGTTAACGCACATCTTTTTTTCTCTTAGAATTCTGTACTGTTTTAGAGCACCATCCTAATCCTCATGGTCTCTACAGGCGAGCTTCACAGCCACGCCCCTTCTAAGGGGAAATGATGTAGGTGGGTCTTCTGTCTATGTGTTACTTTCATTGGTTAA
>LOEQ01001676.1:152384-164111 GCA_001685075.1 Bramus lutescens | reverse complement strand
GAATACAATTTATGTGTTGTTATTTCTGGGTATAAGCTAGCTGTGCGGGAGCTGGGCCGGACGAAAAGCAGGCCCGCTCCCCTTATCACTACACAGAGGCAACCTCTTCCCACTGTTTGACCCTTTGGGGTAATGAATTACCTTTATGCTGAGAACTTGGTGTCCGTGTGTGTCCTGAACTGACTCTGAGGGGACCAACCTCCCTTACACCTACTCTTTGAGAAATAATAAGGAAGGAAGAAAGTAAGACAACACTTTTTCATCACTACTTTGGTTAGCCTTGTCTCTCTTAATGTGCCCTTTTTTCTTCCTTAATTCTTTTTTGTCTTTCAAAACTGGGGGCTAAACCCAGGGTTTTGAGCCCCATCCCCAACTCTATCTGCTTTTGCCTTCATGGCATGTTTTTTTCCTTTTGCCACTTAACATATCACACATATTTATCAGTCACTTACTTTACTCTCCTACTAAAGCATAAGCTGTGTCAGGATAGGAACACTGCCAATAATGTTCAGAAATCGTTTCTTAAGTGACAAGACTACTCTAATTCATTTTATAGAGATACATAACTATGTGTGTATGTAGCTAACAGTTCATTAGTATGTCTAAATTAGCATGTCTCAATCTGTTTACTTACTTTTATCTTCCTGATGCATCAAAGTTGAGAGAAGTTTTCCATTATATACAGATCTGAGAGGTTCTTATAATTACATCGTTTTTGTTTTATAAAAGCTGAGGAACTGAACTCAAGTTTGTTATCTTTTTGAGTTTTTATTATTTGCTAATTATTTCATTCTCAAAAGTGGTTTTCCCCCAAAACTAATTCCATCTTAAAAAGCATGTGCACTTTACAAATGATATTAAACAGATTCAAGATAATTGTTTCCAAAAAGATAATTGTTTCCTTTCCAAATCATATTTTATTATTTTATACTAACTTAGTTCCAAAACTGTTTCAATTATTTTGCCTTTGATTCTTATAACTTATTCTTTGTTTTGATGTACTTCTCCATAAATATATCCCTTAATAGTTCCTGGCCTTTATTAATCCTTCTAAAATGTTTTACTTTGTACTTGATCCTTGAAGGTAATGAAGCCAGGTACAGAATAGCAAGGGTTTACCAATGCAAGGTAAATCTAGCAGCTCTGTGAGATGTCTGCATAGCTTGCTACATGTTTTGAATTCCATGGGTTTCAAACTTCTGAGCTTCCCTGAGAACTATGGCTCAAAATGTTATACTGATAAATTTCATCATAATAAAAGCTTAGCTGACTAAATCATTACTGCCAACAATTGCTAGGAACAGATGACAAAGGAGAGCTCTACAATGCTGAAGTCACATAATGTCAGCACCTTAGAAGGAATCAAGATTAGGAAGTCCTATGCCATCTGCCACAACACGGAGTTCATAACTAAGAACCTGAGAAGCATTGGTAGATACATTTCAATGTTCCTGGCTTCAGAATGTTACTCCTGTCACTCCCAAAGAGTTTTTACCTTTTGATCCCCTGAAAGGTACTGCTGGCCATGTCTATGATGCCACCTGTTGGCCTTGCCACTGCTCCAACTAAACCTTTCCCGACACCTTTGAAGAAACCCGCTGCGCCTTCCTTTTGAGCACCTAGAAAACATAACCAGCTTAAGCAATTGGATCAAATGAGAATGGAAGCAACTTGTGAGCTATGTGACAACCAAAGCAATTGCAACACTTGCCTTTAATTGGTTTTGTAACAATCCCCGTAATGCCACTTACAAAACCCTGGAAGGAAAGCACAATCAAAAAGTTGTATTTCCATATGATCCTGACAAAAAAAAAAAAACCTCAAGAGTTTTTTCTTCTTATAGATCACAAAATTAACATATTTACTTGCTAAGTATTTAATTAAACAAAATGTTTCTAGAGATTACCTAAATATTTTCTATGCCACATTACAATGTTCAATAGTAATTTAACTAGACTTACATGTTTATTTCTTTATTCATAAAATGTTGATTTAAAAGCTATTCTTGGGGCTGGAGAGATGGGACAGCAATTAAGAGCACTGGTTGCTCTTCCAGAAGACCCAGGTTCAATTCCTAGCATCCACATGGCAGTTTAAAACTGGCTCTAACTCCAATTCCAGGGGAATCTGACACTTTCATACCAATGCACATAAAAAATAAACTACAGATTAAAAAAGCTATTCCCTCCCATGTTAAGAACCTCATGAAATTTCTTACAGAAACCAGGCCTTTTCCTCCACGAGTGATGCCTTCTCTAAGGCCAGCTGGCTGCTTATTCATTGCTTCCCTTCTTTTCTGCTGGTAGTCTTCATCCATCGTCATGGCTGCTACTCCTTTAGCCATCGCACTGGTGATTTTGGAGGCAGCACCAGCTAGTCCACCTAGTAAAGAGAGTAATATGTTAGCTAGAGGCTCAAATGTGGTTGCTGTCTAGCAGTGCAGCTGGGCTTTCTGCTGCTTACCAACGGCTCCACCAACCAGTGCTTTCAGTCCTAGTGCCATTCCCTCCACAAACTCTTCAGGACCCTGGATGGCTCCCTAGGGTGACAAAACAAAATGGCAATAAAAGGATGAGCTCACTGATACATGGAATGTGATAGCATCTGGAAGAACAAAGAAAATGATACCAGCAAAACTTTACATTCAGTTTGCAGGGTAATTTCACGACACTCAAAGTGTAAAGGGTAAACAGATCTTGTTCCAGATGAAGAAAAAAAAAAAAAGATGTTTGCTCTGCAGTGTAAACTACATGCATGTAAATGGAGACTGCTCATTCATTTTCCAGCTGCCCAGCCTGAATAGTCACATAGAAACTATATTAATTACAATACTATTTGGCCAATAGCTTAGTCATATTCCTTGCTAGCTCTTACATTTTGAATTAACCAATTTCTATTAATCTGTGTATTGCCATGAGGCTGTGGCCTACCAGGAAGGTTCCGGTTCCGTCCGGCATCTGTCTCCTGAGGCTACATGGCATCTCCCTGATTCTGCCTACTCTCGCTATGTCTCTGTTCTGATTTCCTGCCTGGCTTTACTCTGCTAAGCCATTGGTCAAAACAGCTTTATTCATGAATAAATAAAAGCAACACATTTACAGAAGGACATCTCATATCACATGCACAGTTTATATAGTATTCTTGATTAAGTTTTTATAAAAATTAAAATTCTAACCATTTCTGATTTCTATATCACAATGTACAGAATAAAAATTAGTTCTGCTTTGCTTTTGTTATGCATTTCGTAAGTAAAGTGGGTAAACTCCAAATATGTTTATGGAAACTATGAAGGGATGTAGAACAAATTCTTCTTTTCTATTTCCTATTAAGACTGCTTTGTATAGTACCAGCTTATATGGTTATTTTTACAATCATGTACTTTTGTGCAAAACAAAATTACCATCCATGGTAAGCTTCCTTTTCCTATAATCTAAACTGTATTCACAGTTTTATTTCAAAACAACACTTAAAGTTAGGGATCTTAACAAAATCTTAAGTTGAAATTTGAAGGAAAAAGGTAGAAATTGCTCCTATTAAGATAAATGTAATTTTGTAGGTCTCTCAAAACTAGTTTATATGTACAGTTTAAGTTAGCAATTGAAATGTTTTATATACTAAGAAATCATTACTTTATACTGTTCATTACATAATACAAAGTTAAATATTTTACCTGGTAAGGTTCATAAAAAAATGCTTCTACGCCTTCTGAAAATTCTCTAATTAAGCCAAAGGGATTTCCCAAAACATCAAGTCCGAGAATGAGTACATACATTTGCTTAATAGCCTAAAAATAAAACATGAGTATCAACATCATAAGAGGATAGTAGTCACATCCAGTTTGCGCAGGCTAACATCTTTATTACAAATCTCAAGACCTAGAATTTATCACTATTCCTTTATTGCATTTTATTTTATTTATATGGGTGTTTTGCCTCCATACATATTGGTGTACCAAATACATGCAGTATCCTCAGAGGACAGAAGAGGAAGTTAAGATGCCCTGGGACTGGAGTTACAAAAAGCTGTGGGCTGCCATGTGGGTTCTGAGAATGAAACCACCATCCTCTGGAAGAACAGTGAGTGTTGCCCAGTCCTCTTATCTTGATTCTTCATTTAAAAATATAATTACTAAAAACATGTGTTTGTAATGAATGTGGAGGTACATACTGTGTGTGGGTAACTGTGGAAGGCAGGGTTCAACCTCAGGCATCATCTTGAGGAATACGATCATTCTTCTTTGAGACAGGCTCTTATGAGCCTAGACTGACGGCATATAAACCCCAGTGATTGTGTCTCTGACCACTCACTGCTGGGACTATAAGTAAATACTAGCATACTTGACATTTTCACATGGGTTCTGGGGCTCAAACTCAGGTCGTCAAGCTTACAAGGCAAGTACTTCAAGTGACTAAGCCACTTCACACAACCTTATACTTAGTTTTTGAAAAGCAACTCGGTGTTACTGTGAAAAGAGATAAAAAGAAACTCTAGATTCCAGAGTCTAGAACACAGAAAAGGTTTTTGGTGTTCCATTACTTGTGAGCTACTGCTACCAGCATCTTACAGATTTCCCAGTGTCACAAGCACATGGCAAAAGTGAAATGCACACCCAGAACTCAAGTCTAAATCTTGAGATGGAGGAATCTTTCTAGAGTTGAACAGATTCACAGAAACAAGGTATGTAGCGGACTCAATAACTCCACAATAAAAATATTTGTGTTCATCAGTGACTGACAGTTTGAAGAAACTAAGCATGATAAATTAACATATTATTAAAAATATATGTATTTCTAATCCATACTGATTCAGAAAAAATTCTAACAATTTTTTTTTATTTTGTTTTGTTTTATGAACAAGGACAAAAATTTGAAATGGTGGTTGGGCTAAAGTTCTTATTAATAAATCTGAGGGGGGAAAACCATGTTTAAAAATTTTAAATCTGTTTTCTGCTTTCCTGATACATTTATAGTGCACATACATGGACATGCACAAGGCTTGACTAGTTCACATATTTCTATCTGTTTTTAAGGTAATCTCACACTAACCTGTTTTGAATAGTGTCTTATTACTTCAGATTGCAGTTCAGATGTTGTACGGAACTGGTAGTTGAGTTCAAAAAAGGCAAGTCTGAAAAAAAGTTAACAAATATATGTATATATACAACTATATATGCCTGCATGGAGGGGAACAATTTTTTAA
Source organism: Bramus lutescens (assembly GCA_001685075.1). Classification (NCBI taxonomy): domain Eukaryota; kingdom Metazoa; phylum Chordata; class Mammalia; order Rodentia; family Cricetidae; genus Bramus; species Bramus lutescens. The sequence continues at coordinate 158,912 of LOEQ01001676.1, read as the reverse complement.
AAAAAAAATTGATGACTAGTTTTATTTTCTTTAGAATTTTCATCTCCAGATTTTTCCCAATACATTTATTCAATATAATTCTTGGTACATTCTAGTGAAACAAATTCTCTAATGACCTGATAAAATCTATAACTCATATACTATGGAAAAAACACTAAAGACCAAGACAAAGATCTCAGCCATGGACTTATAGAACTACTTCCCAACTCTGCCCTAAAAGACCCCAAAAGAAAATGTTTTGACAAGCTGAGATGACTGAGGGGCCACCTGGGAATGCCCAGGTTTCTGCTGCTGCCTGCTGGTCTTCCTTCGAGGACTACAGCAAAGGCAGTAACTAACTCACTAACTGGAGAGCGCTTTTTGCTGACCACGAAAACAGAAAGATCCATTTCATTTTATTCTGATGCCTTCAGACCTGTGCTCTTGTGCTGTTTTCTAGTTAGACTCAGAGTTGCCTCTGACTCTCATGCTGCTGTTACTAAGAAGGCATGCTAAGACGTGTTACCGGGAAAGATCATTCTTTTCTAATGTAGTCTCTACTCAGACACACTGAATTACTAGTCAGATACTCCTGTAGGCAACTCACACTCAAGTATAAATATGGGTTTTGCCTGCTTTTGAGATGAGCTCTCACTCTGCTGCACATGCTCATCGTGAACTCCTGAACTTCAGTCACCTTCCCACCTTAGCCTCTCAAGGGCAGGACTGCACAGGTGTCCCACAATGTCTAGTCTAAAAATAAATGCTTGATTACAATACATTTAAATTGATCCCTTCATAGTCCACTTCCTTCTATTCTGTCAAGTCACGTACTCACTGAAAAGTCTTCATGTGATGGACTTGCAAGCCTTATCTATTTTTTATTTTTATTTTTTAAAAGAAAACAAACTACATTTCTTTCATTTTGCATACCAATCCCAGTTCCCACACCTCCCCTTCTCCTATTCCCTCCACTTTCCCCTCCCCACCCCCCTATCCACTCCTCAGAGAGGGTAAGGCACTTTGCTTTGGGGAAGGTCTAAGGCCTTCCCTACTATATCTAAGCTGAGCAAAGTATCCCGTCAAAGAGAATGGGTTCCCAAAAAGAAAGTACAAGTAGTAGGAATAAATCTTGGTGTCTACCAGTGGCCCCGCACTCTGCCCCACTCATACAACTGTCACCCACATTCAGAGGGTCTAGTTTGGACCTATTCCTTTTCTGTCTGCCCGGAGTTGGTGAGGTCCCATTAGCTCAGGTAAACTGCTTCAGTGGGTGTCATCATATCTTTTAAGTATCCACTTCTTTTGAGGAACCTTAATTCAAACTAGAGTTTCTTAAATACATAAAACTGAATATCCTACATCTCTTTTTCTTAAGGAAATTACTTAAAATTTATTCTTAACTAAGTCATTAAGGTCAGGTAAAATACTCGGTAATATTTTGATTATAACCCAGTTAAAGACCGAAACCACAATTCACCCATAATTTTCAATATGCTTTTCACATCTACAAAATGTTTAGGTAAACATAGATGAACCATTCATCACTTTATAGATATAAGTATTAACCATACTTAAAAACTACATCTTGCACATCTGTAAGGGTGGCACCAATACTCTTCAGCAAAAGATTTAAAGAATGAACAGGAATCAGTCCTCCACGTTGTCCTGAATCTTTAGCTTCTTCTCTACCAGAGCTCAGTGAAACACTCAAATGTAACTGAAGAGATAAAGAAATACACTGAAACACTTTCTCCATAGTGACAACTTTAACTTACACAAAACAGTTTAATATTGAGTTCATTAAACCATAAATAAGATTTTAAAGTTACTGGAATTATGCCAAAACCCAGTAACTAAGTAAGAGCTTCAGTCAAAATCCAACATACCTCTGCAATTTAAATTTTAATTTAAAATTCACCATTTAAGATGTCATAATTGAATTCTACTCCTTTTATATTTTTATGAGATAGGATGTGACTACATAGCCCAGACTATCTGGACTTGGAATCCCTCTTTCTTCAGCATCATGAGTGTTGAGCTTACAAATACTATCACACCCATCTTCAACGCTATTCTCATGGCATTGTATTGATCCTAGGAAAATGTTCACTCAGTATATTTGTTAGTAACATTAGTGACCTAGATTTTGAAGTTGTTAATAATAACCACATATTTCCTAAAGTTTACAAATTCAACTGTTAGAATTAGGTAAGCACAATAAAACCAGTTTAAAAGCACTTTTGTGTTGTACTGCATGTGTGTATTTGTCTGAGTATGTATGTATGTATGTATGTATGTATGTATGTATGATTGTGCAATAATTTAATGTGCTACAAATAACTTGTAGAAATTATGTTAGCAATTTAGCACTAGCAAGATGGCTTAGTAGTATATAAAAGAGTTTGTTGCCAAGTCTGACAGGCTGAATTCAATCCTTGGAAACCACATGGCCAAAGGAGAAAACTGACTCCTACATGTTCGCAAATGACAAGCGCACGCACACATTAGACTTAGATTTGGGCTGGGGAGATGGCTCAGCGGGTAAAATTATTTGCAAGGTAAGTCTGTCAAATTGAGTTCAAACCCAGAACTCATGGTGGAAGGAGAGAAAGTTATCTTCTAACCTCCTATCCACTATGACAAAGACAGGCCTATACTCACATATACACATTGTGTGCATACACACCAAACACCCACACACAATAACTAAAACAATTAAAACTTATAATTATATTCTGTGCTCAACTCTTTTTGTGTTGTAGTGTGCATGCATGCATGTGTACACAGGATGTAGTTAGAAGATACTGACCCTCTGATTCTGAAGTCCACTTAATAATTAACTAATAACTAAAACAACCATCATATATGAAACTTTAAAAATTATCACAATTTACTAAAAAAATAAAGTCAAATAACAAAAGGTCAAGATATAGACATAGGTTATATATAATTTCAATATTATTTCTAAATGATAAAATATACTTTTTAAAAAATGTAAAAAATCAATTCCTGTTATTTATATCTGTAACTGTAAAACTATACAACTACTATGTTGTTACAGGAGATAATTTAAGTGCTAATTCCCTCAAACATCAAATCAATTTCTAACTATTTAGTTTAAAAAACAAAAATTGTGTATTTCCTTACCTTGATAGGAGATATATGGAAATACTCGAAGAGATTGATTTGAGATTGATCTACTGAAGAAACTGTTTCATACTCTTGTTCAAATGTTTCTACATCCTTATGAAAATATTCAACCTAAACAAGAAATATAAACACCAAAAGGACCTGCTTATGTAAGATATTTAAATTCAATGCCTCATAGGTTAAAAAAAAAAAAACTCCTAACACACAGAGTCAACATTACCCGTAACTAGAAGTTACTGTCTCAGAAGTAACTTGTATTGTTCCTGCTAGAAAGTCTGCCACAAACCACATAATACATGTATCTTTTAAGTTTCTATTAAATGGTACCCAGTTTTTCATCATGTGACTACAGATCCTATTTTAAGAGAGCACCAATACATTCCAGCAACATTTTTTTTGTGTTTATTTGCTTTTTTAAACACAGTTCTATAACAGTCTGTAGCACTTTAGTATCTGTCTTGCAGCAGTTTAGGGGCCAGTAGTAGTATAAATGTAAAAAGGAGAAGGCACTAAATAATTTTGCATGAGGTAGCAGTGGTTTTATTTTGGGTAATCATTAACACTTCTTTTCCAAATATGCACAGACCTATGTTACTTCTGTGTCCTGAAAAAAGTCCCAAGAACTTGAAGTTACAGAAATTATGTAGTTAAAAAAGTAAAAACTAAACAGATTATAAATTATGCTGGATACCATTAAACATATTCACATAGGTAATTATACCTGTATTAAGAAGCAGAGACAGACAAATAAAAATAAAACCAATATTCCTAATACTGCCTGAAACTGTCCCTAAATTATGGAAAAATAAAATACATATCCAGGAAATGTGTGAATTCAGTCCAAGTACAACAGATGTAATAATAATGTTAATAATAATAGTAATGCTGGAAAATACCAGAGAAAAATATTAAAAGCAGAAAGCTGATAGTACAGAAGCCAGAAGGTAAGTGCTGATTTCATAAAAGTCAGGAAGGTACAGTACTCAGAGTGTTCTATGTCCCACTGACTAGATATCCAAGGACAGCATAACTACTTTTGGAAGTGAAGAAGCCATAAAGAATATTCCAAGATAAAGTCTGAGAATCTGTGGCTAGCTAACCTACTTGCTACAAAAATGTAGTAGTAAACATTTCTGAAACTCAAAGCTAGTAACCGTCTTAGTATTGTTTCCTGTTCCTATGAAATATGTCAACACAAGTAATTTTAAGGGAGTAAAGGATGATCAGTTTACAATTCTAGGTTACAGTGCATCACTGTGGGGTAGCCACATCCACAGGCAGGCAGAGAGTGACTGCATAGACAGTGCGCGTGCTACTTACTCACTTTACTTTTTCCTCCCCTACACAATCCAGGACCCAAAGCAGGGAATGGTGCCTCCCAGAATTTGGCTGGGCCTCTTCCCATCAGTTCCTGTTATCAAGACAGCCCTCGAAACCCAGACAGCATAGGCCAACCTAATTAGACAATTCCTCAACGGAGAGTCTTTTTTACAGGTGATTTTAGAGTGTCAAGCAGACAAACTAGCCATCACATGACTTCACACTTTAATTTGAATTAGAACAAAAGAGCAAAAATCCCAGGGAAAAAGTGAGTATAAAATAAGCCACACTCAGAAAGGCAAGTATTGTTATTTCTCATATACAGAATCAAGATTTAATATAACTATAACTTTAATTACAATTTGTAAGTATATATAATTACATATATAAATAATTATATGTGAAAAGAGAGGAAGACTTATGAGAAGAAGGAGGTTTAAAGGAAGAACAGGAGGGGGAAAGGAGAGGAGGAAGGCAAAACAAGTTTTTTTTTCCTCCTATGTATAAGCATTCAATCGTCTGTTCACCCACCCATATGTCCATATATTTAGAAAGATAACATAACGTATATTTTTCATTACTTTTCTTTCGTGATTCAACTAAGTAATGTATTATATATACTTATATTGAAAAGAGACTGCTGTACAAGTAAGGAGCTGAGTTTGATTCTCACAGAACCAAGGTAAAAAGCCAAGTACAACAGAGTGTGCTTGGAATCTCACCTCAGGGGAGGGAGATTCCTGGGGCTTGTTGGTCAGTCAATCAAAGCAAATGAGTGAACTCCACTTTCACTTGAAAAATGTCAAACTCTGGCACTCACACACATGTGCACACATACCCTCTCGCATCTGTAAAAGCAAACACATGTGCACACACCACTATTTAACTAAAAAGGGAAGTGAACAGATCTCAAGGCAATAGCCTACTCTCCTACCTTAGAAAATTAAAAAGAACAAACACAAAAGCGAGGAAGGGGTTATGAGTTAAGAATAATTAAAGCAACACAGACAGTAGTAAAACAATAGAATAAACAATGAAAATAAAAAAGTGATCTTTGAAAGCACTGTAGAGGGAACTTTATTTCAGGATTTACCAAAATTAATGGCTTATAAAGAAATACCATCAAAAATTTTCTGCCAATAAACTAGAAAACTCAGATGAAACAGACAGATTCCTAAAAATCACAGTAAAGTGGTGAAACTGACTCAAGAAGAAACTGACCATTTAAAATGATCTCTAAGAAGTAAGGTGACCCTGAAACTACCTGTAAGGGCAACGCTAGCACAGCTGCAGCACCACTGAATTCTAGCAAACATTTCAAGAGGATCAGAGCTCCACATATGCCTCCAAAAAGCAGAGACATTTCTTAAACCATATTATAAAGCTACTACTATTCCAACATAAAAACCAAAATAAAAAAGACACAAGAAAACCATAGACTATTATCTTTTAAGAATATGAGCATAAAAGTCTTTAGCCAAATACTGGGAAACCAAATTTGTCTGCATGATGTATATAAGCAATACCAAATAAATGTAAATATTAAATACACCATCAAAAACTAGGAAGAACTCAGGGTAACCTAACACTGAAAATCTTACTCTACGATCAGAAACAATCCACCAATGCATATTTCTCATGGCTGTCGAACATCTCACTAGCTTCAAGGAAGGCAAACAGGGATGAAAAAGCAAAAGCACATGCACCAAAACCAAAGAAATAGAACTACTTTTCTCAGATTATCTGATATTAAATAGGAAAGCCAAAGATACATAATAGAGGCAACAAACTAACTCAGTAAGCTGTAAATGACAAGAGCTACATATGAAGAGCAGTTGTATTTCTATATGTACCAGCATTATAACCCTACGCTGAAACTATATAATATAAACAACTTCATGCATAATATTCCAGCAAAAATAAATACCTAAGAATACATTTAAAGTGCAAAATCTACACTCTGAAAATAACAATGAATTGTTTGAAGAACTTGACATCCTGAACTGGCCCTATCCTATAGCTACACTGATAAATATCTTGCATATCACCATAGAACCTTCAGCTGGCAATGGATGG
>LOEQ01001676.1:135036-145677 GCA_001685075.1 Bramus lutescens | reverse complement strand
AGGTTACTGGCTTTGACCTGTATCTATAAATCCTGGTCTGGATTCCCTCCTGCATAAGTCCCTGGGTTGGAGTTGGACCTGGAAAGGTTTCTGGCTCTGGTCTACTGCCTCGGAGGTTCCAGGCTCAGGTGCGCCTGGACCCACAGAGGACCTGCTTTCTTCCTCAGAGGTTCCAGACTCATGCTTGGACCCGCAGAGGTTCTAGGTTTCTGCCTATTCCCTTTGATGTCCCAGACCGATGCCTGAACCCACAGAGGTCCTGGCTCAGGCCTACTCTCTCTGAGGTCCCAGACTCATGCCTGGCCCACCGAGATCTCTGGTTCCTGCCTTTTCCCTCGGAGTACCCAGGTTCACTCATGCCCAGACTGGCAGCAGTCCTGGCTCAGGCCTAGTTCCTGGGAGGTCCTAATACTGCATTTTTTAAAGCAGGGGAATTAGTACAGTTTATCTCAGTGATAAGGAGGAAGAAATGAAGAGGGAGTATCACACAGATGGATGCTGTGGTCCAGAATCTGCTTCTTGGAATGAGCAAGTTGTGAGTAAAGATGGAAATCTTACTTTTGCTGCTGTTTCCAAAACAATGTATGGCCATTATAAATAATTTGAAACATAAAAAATGCATATACTAAAGAAGCTGAGATCCAGAAACAGCTATTGTTAACATTTAGGTATATTATACCAAAATCTTCTCTGCTTAGATTATCAAATGTTCAATAGATTTTTTTTAACCTTTAAAATTTATTATCTTATACTTAAGTATTTGACTCACCTGAAATTTAGTTTTAATAAGAACAAAACTATTTAAATGTTCAGACAAAAAAGTAAACACACAAGAAATATATGAAACACTTACTTAATGCGTGATATCTGGGAATGTCCTGCAGATCTCATGACAATGCTAACATCTGTAAAGGGCTTTGGTGCTGTGAAGGTTAAAAATATGATTATGCTTATCACATTTTAAGCCAAAGGATGGGCATTTTCATTCAATTTAATATACATGGCAATGGAAAAATCAATCATGTAGTAAATCAGCAGCATTAATTAAAATTAATGACCTCTACAGGGTCATTTAGTCTTAATTTCAGATCCCAGAATTACCTTTTTAGTTATTTACAGTCACTTTAAGGATAACTAATTACAAAAATTAATGACTTTAAATTAGAAGAATGGATTAAAATCATCAGCAAATTGTGAAAACATATTCTAGAGACTTACAGGGTTCACATTTCTATTAGTGTGCATATGCGTAATTAAAAGAGTTGCAAGAAATTATGAAAAAAGCCACTAAAAAGTGTGAGGTTCATGACATGCGGTCTGTGTTGAGAATAGAAAAGGGGAAAAGAGAGGTGGAGTAAAAGGTGGTAGGAGTAAAAAGAAAATACGGTAAAGAGGCACAAACAAGGAAGAGAGAAGAAGAAATGCAGAAGAGGAGAGAAAGGTTGAAGAAAGTGTATCAGTTATTCTCATTTGGAGAACATAGAACTATTCAGAAAAATGCTGATTCTTGGGGTTAGAGATATGGCTAAGGGGTTAAGAGCATTGACTGCTCTTCCCTGTACCCACACTGGGCAGCATACAATCTGTTACTTAAGTTTCAGGGAATCTGACCTCTTTAGGCACCAGGCATGCACACAGTGTACATATACACTCTCATGCACACACATTAAACAATAAAATCTTAAAAAATAAAGATAAATTTTCTCCTTGTTTATTCAGTTCAAATATTATAGATTATTAATCAGTTTACATATCAGCAATATGGTTTAAACTTCCTATTTCTAAATCTCCAACACATACTTTTCTAAGTAACCTTTCCCTCAGCATTCACATAATGTTCGAATGATTAACTCCTAGTCCTTCAGTAAGCAGCTTTATTATCTAATCTAGAAAAACTAAATTCAAGATAGCCCTCCCCACTCCACCCCCAAAATCGCCAAACAAAACAAAACAAAAACAAAAACCTAGCCACACAACTATTTATACCACAATCTAAAAATAAACACAAACCTGAGTCCATGGTGACAGACTTTGGAGGTTTAATAGGATAAAACACGAAAGGAAAAACAGCACCGTGAATCTGGTTTTGGATCTAAGAAGACGAAATATGAATCAGTATACATCATGTCACATACACAAGTTCACCAGGATACTAGAATTTCAGAACTAGATTCAGACGTCAACAAAGCTGATACATGGTGAAGCTCAGTATATCCCTTCACATCTCCAACTTCAGTCCCACCCTTTCACTTCCTCTTTATCGTTTTTCTACTTTCCTTCTCTCTTTCTCTCAAACTATTCCTCCCTGCTGCATGACTTCTTTCAGTCTTAGAAACAGAGTCTCATTCTGGAGCCCAGGCTGGGCTTGAACTCATGGTTATCCCAAGCTCATCTTATCAAGGGCCAGGATTACTGCCTGCAAGTAATTCTGGCTTCTTTTCCAGTTTCTCAGTGTACTTTCTACTTTCTGGCTTCTACCTTGCCTTCTTTAGCTTTGTACTAGATAAAATAGACCAGGGGAACAAATATAAGTTTTTATTGTTTTGCCTTCCTTTCCAGACTCACCTGTATTCTATAAATCTGAATTCTGAACGATGACTGGTGTGCAGATGTGTTATATTCTACTTTTAGTGCTGGGAGGTAATTTCTCCGTACAGCTATCACATGTGGTTGCAGAATTTTCATGTCATTGCCACTAGGTGTTAAACGAACCTGAAAAAAAAAATCCCCCAACAGTGAGCTGTTTCTTTTTGACCATTGATTAAAATCATCAATTTATATGAAAATAACCTCAGGATACAGTAATTTAAAAAGTCCACAAAAAAGGGTCATGAGGTCAGGGAAATGAGTAGCAGCAAAATATAACGATAAATATTCATTATATATATACATAGGTATATATACACACATATTCACACTGAAACCCATTACTTTGTATGCTAACTTAAAAAGATAAAGCTGAATATGCTAGTGTGTGTCTGTAATCGCAGTACTCTGGGGGCATACACAGAGGATTGCCATTCTTAAGGATAGCTTAATCTACTTAATGAGGTCTAGCCAGCCAGGGCAAAACTAACCAAACCGCATCAAACCAAAAATAAAAAAAAGTTTTTAAAGTACTGATTTAAGATTCAAATTTTTATGATCATATCCATAAAATGTAATATTCATACAAAGATTATAGCTTGGCTGCATTACTTTTTATATTTAATTACTAAAACTTACTTTAAGAAAATGCAAATCTTAAAATAAAAAAGATCCTGCTTCTTGCTACTTTAAAGAATTATTAGTAACTGGTATCTTGAGAATGTTCAATTTCTTAATATAAAAGCAGGTCAGATGAAGTCTATATTAGCGCTAACTACATTCAATATATTTTGTAAGAAGTCAGTTTCTCTTTAAAATTCAGAAAGATTTCAAACAAAAATGTAAAATTAAAAGTTCACATGAGCACTTTTTAAATTTACCGGAATGTTATTGTCCAACTCAACAACCTTGTCTTCCAAAGGTGAAGATTCTGTGTATTCCTTGAACTCCTTCTCCAGCTTCTCAGTGTGCTTTATACTCATTGGCCTCCACCTTGCTTTTTTCTTTGGTTTTGTCTCCCAAACCACATCAGAACTTACATATGAAAGCAGATAACACAGCATTAATTTATAACAATTAAGCTAGTGTTTAATTACATGAACTACAGAACTTCCATCCATGTTTCACGACAGCCTCAGTTACAAGTAAACACATTTCCAATTTAAAAACCTAAATTTACTCAACTAATACTTATTTAGTTTTTATTCAGGCAACATTCTAAGTAGAAGAGAAATACCACTGAGCATTCCTGTCATTCTTCATTTTCACTAGGGAGTTACAGATAACTGTAAACACAAATAAATCAATTTGACTATATAGGAGGGGAAAATACTTTTGAAATAAGAAATATAGTCTAAGACAGAACTTCAGTCTTAAATAACCAGAACTAAATTAAAATGGAATGGCCAGTAGGGCCTCATTGAGATTGTGAAACTTCCACAACATGTAGGGATGTAAAAAGGGTAAAAACATTTCAGATACGTGAGCAGCTTTAACAAGGACCCTAGAGCAATAGACACTGTGGTGCACTGAGAACAACGAAGAGACCACTAGCATGGTAGAACACAGTAGGAGTAGAGGTAACAGAAGCCAGAGAGAGCAAATGAAGTAAACCATTTTAGGAACAGATTCTGAGTTTTATTTCAAATATTATTTCTAATATTAAAGCATCTAACCTGGTAATGCCTATATAGGCTACTTCTTGTTTTGTATAATTATTGACAAGTGAAATTCCAACATCTTGTAATGCCAATACGATTTCTTGCTCTGCTAACTCTGCTTTTTCACTTTCATATGTTACTTTAAACACTTTTGGATCTTCAGTGAATAGAATAATACGCTGCAAACCTTCAAAGAATGACACTAAATAAATGGTTTTTTTCCCCACACTTATAGGGGTCATCATATCCTAAAAGAAAACAATGAAAAATGGAATCAGTTTATACCCAACAAACATTAAGTCTACACTTGACATTTATATGATGAGAATACTAATAGCCTTACTTCCTAAATGAAAATCTGCATATCACTTGGAGAGAGTTATCACTCATATGAGCTATTTCAGACATTCACAGCAATCCAGAGAACGAATAATTGTACAATACCTGGAAGATTTCCTCACTAAAATAACCTGATGTCACCTGCTACATTATAATGATATTGTTAATCATGAAGTAAAACCAGTTGTTTAAGTACTTTTAGAACATAATAAAATCAAATTTAAAATCCTATAAGCTAAAGCAACAACACAAAGTAATATTTTTTTCAACTTCATTTTAACTCTGTGGGAAATACAGTACATATTAAAGGTTGTTTAAGCCTCAAATTCACATTTCCTTACACAGCAGAGTAAGAAAAAGTTGCAAGCCTTATAGAGCACTGATGCAGCTGGTGCAATAACTCACATTTTCAATGACAGGACTTGAGAGGTTGAGGCAAAAGGATTGCCATGAGTTAAGCTAACCTAGGTACAATGGGAGCCCTTGTTCCAAAACATAAGACAAATAAAAATCATATATTCAAAAAAGCATTGATTTTCTACAGGGTCACTTAGGAATTTCCTTTATAAATACTGTGTTGGGAGTCAGTGAGACAGCTCAACAGGTAATAATAACTGCAGCCAAGACTGGTGACATGAATCAATCTCCAGGAATCATACAGTAGAAGAAGAGATCTGATATCCAAACTGTCCTCTGACCTACACAAGTTGACCTGTGGTACACTTGTACCTGTAGTGATATTTCATTTATATTTTAATAAATAAAGCTTGCCTGAAGATCAGAGAGTAAAACAGTCCCACTGGTCAGTCTTACAGACCAGATAGTGGTAGAATACACATTTAATCCCAGGAGCCACACCAGTTTGCTATAGAAACTGGGCAGTAGTGGTACACACCTTTAATCCCAGCCCTAGAGAGAAATACAAAATGGGAGGAGACAGCTCCTCATTCTGAGGATTCCTGGAAGCAGGACTGCCATTTCAGACTGAGGTAGAGGGAAGAGCCAGTGGCTGGATGTTTTGCTTTTCTGACCTTTAGGATGAACCCCAACATCTGTATCTGGGTTTTTATTAATCATGCTACACTTGTACTCATGTGTGTACATATGCATAGACACACAAATCTACAGATAAAATAATAACAACACATAGATAAAGTAAAAATAAATGAATAAACGTATTGATATCAGGTCTTCAGATTCAATAATAAAACAAATGCAACAAATTAACAATTAAGCATGAATTCTAGTTAATAAGTATTCTGATTCATAGAAAAGTTTAATATTTAATTCACATTTATGTTATAATTCATAAAAATTATAAATTGAACTTACCACAAAATTGTTACCTAGGTATCATAGCTTTACCAACAAAAACTTCTAAAATAAAACACACAGTACTAGAAGTACAGAGAATTAAGAAAATGGGTATTTCCAAATATTTGGAATCTCTAATATACCAAACTTCAGACTTATCTTTATAAACTTCTAACTAATAGTATTATTTAACTATGCAATGTGATAATCAGGAGATCATATGGGTCATCAATCCCAGCACTTAGGAGGTAGAGGCAGGCAGATCTCCATTGTTTGAGGTCAACCTGGTCTACATAGCACACTCCAGAACATCCAGGGTTATTTAAGGAGTCCCAGTCTCAAAAAAAAAAAACTAAACCAAACCAAATCAAACAAAAGAAAACAAAACCTAATAATCAAGCATTTTTAAAAATTAAATATTAGGCTAATTTATAAAATCCGCTTTAAAACAAAAATCAAATCAACTAAAGCCCACAGTAACAGACAATGGAAAAAAAAATCCAACTAGCCCAGGAGGTCTAGAGAAATGGCGAGTGGTTAAAACATTTCCCAGCATCAACATCAGGCAGCTCACAACTACCACATGTATGCAAGTTATAGGACCTGACGGTCACTTCTGACATCCACAGGAACTTGTATGCATATGTAACACATATAAAGACAGTATGGAGGCATACATACCAACACATAAGAGAAACTAAAATCTAAAAAAGTATAAGTAGAATAAAAAGGTAAAGAAACTCTGAGTACAGAATTTCTTGGTACAATATTTTTATTGGAAAAAGTATGCAAAATAAAAATGTTTGTAGAGGGCTGGAAAATGGTGAGTCGTTAAGAATGGTAAAACTGGTGATCTCAGTTCCTGAAATGATCGTCATTGGTTTCTACAGCTTGCTACGGAAAAATGAACTCCTTTTAGTTTAGGCACCTTAAAGAGCTGAACTCTAGTGAGGTGACTGTCAGTATGGGGCAAAGACACTTGAGATGGGGAATGCTGAAAGACTTTTTCAAGCACATCAACTTCGCTAACAGTAAAAACAAATGATGATGTAGATAAAATCAGACTTGTAGTTCTTGGTGGTTTTGGAAAAGATCAAGTGTGACAGGATTACTTCTGCACATGACTACAAGGAAAGATTACACTCTCTTGTTTCTTCTAAATGCCAGCTTTTGCTATGGCCTTGCATACTCCTTTAGAGAAACGGCAGGCAAAACAAACAAACAAAAAATTTCCACTTCTGTTAGTTACTGGTTGGAGTTTGAAAAAGGCAAACCTAAATAAAATTTGCAAAAGTTAGAAACAACTTCAATAATGCTTTTTAAAATCTTTGCTAACTTTTACAGAATAGCAAAAAACGGTCCTTAAAATCCACTAGGGGTAAAATAACACCTGCATAAAATATAAAAAGGCAGCTGAAAACTCCATAATGACCAACTCAGTACTTACATCCTTATGTGTTACTTCACCATGACTTTGCCCACAACTCCACTTCAGCTTTCTAGAACCCACTGGATCGGCCCATGTATAATATACTGCTTTTCCGGGAGGAAGGAAATCTTCTATTTCACTGAGAGAACTGACATTAAGTAATTAAAAAATGTAGTAAATTAAATAGAATAGACAAATATATAAAAATCCTAAATATTTCATTCTTATCCCATTAACTGAGATTTGTAAACATTTTAAATTAAGACTAGAAAAGGTTTTTCCCCCTTACACAATGAAAAGAGTAAGTCTGTATTTCCTTTCAGAATGTTATACCTCTTACAATGAAAAATATATTCTCTGAGAAAACAAGAATATTTCAAGGGAAACATTTTTTTCTGAGGAAATAAAGATCTTCAAGAATTTAAATTACCTTTTATTTTACTTTAAATTGTAGAAAAATATTCAAAAGTACTACACAGGAGCTGGAGAAGTGGCTCAGATGTTAAAAAAGTATTTGCTGTTCTTCTATAGGACTCAGGCTCAGTTCCCAGCACTTACTAAGGAGACTTAACAACAACCTGTAACTTTAATTCCAGAGGGGCAGACAGCCTTCCTGGCCCCGAAGGCAACTGCACACAAACGGCATGCACAACCATATACACATAAAGACAAAAGTACCACAGATCAAAAGGAGTGTAGACCCTTAGTTTAATACCTAGATTCAAAACTAATCAAACAATAACAAAAAGAGTAAAGATTAATTAGAAAAGATGCTAGTTTCACGTAATCACAAATAGGAAATTATTTTCCAAATTATTAGATAATAAATATGATACAATATTATGACAAAGGACAGGAGATATGGCTCCATGGATTAAATGCTACTAAAGTTTCTATAGATGTATGTTCTTCCACTCAGTGACTCCCAGCTGCCTCAAATTAGCTTTTTCTTGTTTTTCTATTTGTTTTCATTTGTTTAGTTTCAGTGCATTTATGCATACTTCCTAAGAAGTATTGTTCTAATTGTTGATTAAATAAAAAAGTGGTTTTTTTTTTTAAGTCTAAAAAACAGACTACCTTTCTAAGCACCTTTCTTGGTGGTGTGCCTCTTATACTACAAAACTAAGGTCTTTATTTCCTGAACATTCTGGGTTCTTCCCTATAAGATGGGCCTGACTGCTAAGAAGCTCTTTATGATCCTGTAATTGCTATACATAATGTAGCACAACTAATAAAAACCCAGAAACAGAAACTGGAATTCAACCTGAAGGTCAGAAAAGCAAAACAGCCAGCTGCTGACCCTTACCTCTATCTCAATTGAGTCCCAGAAGCTAAGTTAACTCAAGTTATTTTAATTTTAATGTTGAGAGATGTATTCACAAATTTTTGGTGTACATCATAGTTAAAACAAAGCTTTAAGATATTTTTGTTAATGGCGTTGAGGTAAAAAACCCAAGGAAACAATCGAAAGTTTAGAAAGGCACCTAGTTGAGTAAGGGGCTCATTAAGGTCAGGAAATAAGAACAAAGCAGCCCAATTGTGTTTAGCTGACATGCCTTTCTTGTTAGGATGGGTTGGCAATCAGAGATGATGCTTAATTCCTTGTGCCCATTTCTGCCCACAGTTTCTTGATATAAAAAAATGTTGATGTGCCGGGCGGTAGTGGTGCATGCCTTTAATCCCAGCACTCGGGAAGGCAGAGGCAAGTGGATCTTTGTGAGTTTGAGGCCAGCCTGGTCTACAAGAGCTAGTTCTGGGGCAGGCACCAAAGCTACAGAGAAATGGTCTCTCAAAAAAAGAAAGTTGATGAATGGGCTGATTCTTTTTATATATGAAAGTTTAGATTTTGGATTCTTTTAAGATTTCTTTTTACTTTTGAGATACATAATAAAATGATTAGTCCTTTCTTTGAAAGTGCAAAATGCAACCTGGCTGCAAAAGAACTGGCTGAGAAAAATACCTTGCTTGCTTACACTCTGATAATCTATAACAAGTTGCTTAGATATGAATGTTTATGGGTTCTTGGAGCAACTTGTTTTTCATCAGTAATATGTAAAATATTTAATCATGTAAGGGATATGGAAAACATGCTGTTATTTTTAACTTGTACTCATTGCAATCATTCACTTGAAAAATAGAATGTAACCACATGATAAATTTTTATAGTGTCTGAAATATTCTAAAGGTGTATGTAAGCTGTAAGGAGGGGAAAATATATATAAAGGAGGGAAGGAAAACACCAGGAAAGACGTAGAAGGAAAGTTAGAAGGAAAATATCAAGAGAGGCACAGAGAGAGAGAGAGAGAGAGAGAGAGAGAGAGAGACTGAGACTTGAGTGTGGTAGTTTACACACATAATGTAGGTACGTAGGAGGTCAAGGCTGGTTTACTCTCCTGCGGTTAAGAACAGTGTAGACTCTATACTAAGTTCCAAGTTAGCCTGCAATACATAGTGAGAGCCTGTCTCAGAAGTCAACCACCAAAACAAGAAAAACAAAACAAAACAAAACAAAACAAAAACAAAAAGAGGAAAGAAGAAAGAAAACAGAGAAGGAAAAATTAGACAAAATTTGGAGACTCATGACTGACTTACAATATATTCTTCGCAGATTTCAAAATGACCAATCTATATGGCACTGGCTTAAGTTTTTCCACGTGTCTTTGATTCATTTAAAAATATTTATAAGCACAAAGTTAGTTCTACTTCTATATAATTAAATACAATGTTTTAAAAAGGGAATCACTTTAATATAAACTCAATTGACATTAGTGGCACTTTTTTAAGGAATCATAGGAAGAATTTATGTTTTCTTACCTAAATCTAATTATAAATTACTGCATTGTTACAATCATCTTACCTCTGCTTGTACTGAACAAGGTCATTCTTGGTATGATTTATTAGTAGGAATGTAGCTGCACCATCATGGTAATCTGAAAATGTAATAACTGTAGAGTGCTCAGCCAAATTAACTTCTGCAATAATTCCTCCAAGCTTAAATAAAAGAAAAAATTTAATGTGATCATTTTGCTAAGAATATTAACTGATAGCATTTAATAATACAACTATTCATGATAGTTTATGCCACATTGGGCACCAAATGTAGCAGGCTTTTTCTTTTTTTGGGCCACCAACCAGCTCGCAAATCATGACATGGAGACTTAGATTACTAGTTATGAATACTTAGCCTTAGTTATGATTGTTTCTGACTAGCTTTCATTAACTTCCATTAATCTGTTTCTCTTCATCTATTGCCTGGGGCTTTTTACCTTTCTTTCTGTGTCTGCTGGCTGGCAGCTGCCTGGCTGGCCCCGG
>LOEQ01001676.1:119129-135020 GCA_001685075.1 Bramus lutescens | reverse complement strand
CCATTCTACCCCTCTTCTTCTCTCTTCAGCCTAGATTTCTCCTTCCACTTATTTTCTCTGCCTGCCAGCCCCGCCTATCCCTTTCCTGCTTACTTATGGGCCATTCAGCATTTTATTAGAGCAATCAAGTGCCTTAGGCAGGCAAAGTGAAACAGTAACACATCTTTACATAATTAAACAAATGCAACATAAGCAAAGTAATGCACCTTTACATAATTAAACCAACATAGATTAGATAGCTGAGATTGGGGAAGGACAGAGAAGGAGATCAAGGAAAAAGATATCTTGATTAAGGGAAACATTATGGGGTTATCAAGAAACCTGGCACTAGAGAAATTCCCAGGAATCCACAAGAATGACCCCAGCTAAAACCCTAAGCAATAGTGGAGAGGTACCTGAACTGGCCTTCCCCTGTAATCAGATTGATAACTATCTTAATTGTCATCATAGAAACTTCATTCAGCAACTGATGCAGAGATCGACAGCTAGCAATGGACTGAGCTCCCAGAGGCCAGTCGAAGAGAGTGAGAAGTGATAATACGAGCAAAGGGGTCAAGACCATGATGAGGATTCCCACAGAAACAGCTGACCCGAGCTCGTGGGAGCTCACTGACTCTAGACTAACAGCGGGGGAACATGCATAGGCCCAAACTAAGCCCTCTGAATGTGAGTGAGTTGTGTGGCTAGGGCAGTTTATGGAACCACTGGCAGTGGAACCAGATTTTATCCTTACTGCTTGAACTGGCTTTTTGGAATCCATTCTCTTTGGAGAGATACTTTGCTCAGCCTAGATATAGGGGGGAGGGCCTTGGTCCTGCCTCAAAGTGATGTGTCAGACTTTGTTGACTCCACAAGGGAAGGAAGCCTTACCCTCTCTGAGGAGTGGATGTAGGTGGATGGGAGGGAGGTGCACAGAGTGGAAGAACAGGGAACTGGGATTGGTATGTAAAATAAGTGCAGATTAAACAAATACAACATTTACACAGTTAATGTAATATTCCACAGCAAAAACAGATGTAACACATCATTACCTAGTTAAAATAGTATTCTATTGGAGTCAAAAGTATTATACAGTGAATGTACAGTTGAGAGACCAATAGACAGATCCATGGTAGTATACACTCCATATGAAGAACCCGATTGCAGAGCTTCGGGAACACTTGTCTTTTGGATAGTTACTGTCAGTTCTTTAAAAATCTTGTGAAATCATGACGTTTTTCCCCACTTCCATAATGGCATTCATTCCCAAAATACCTCAGTAGTGTAAGTTCCTCCCGCACGGGCAATGGAAAGACCTTCCATGGGGCCTTAGAGTGGTAACATTCACCCTTTGTTTTAATAGTCAAACCTACATAAATTCAATCCCCCACAATTACCTTTGCTAATAGACCACACATAGGAACTTCAAAAGACTACAAAGAGAGCATGTGTGCCCTTATTGACAAACAGGTCTGGGCATCCCCAAAGCTGATGATAACAACAGAAATTGAGGTGAGGGGAGTGGGTGAGTTCAGGGTTCAGGGACTTCTAGAGATCTTATCTAAATGTTTGGAAGGTCAGGTATTTCCCTTGGAATGCTGGCCCTTCATGAATAGTGTTACCTTTTCCTGAAACACTGCTTTGTTAGGTTCTACCTGTGTGTTTGTTTGTTTTTATGATTCTGAAATGCATGTTGATATTATTGTCAATGTCTGTGTGGGTTATATAGACAGGAAACCTCATAGGAGGGGGAAGAGCAAAGAACGAGGAACAACATGGGCATTAGAGAGGCCTTAGAAAGAATAAACCGGACATGATAAAAAGACATGTGAATAAATTTATTTCTTTTTTTACCCTCAGACTTATTAGTCAGTTTTTACTTGCCATAGTGAATCTTTCTGAACTCTGAGAGAATTAACCCCAAAATAAGCCTCAATAATATTCTACATCATGTCTATGTATGTTCATTATGTTACAGCAACTTAGAATAGTGTATGCTTCACTTTCTGTGAACAATTAGAAGACAATTAAGACTTTTGTCATTTCTGGCAAATAAACTATGCAAACGAAATTTCAGTATGCTCTGGTGTTCTTTCAGACATGCCAACTAACTTTCTGTATAACAAATTATTTTATATTTGTTTCACCTCTTCTTTCATAAAAAGAAGGAAAATTATCAGAAAATTGTTATGAAAAACAAAGTGTAGTGCTGATATACATATAGTAGTTTTTCTGATGATACACACATGATAATGATCATGAATATCAAGAAAAAGCACTTACCTCATTATTCAGTCGCAATAAAATACAACTGTCTTGTTTGTTAAAACGTATCCTTTTGGGGGGACCTTCACTTCTTTCAACTTGAATGAGAAGAATATTGGAGGCATCCTCAGGCCAGAAGGGGATACACTAAAAATGTATTACACATATTTAAACAGATCTCATCATAAATACTTATATAACATTTAATAGTCTTAGAGAGTAGCAAGTAATCTTTTCTGCCCGTATTTGCTGTCATCACCTCGGAAGCTGCAAGACTCAAAATAGTGACAATACTCACAGAAGCGTTTCCCAATTACAAACCAAGTATATTAAAAATGATGTGTATTCTAAACACCCTTAAGTCTGAGTCCTTTAGAGTCCTAGTTTCATACTATATTTTAATGTTTAATAACATAACATATAGAATAATAATGCAGTATCTTTTCTAAGT
Organism: Bramus lutescens; assembly: GCA_001685075.1. Lineage (NCBI taxonomy): Eukaryota > Metazoa > Chordata > Mammalia > Rodentia > Cricetidae > Bramus > Bramus lutescens. The sequence goes on along the minus strand of LOEQ01001676.1, from coordinate 132,325 downwards.
GTTATGTATGAGATCTCTTAAGACTGGAGAATATGCCAAGCTTCTTCTAAACCTTTTAGTTGGAAAGTAGAGTCTAAGCTTAACAAGACATAATTGTCATGATAATACATTTTAAAGTAATTACTATAAGTCAAATAAGAATGGAAAATTTTAAGCTAGCAAAAGAAAATTGATCTTAGATGAAATTGAAAAAGAAAATATTAAAATTCAAAAACTGTCCACAGATTTACTTTCCAAAAGATAATTAGGATCCAATATTACCTGTGAGTGATAAGTATACAAAATAAAAAATGTTAAAAATTAAAGTATGAAAAAGTTATGTCTATGAAGTATATAAAAGAAAGCTATAGTTACCACCATCTAGATATACCTAGAATTCTAAGTCCAAGAATGGTTGTGGAATAATCCTTTATACTGAGTGAAGATATGTCACTGGGATTGGTTTAATAAAAAGCTAAACGGCCAACAGCTGGGTAGGATTTTCGCAACAGAGAGAATTCTAGGAAGAAGGGCGGTGATGCCAGGGATACAGAGCAAGCAGCATGAGCTTTACAAAGTCAAAGTAACCAAGCTACATAAGAGTGTAGATGAAAAGATATGGGTTGATTTAAGTTATAGTAACTAGTTAGAAATAAGCAGCTTCCTGATGACTGTGGTCTCTCAGGTAGGCTAGGTGTCAATGGCATACAGAGGCTTGGTTCTTTTAAGAGGCTCTGCTACCAAGCACTTGAATGGGTTTATGAGCAGCAGGTAGTGCACTACTCAGTGGCATGAAACTTGGGATAAATGCCTACAGTAGTGCGGACCCAGAAACTTCCCAGAATGGGGCAGAAAATGTGACATGGCTCCCATCATATCTCCGCAATTAGGTTAGCCCTCAGGGAACCAAGAGGGATGAAGCCAGCTACAGCTTGCTGTGAGATGAGCTGCTTGGTGGTTTAAGATTTTGCTCATGCAGATGAAAAAGGTAACAGAAACACAGAAGGTTTAGATGGCAGAAACCATTAAATAGATTACACTGTGTTTAACAATGTATGCTGACTTAAAGAAAAAGGTATAGACAGTCATAAAATAAATAGTTTAAAAATAATAGTCTTTAAAAAGAGAATAAAGTAAAAAAAAAAAAGGAATGAGCCATGTAGAGAGGGGAAGACACAGAGAGTCTAGATCCTGGATGTTACTTGTTGTCTTTAAATTTTTTGAATGCTGATAAACAAACGATAGTTGCTGTGAAACAGGGGATTGTGAAAGAGGCTGCTGAATTAAACCAAGTTAGATAATTTATGAATTCTTTAAATTTAAAATATAAGTCAGTTTTGCTTTCGGGAAGAGGTTAAGCTTTTGTTTCCACAAAAAATGAAGGGCTGTGGATTCACTCAAGGCTAAAGAAGATCAGGTTTGATCAGGGAAGACCTCCTGAAAATCCTGACTACAGAAATAAAGAAATAAATCTAAATACAATAAAAGACAGGTGATGTATATTTTATCTGCTCAAACATAAAACCAAAAACAATCTTTGGCTGGCTTGTGTACAATCCACAGTCTATAGTTGCATTAATGCAGACATGTATGCTACCTTTGAAAGTTTGTGTTTTCAGAACAAGGGAACTAGACACCAATAAAAACGGTGGCCTAGGTGATCCAGCCTCTCTGAATGCCTCTGTTGCAGTTTCCTCGAAGGTTTGCTCTTGGTGGCACTAATTTACTTCAGAGAAGATGATGGGCACTGAAGAAACTCCATATAAAGTTTGCTTTCATTGTGGCAAGGTTAGACACTGGGCAACAAACTGTCTTGCCTCAATTCCTAACAGTATACTGTACAAACCAGACAAGAAGAACACACAGTAAAGTGACTCTGAACTTTGCCAAAACAAGGTGGGAAAGTCCTTCTAAATTGAAGCCCTTTTAGTTGAAGACTAGATAATTATAGTTATAGTTTTTCTTAGTTATGACAAAAGGTAAATTAGGTACAAGACTTTAGACTCATCAAGAGAGAACAGATAATGAAATATTTTCTTTAAATTTGCCAAATACGAATGGACTGGACATTATAAATGTAATGCTTACTTGACAATTGTTCTTATTAAATATAGTTTTACTGTATTAGAATTAAAACCCTTCCTTTTTATTTAGACAAAAGGGGGAAATGTTGTGGAATAATCCTTTACATTGTGTGAAGACATATCACTGGGATTTGTTTAATAAAAAGCTAAACACTGAATAGCTAGGCAGGATTTGGGGGGCAGAGAGAACACTGTGACCCTAAGACAATGCTAGGGTCACAGAGAAAGCAGCATAGGCATTACAAAGTAAAGGTACCTGGGCCACATAAAAGAAAATAGATTAAAAATCATGGGTTAATTTAAGTTATAAGAACTAGTTAGAAACAAGCCTTAACTATCAGCTGAGCTTTCATAATTAGTAAGAAGTCTCTGTGTTATGATTTGGAACTGGAAGGAAGGAACAAGAAATTTGTCTACAAAAAATTAGGAACAGACTTGCTGAGAACTTGTTTAACACTTACAAAAACAAATTATGTTAACAAAAATTTACTGAGAATCTACCATGTTTAATCACTGAGCAAAATATTATTTGTTTCGAGAAAGGGTATCCCCACTTAGTCTTTGCTGTTGAGGAATGCAATATATAAACCAGGCTGGCCACAACTCCACAACTCACAGCAACCTGCCTCTGCCTCCCAAGTGCTGGGATTAAAGGTATCAACCACAACTCCTGGCTTTAAATGTTTTTTTAATAGATTTTTTAAAAAATATTCTGGCTAGCCATTTCATAGCACACTGCCAGAAAATTTTACCATGTTTAATCAATGATCAAACTTTTCCAACAGATCCCATTTTATTTTAAGGTAAAATATTTATGATGGTTAAAAAAATCTGCATAATTACCCCTTATTCCTATTATGGCTTTGTCCTTTAATTTTTCCTTCTCCTATAATATTGGTCTTTTTTTACCATCTCTCAAACATGTCAAAACTTCTCCTTCATTAGAGTCTGTTTATATTCTGTCACTCATGCTCACTCACAAGATAACCATATTGCTGAGAAGTCTATCTCATGAACCTGCACTTAACATAAGTTTACAGGGAAGACTTTAGGCAATATAAAAACTTAACTTGGTAACCTACGAATGAAGCAGAAATAGTAGTTTCAAGTTTTACAGTAAGTTGCAGTAACCCACAGATGTATAAGTACCTAAAAAGAAAAAAACAGTAACTCATATACAAACACAGCAATCTGATATCAACAAGAGAAAAACAGAACTTATACTCCAATTAGAGATAAAGACCAGTCATTTCCAAAGGAATGACGGAATCATAACACAATTTTCAAGAAAATGGAAACCAAAGATACTAGTGGGAAAGATACAAGACATTGAAAAAACAAAATAATCCCCCAAACTCCACAACTTAAAATAAAAACAAAACAAAATAAAACAAAAGCAAAAAAACTGCCATAAAAGATAATGGCTAAAACTTCAGTGAACAAAAAAAGTGATGTCATTTGCCTCAAAATTAAACCTAGTAGAAAATTTAAAACTTTAAGGATTGATTTCATATACAGGAAAATAATCATGAATAAAATAACAAATGCTTTTCTAGAATCTTACCATTTTAGTATAAAAATTCTTCAAAACTAGGTAATATATCAACCTCAGTTCATCATTTAGAAAACCCATCTAGCTGCCTGACACAAAAGCCAAATTTCTCTTTAAGTGTCTCTTACTTTCTTCTAACAAGCAAGCTTTGCGTAACTTAGCATATAAAGGATTCCCAACAGTTTCTTGAGGAAAATTAATAGTTTCCCACTCTTCCAGGATATCTATACTTCCACTGCTGTTATTTCCAAATTTCTAATGCAGTTATTTAACCAGATTTGTGAGAACTGGCAGTGTCTATCATCCTGATTGTGCTATTCAATCCTAGGGAGCAAACGTTCAGATTTTAATAATTAAATAAAATGTAGGAGAAACAGTCAATAAAGTTTCATGGAACAGAAAAAGAAATTATAGTACAAGGGAATTAAAACAGTGTATGATAATTTAAGAAGTGTAACATCAAAAATAAAACAATAAAAATTACATTTTAATCAGCATATATTAACTTTACAAATCAGGTATACTGACCATAAAAGTACAAAGTTCATTATGAAATTCATTTACATACCTGATCTAAGTCAAGAGAGAGCCATTTATCACTTCCTTCTTCTGCCACTGATATATGGTATTTGCTTTTATTTTTAATCATATAAAAAGGAGTAAATACCACAATTCTGGTAATATTAAAACTGCTGAGGTTTATAGTGACACCAACCTAAGGAAAAAAATTAAGATTGTTTGAAAACTATTACTACTGTACACTTATAAAAGTATCCAATAGATAAATTTAAAATGAAAGTATCTTTAGCACAGAAGAAACTCACTTGGTATTCCATTTTCAGGCCTTTGCATTTAATGGCTCCATGACTACCAACAGTATCAATTGAGAATTGATCAGAGAGCTCACTGTCAGTTACCATAAGCTGAACCTAGAGGAGGAATTTGAGATAAATTATAACTTAGATACCATCTATCTGTATGTGGTGGTCAAACTCAAAGCTTTGTATGTTAGGCAAAAGCCCTTTTATTAATAATGTAATAAATCTTTTTAACATTAAATATCTTACTGTAATGCTTCGATTAGATGTTTGTGAGACAGGGTGTCTTGGGAAGCTTGGGTTGGATGTAACTTACTATGTACATATACAGGTCTCAAAAACCTACATTCTCTTGCTTTCCTAATGCTCGGATTACAGGAGCATGCTATTGTATTCAGTTTTGCTAACCCTATCAATCTCAAATATTTAATAAATGTTATTTCTACTGAAATTTCATATTTTACTGTTCAGAACTTTAAAAACTGAAACAATGTTTATCTAAAGGGAAAAATTAGGAAAAATTACACATACCTTATTGTTGTTAAAAAAATGGTTTGGCTGAAAGGAAAAGAGAACTGGCTTTTTATAATTAGGTGGATGCTTTCGGTGGATTCCATCTGCTTTGTACTGTAACATCCGATCAGTTTTATTGATCATCCAATATGGACTATGAAATGCCACAATTGTCTGACCAGTATTGTAAGTCATATGGATAGCAATATCCAAATCAGTCTTTTCCATTTCTGTGAGACAGGTAAAGTTGATGAAATTGATGTCTTGTTGATTAGGTTTTATATGAAATTCACTTTTCCAATCAAGATTAAGATAGTCAAGCAATTTTAAGTGCAGCTTGGCTTCATCCATTTCAACACTATAAATTTGTGATGAATGTCCTTCACTTAAAGTAAAAACTGTGTTTTCAATGTCCTGGAATAAGAAGCAAAAACAAAAACAAACTTAAAGATGTTTCTGAAAAATAAACTTCCAAATACACTTATTCTTTCTACATATTACACAAAACTCTTTTGAAATAACTAACAGAGCAAGTTATCAGTGTTCCTCAAGCTGTTGCTGCCCTAGTGCTTGATCAACACTTAGGTAATGATCCTTATTCAAACACTCTAGATCAATTGCTACAAAAGGCTAAGATTAAATGACACGAGAAACTTCATAGCAAGTTGTGATTGTAATGCCATAATCAGTAAAACTAAACCAAGCCCTACTTATCTACTAGTTATTGTAGTTTTGAAAACTAAAAATAACAGAAACACATAAGAAAGCTATCATAATCTAAAAAAGCAACACATACTGTACTGCCTGCCATTTTTAGAAAGAGCCCCTTATTATGAGTTTATTATATCTCAAAAATGATTAATTTACGCCACTCACATCTTCATTACCTTAGTTCTTATCTCTATGACTTTCCTAGTGTCTCTTTTTCAGCTCTTTCCTACCATTATAACAGAATTCTTAAGTTGTAACTAATATCACTGTGCGAACTTGTATCTGGAACAGACTATTCTACAAAGCAATGATTGCAGCGTTGGTGGCACTACCGTAGCTGATGAATGATAACCATGTATCTGAGAGTCACAGTAGAGCTAGGATACAATTCCAAGTCATGATGGCCAAGTACCAACTCAATTACTTATCACTATGGTAATCTGTCACATGCAAAAACATAATCACAGATAAGTTAATTCCTCCTACTTAAAAATATATCACAAAACAGTAAAAATACTGCAGTTCACAAAGTTAAATAAGCCTACAATGAATAGGTTACAGTGAAGAACTGCTTTATATTTGATAAGTATTGAAATAAAAAGATTTACAAAAAAAACTTAGGAGAAAACACCTACTTAATCTAAAATTGAATACTTAATAGAAAAAGGATCTTTATAGGAAATAAGATTTTCAGAGAATCTGCATAAAACTGCAAACTTTAATTGCATGGGTATTGCACTTGAATGTTATTACAAAACAAATGCCCATGTTTATTTTATAATTCAGTAACCATCATTTAAACATACAATATATGAACTACATATGAAGAGAAAGGGCTATGAAATAAATGGTATGTTCAGATGGTGGATATATGTCATTTATTGTATAAACTTATTTATGTTTGTGCGAATTACATATTATTTGTACATAATAGAGCTCAATAGATATCTAAGATAAATCAATGAAAAATATTTTCTCTTAAATTATCTTTTTTGAAAATTCATTTTGTTTATTTATTCTACATAGGAGAGAATGCTAAGACCTGCTGTGGAGGTCAGAGATCAACTTATGGAAGTTGTGAGTTGTGGAGATTCAACTCAGGTTGTGAGGCTTGAAGACTCTAAATTATCTTTTTAAGCATGATATTAAAATTTTCATTTTGATAAATACTTATATTTAAGTAATGCTGTAATCTTGGGCACAGATTAAAAAACTTTTGTTTATAACTTTAAGTAAATCAAACTACGAAGACAGAAGACACTCAGAAACTGTCAAGTACCTCTAGGTAATAAGCAATTTTGTAGGGAAGAAGATTCCGAATGAGGATAGGTGGCCACAAGTGCATTACATATGGTAAGTCCCAGCCGTCTTCTGAATACACTGACAGAGAAGTCAAATTATCTTTTTCTGGGACAATATTAATAACAAATGATCTCTTAGAAGCGTGTATAGATTTGCATTTCTTCCTTAGAAGTTGTCCATCATATTTTATGAGTTCTTCAAAGTCAATTCCTTTACACATTTGGTACTCCTTATCATCTGGTTTCAAAGAAAGTGATGATCTGCACAAAAAATTGAATATAATTTAAAAGCATTTTTAAAAACCTTAAATTAAAATACTATTACTTAGAACAATGACTCCCTTCAGTATTATTATTAAGAGAGCTGGTTTACATGTTTCAGAGCTACATAACCAAAACAGGGGTACCCCAATTTTCCAGATGCTAACCAAGCTTTATTTTGATCATGATTATTTTTACAAACTTTAGTGTGTGTGTGTGTGTGTGTGTGTGTGTATTTCAATATTTTGGATAAATACTGTTCTATGTGGTATGTACATGTGAGAGTACATGCATTTCCATGGGAAGACTAAGGCCTCTCGATAAGTATGAAGCTCTGATGGCTAGACTGGCTGGCCCTCAAGACCCAGAATTACCTCTCCTGCTTTCCAACGTTGTGATTACAGGTATACTGCCACACACAGCTTTTACATGACTTTTGAGAATTCAAGTCTTAGTACTTTATGTAAGGATCAATTTCCCCAGCCCTAAGAGCATTGTGTGTGTGTGTGTGTGTGTGTGTGTGTGATTAAGCTACATCCAAGAAACATTTCTAAGAAATTTCTTTCACAAGGTGCCAGATGGGCATGCAGATGCTTCTGACAGGCCAAACTATGAGAGTCCAGGCTATCCCAGGGGTGCCTTTTGGCTGCCTGAGCCACAGGGCATCAGGGAGCATGTGGATGCTTCAGAAATCCTGGGCTTTGAGGACCCAAGGCGCCTAGGCCATGTGGCCATGCTGATGTCTGAGGGCTGTGCTTCCTCTGGCGTTATGGTGTCAACTGGGCCAGGCCTGCTGCTGAGGGCCATGTTGTCCATGGCCCTAATGCGGCGAGGGTATTCATTGATGTCCATGGAAACTGATGACCGGGGTCTAGGTCACAATCAGTGACCATGTTGGCACCCAGGGCTATATCACCATTAGGGCCAGGCCATTCTGAGTACCCCTCCTGCCACCTACAGCCATGGTGACATCCCAGCCAGGGCTACTGCTGAGGGCCATGTCTGTGTCCATGGCTCCTAATACCATAGAAGGCCATGCTGGTGCCAGGGGTTTGGGCATCTTCTTGGGACCATGTTGGTGTCTGAGGGCCACTCTGCTGCAGAGATCAATCATGTCAACCTCAGTGACCTGTGCAGCCACCTGGGGCCATGGTGATATCCAAGCTTAGGCTGTTGCTGGGGACTGTGCTTGGGTCTGCGGTCTAACCACAGTCAGGGTTTCTGAAGTCTGTGGGCTATGGTGCCACCAAATGCCACATGGATACCCTGGGTGTAGGCCACATCCTGTGGCCATGCTGCCACTGGGGCCATGGCATCATCTGGGATAGGGCTGCTGTCACCAGCCAGGTCTGATCTGTGACCCTACTGCAGCCAGGGTCTGCAACGATGTCCATAGCTCCTGACATCATCGAAGGCAATGCTGATGCCAGGGGTCTGGGCCACCACTGGGGCTATGTTGGTGTCCAAGGGCCTTGGTGCCATGGGGGCCATGCCAATCTGAATGCCCTATGCTGCCACCTGGAGTTACGGTAACATTCAAGTATGGGCTGCTACTGAAGATGAGGTCTAGGTCTATGGCCCTACCAAAGTCAGAGGCTGTGTTGACATCCATGGCCCATGGTACCAAAGGTCACATGGATACCTGAGGTCTGGGTCACAACCTGTGGCCATATTCGTGTTTGAAGGCAGTGCTGCCATCAGGGCCACACTGATCTGGGTTGTCTGCCCAGTCATATGGGGCCATGGTGTTGTTTGGGCTTGGGCTAGTGCCCTGGGCCATGTCTAGGTTCATGGCCAAACAGAGTCTGGGATGATGTTCATGGCTCCTGTTACCACAGAGGGTCACAGGAACCATTTCTGTTGAAATCTGAGGGGTGTACTGAGCCAGCCCTGCCCCACACTGGTTCTAGGATAGCTGGTCCTGCCCCTTGCTGGACACTGCAGTAGAGTTGGCTCTGATCCCCCATGGGAGAGCTGAACCCCACTCCCTGCACTCATGAGAGATGGCTATACTCTTCACTAAGGGCTCGCAAGAACTGGCCATGATGGCATGGACCTAGGAGAGCTGGCTCTGTCCCGCACCTGAGAAAGCAGTCCTGGTGGCCAAGACTGACCAGTTCAGCTACCACCAAGAGCCACATTCTGGGGCCACCCTAACATCTGCCCCATTTATGACCTGCTGGAGTGTGCGAAGGGACTGGTACTGCAGAACAACAGCTACAGGACCTCTCCGACTCAGGATGGTATATCCAAGAGGAATTTCACTGAGAGTCCAGTGATGATGGCGTGCCAAAGGCACTGAACCACATCAATGATTCAATGCAATGAACATTTTGTACGTGGCTGTTTGGACAAAAGGATGACTGAAGAGGTGTTGGGAAACATGGAGGATTGAGGTGAATTTATTGTTGGTTGTTTTGGATTAACTTTGGGGGGGCATGCTGCAGGGGTGTGGGGCAGATACTGGAGTTCCTCCAATAAGGAATTATGTAAAAATATTTAAAAAAGAAAATCTTTATATGTATATATTGTTTTTAATTAACTAACCATATTTTCCAGTGTTGGGGATAGAACCTCACACTTGTCAAGCAAGCACTCTGCTTCTGAACTAATCCTCTCTCTCTATATATCTTTCATCTGTAAAACTAGTTACAATTCTAACTATCTCTTATAGATGAGCTGTCAAAACAACTTATATCCCTAATCACTTTCCTAAAATTTAGTCTTAAAAGTTTAAATATCTTCTATATGTTTTTATGTTACATGTGATGTTACTGTAGCTTGACTCAATTGGACACTGAAACTTCCACACCTATTGTGTTGTGACATTCAAATACTAGTGCTCTGGAAATAGAGATAATATTAAACAATGGACTTCAGGCCCCCACACAAAACTAATGTCAAAACAGTTTATTTTTCCTATTCTACTTCTACATTATCCCCATAACTTTTATTCTACTTTACATTCTGATTTTGAATATTACATAAAAATTAATTCCCCTCAAATTAAGGCCAATAAACTCATGCAGTTTGGCAAAGGATTTGTTTATTTATATTAAGTTAGTCTGTAGTCTAGGCTAGCTTGAAATCCCCTGTGTACCCTACACTGCCTTCATACTTATGGCAGTCTTCTTGTCTTGTTCCAAGTGTTGGAAGTGAGGAATGAAACAATATGTACGACTTTATAGTAAAATACTCATAGAATCTATTATGTACCAATTAGAAGAACCAAGTGAAAACACAAAAAATGAGTATATTTTTAGTTTTAGAGAGAAAGCAATTATTAAAACAACAAAACTGTTATACTACATCAAACAAACAAACAAATGTAAACAATAGTTTGAAGCTTTTGAATAAAGAATACTCTTTGCCCACAGAACAGGGAATGCTTGATAATAGGAAATTTTTGCAAGAAAGCTGATTTCTGAGGATCTGAACTAGAAAAATATGCACTGTAAAGTAAATCAAAGAACTAATAAAAAGAGGTTCAAAATAAAAGGAGAATGAAGAGCTTGAAATAAAAGACATCAAATATTCTGAGGCAGTAAAGAAAAACTGGACACTACTAAGTAGAGATAAAGTGTGTAAAGCTAGGAGCAAGTACTTCACTGAGAACTGCAGCTCTTCCAAGTCCTCATTGTCCAGAAGGAATTCCTACTCCTCTACACAAAAGCCTTATCTTTTAAAGCTGCCTAATCTTTATTCACAAACCCTTCATGGTAAAAATGTTCCTCTTCACCTAATCTCAACACTACCCTATTGTTATGGCTATTCCTGGTTGTCAATTTGATTACATATGGAATTAATTAAAACCCAAATCCTTGGGCATACTTGTGAAAGACTTTTTTATTATTAAGTTATTTGAAGTGGGAAGACTCACTTCAAATCTGGATCTTTGAGGTGTGAAGATCCACCTTTAATCTGGGTCACACCTTTTGCTGGCAGCTTATATAACATCACAGAAGAAGAAACCTTTCTCTCTTTTTGCCTGCTTTCTCTCCCTCTCACTAGCAAGTCATTTCCTTCACTAGCATTAGAGCCTACCTCTTTGGGATTCCAGTGCATACTATAGATCAATTAAGACATCCAGCTTTGTGGATTGAAGAACTACATGATTTTTAGAACTTTTGTTGGTAGACAGTCATTGTTGGAGTAGTTGGACCACAGCCTGTAAACCAGTCTAATAAATCATATGTGTGTGTGTGTATATGTATTATATTTACATCAAGTTTAAGTATTTTAAGTATTTTAAATATTTAAGATTACAGTACTATCCATAAACAAATAAGATACATAAAAGATATTGTTTTCTAAAGCAATTTTTAAAACTTGTATTTGATAATTTAAAAACATTATCTATATAGAATCTGAAACCAAAATTTCTCTAAACAGTTTAGGGCAAGGAAAAAGATAAAGAAAAAAACTCACCGGTAAGATGCTAATGGTATGTTGAATTCATTTTCAGGTGAAGCAATTCCTAATAACGTATCCCCTTCAAAAACGGATATTGGAATTGAAAAATGATTCTTAATCTGAGTAAAAAACAAACCAAACTTAATATTAGTATAAGAAAAGATATCTTAAAAATTTGTCCATCTACATATCTTGAATATAGAATCTAACAGTCAATATTCAGCTTGGTCATATAAATTAGAAGAAACAAACATACAATTATTTATCTTCAAAAAAAAGGGGGGAAACTATCCAGGTTTATATTTTATAGAAAAATACAACTTTAAGCCAGTCAACATTCTAGCATAGGAGGTCTGTGTAAGGCACCACCCAAGCTGGGGAGCTATTTGCCACTGATGGCCACCTGGGAAGAAAGACTCAGTTTCCTTCAGAAGGACTGTCCCTGGTAGGTTGCACATCTTCCAGTGGATGACCCTACACAGATGCATATAAAGGGCACCATTAGTTGGACTCGGTGTGCTATTAAAAAAAAATAACAAAAAGCATGAAGTTGAGAAAGGGAGGGTATTTAGGGAGCATTTAGAGAAAGGGTATGGGATAAATTTAATTAAATACAGGAATATTAACATTTCCTATACAAAAATTCAAATTTAAACAAATGGAGTGATTCCTTGCAACAAAAACCTGCATGAATGTGAAAAGGAGAAGTGTATGGAAGAGAGTGTATAACAGGATAGAAGGGAGAATAAAGAGGGTAGGAGTTATAATCAAAATATTATTTACACCTGTATTAAACTGTCAAAGAACCAACCCAGTAAAAGTGTGCATGTACACACACACACACACACATACACACTCCCCTCAAGGTTAGAGAACACAGTGAAATGAAGGCAGAAAGAACAGAAGAAATGGAGGAAGAGGGGTGTACTGTGAGATGTCGGCCTCTGAATATCAACTATAGTTATTTAGACAAGGGCAAGACAGTTAAAATTTCTGTATGCAAAAGGGAAGGAAGTCCTTAGTCTTAGCTCAGAAGCTACTGGCTCAAACAAGGAGTCACTATTTTTTGTTTAGTTTTTTATTTTTATGTATATTTTTTCTCCACCTCCCAAGTACAAAAACACTGTGTGTGCTACCACTACCAGCCTTCTGGGTTTTCAAAGTTGTGTTTTTTTTATTGATATTTATTAAGCTCTACATTTTTTCTGCTCCCTTCCCCCCTTAATCCTCCCCCAAGGTCCCTATGCTTCCAATTTACTCAGGAGATCTTGTCTTTTTCTACTTCCTACTTCCCATGTAGGTTGGATCTATGTAAGTCTCTCTTAGTGTCCTCATTGTTGTCTAAGTTCTCTGGGATTGTGGTTTGTAGGCTAGCTTTCTTTGCTTTACGTTTAAAAACCACCTATGAGTGAGTACATGTGGTAATTATCTTTCTATGTCTGGGTTACTTCTCTCAAAATGTTTTCTAGCTCCATCCATTTTCCTGCAATATTCAAGATGTCATTACTTTTTTTTTCTGCTGTGTAGTACTCTATTGTGTAAATGTACCATATTTTCCTTATCC
>LOEQ01001676.1:78474-98150 GCA_001685075.1 Bramus lutescens | reverse complement strand
CACACACACACACACACACACACACACACACACACACACACACACCCTGTCTCAAAAACAAAAAACAAAAACAAAACAAAACAAATTTAAAGGTAACACTCTTTCTTTAGTAGAGAGAAAGAAACACTTAGAGCTTGTTTCCTCTTGGGGATTACAATTGTACTTTCATAATATTGGAATCATGAACATGGGGCTTATTTTAGAGATTAAATAATGTATAAAACGAATACACACAAATAGAGCATCTAACAGTTTATATTCAATTTGTTCTTTAAAGATACCTAGACAAAACAATGTAATTTAGATGTCAATTTAAAACTTGTTCTAATAGGAATGCAAAATTTTTTTACACTTAAATTTTAAATCAAAATATATACACATGTATATATCAATTAGGCTTATAATACAAGCAAAATAATTCTTAGTTCTCACTTAATATAACTCCAGACGAAAGTATCACTATATAAGGCAATTTATATTAATGATTTATACATAAACTTATATAAAATGAAATATATATGCATCAATTAAATAATTTTAAAAAATACTTTAAAAGATCTATTTTAATGTGTATATGAGTGCTGTGCCTGTATGCCTGTGTACAATGTGCACACAGTACACACAGAAGCAAGAAGAGGACACTGATTTCCCTGCAACTGTAGTTAAAGAATTGTGAGCTGTCATGTGGGTCCTTGGAATTGAACTGGGATCCTCTGGAAGAGTAGCCATTTTATTTCATCTATGTTATTCATATTTCCTCATTTTCCTGCTTGTGGTCTGTACTACTCTGCTGAAAATTGATATTAAGAATTTATACTCTCTTGTTTGACTAGTCTTGCTTGAGGGACTATCAATTTTATTAGACTTTCCAATAAAAAAAATACTTTTTTGGCATTTTTATGTTTATGGGCACATGTTGGTTTCTGTGCACTGAACTTGGGTCAACTCAGGTATCCAGGCTTGCTTAGTAAGCATCTGTCTACTAGACCTCCTTGTTGACCCTTAAAAATTAAGAATTTTATCATTTTCTTCACCTGCTTGATCTACAATTAGTGATAATTATTCTTGTATTTACTCAAATTGACTCAGTCTTTCTCTGTCATACCCTGCAATCTTGAGTGACTTTCAGGAGACAGGGACAAGAAAGCAGCTCTAGGAAACAGAGCTCCTTGGTTGAGAAGGCCGTCTACAAAAGGTTTGGCATACATAGTTCTTCATGTGCTGACTACAGTTTTCAAAGGCGATTTACAGTTCTTCATGTTACAGCTCATTATACTACTGCCTCTGCTAACATTACTAAGGTATCTCTCCAATACAAACATGTTCTCTTATCTCACATGTGAATAATTTAATACCAAATTATGTAAACTTTAGTGTACTTCAGTTCTGAACCATTATAGCAGATATTTAAGAACAGAAGCTATTTTAATTTATCATGTGCATATGTAGTTGCTTTTCTATATATACGTTATGAAATCTATCCTTTTTTTCCCCGTTCTTTCTCTTGCATTATTAGGGAATAATGCCAGGGTCTTGTGAATACTACCAATGCACTCTATCCCTGAGCAACACTTTGGGTCTCTTTTTCTGGAGACATTATTCCACTTAGCTCCCTGCAAGCATTCTGAGTGAGGTGAATGTAATAACCCAACACTGTATTATAGAAACCATAAAGCATTGTGAATTCCTTTTCAAAGAAATTGAATTTCTAGCCTAATCATATGGACAATTTTGGGATCCTTATTAAATGTACTCCTGGGTTACTAAAGTTTTTGATATCATAGTTTCTTCTTTCCTGATTCTTAATTTATCTTGCTAGAATATATTTTTAGAATAATTTCTTTAGGAGAAAATCTGGAAGAATTTGAGTCAACTATAAGTTACTAAAACAGAACTGTTTTCACATTGAGGAGTAATATTTGCCCATGTACAGAATTCTAGCTTCAAAATCACATTGTTTAAATTTTGAAATACTGTTCCATTGTCTTTTATAATCCAGCGGTCCTACTTCAACAGGTGTACTGAAAAAGCAACAATAACAAAAATCTTTTATCCTTCTGGTTCTGTTGGAAGTCTATAATAGGCAGCCTGTTTTTTTCTGAAATTTTAAAAATCTACTTTTTTTAGGCCTAAAGTTTCAGTAAATTGTGTTTACATGTGTGTCTTAGTTTAATCAGTCTGCTTAGACCTGTGTGTTCTCTATGGCTGAGAACAGGAGTCACAAATCTGGAGGGCTGAATCTAAGTTACTTTTCTCAAGGTTTTCTTCCACTGTCTCAGTTATTTCTACCACTGAAATCTAGCTTACTGGGACTAGAACTTCTGAACTGAAATATTACCCTTACTTTTTTCTCATTTGTCTATCCCTATTGTTTTCTCTCTTTATAATATAGGCGATTATTTCAGGTCATATTCTTGAATACTTATATTCTAACAATAATACTAACTATATTATTATTTTTAAAAAATAAGCAATCATATACTTTTTACTTTCAGTTTCTAAGAACTCTTTTCTATCATTGGAAGGGGAAGGCTTATGGTACTGGCAGGATCCATCTAGCTACTACTTTCACCTCTTAGCAAGCTCCTGTAAAATACCTGTTTTATTTGAAGGCCTGCTTTTATTTGCGTGCAGTGTGTCATCTCTTTTTTATTCATAATACATATTTTATTTATCTGTTTCTTTCATGCCTGTGTTTTATTGGTTTACCTCATTTTGAGCCACTCATATTTAATAATTAGGGATGGGGCTGATTATCCTACCTAGTGAGGATGGGCTTTCTTATTATGTTGAATTTGTGTAGGATTCTGAGTAGTAAAGCTGTGAAATATTTCAGGGCTTTGGAGAAGCAGGCACTGTGAATTAGCAGATTATACTTTAAGAAAGGCAGATTTATGATCACCTATAAAAATTAAAATGAGGATATAATTTTATTTTTGAGCCTCAAAGTCACCCTAGCACCCTAACCCATGCTCCACGTGCTGGTGATGCAGTTAGAACTGGCCACACTCACACAGCACCTGGCCACCAGCACTGTAACAAGTTTCTTCCCTCGTTTCACTCTACTATTTTTCCTCTATCTAACTCTCCAACTTTTGTTAAAATTCATCAACTATACCAGGTGGTGGTGGCCCATGCACCTTTAATCCCAGCACTTGGGAAGGAGAGGTAGACTGATCTCTGTGAGTTTGAGGCCAGCGGGTCTACAAAAGCTAGTTCCAGGACAGGCACCAAAGCTACACAGAGAAACCTTATCTAAAAAAAACTTAAAAAACAAAAATTCATCATCTATAATGATTATTCTACGGTCACACTTCT
The DNA here is from genome assembly GCA_001685075.1 of Bramus lutescens. NCBI lineage: Eukaryota > Metazoa > Chordata > Mammalia > Rodentia > Cricetidae > Bramus > Bramus lutescens. Next base: position 94,832 of record LOEQ01001676.1, on the reverse strand, counting down.
AGTATTTTGATATTCCTTAAATATCAATAGACAATAAGTTGTCTATTATATATGCTGAAAAACTGAAAATGCGGAAAGTAAAAGAGCAGGAAAGAAAGACAAGAATTCTAAGAATTTTTTGTCATAATGGAGCTAAGAACTTTGATTCAATACATACATACATACATACATACATACATACATACATACACACACAATAAACAGAATAAAAACAGATCATTTAAAATTGCCTAAGTGAAACTAGCTAATTAGAGAATTATTAAGTATCCTTTACCAAGAACTAGAGGAAAAAAATTGGAAGACAAAAAGGGCAAAAAGGAAAAGAAGAGAAAGAAGCCAGAGAGAAAGACAGACTAAACACACACCTCCTGAATGGCTGGAAACATGGTTGGCTCCACTAGTCATGATTTCGCTGTCTTTACTTACAGAAGATGGGCCATAAACATCTCGTCCATACCATATATTGCCATACAATGTTTGAAAGATGGTTGTTAAATCTTCTTGACTAAGAATGAACTGTTAAAAACAAAGATTTAAAAAAAGAAAATATCCACCTAAAAGAAGGAAAAGTGCTTTAAATATTTTATGCATGTGACTGTTTTGTTTGTCCACCACATACATGCCTAGTTCCAGGAGAGAGCAGAATAGGGCTTTGGAGTCCCTGGAACTAGAGTTACAATCCATTATAATATGCCACGTGGGTGCTGGGAATTTCCAGGTCCTCTGGAAATGGGAAATGCTCTTAACACTGAGACATCTCTCCAGCACCCAAGATTTGTTTTTTAAAAGTCCTATTTCCTGGACTCACTGGATAAGAATGAACACTCGTTTTTCCATAAACCAGTTTTTAAGGCTGTAAATATTTTTACTGACCGAATATTCAGTCTTCTGCAGACAAAGTGATAACTATTAGTTTATAAAAAAAAAACAGATACTGTCAATTCCTATAATGAACTATTTGTTATGGATGTCCTATGTAATTCAGTCATTTTAATACAAAAAAGAGTGAGCAAACTCAATTACCCTTCACAATATGAGTGGGCTCATCTAATCAACTGAAGTGAAATGCCTTATTGCTGCAAAAAAAACACCATGACCAAGGCAACTGTTAAAAAAAATAATTTAAAGCACTTGCTTACAGTTTCTGAGGTTTAGTCCATTATCACCAAGGTAGGAAACACAGAGGGTAGTATGCTGCTGGAGCAATAGCCTAGAACTACATCCTGATCCATAAGCCAAGAGACATTGCCTGGCAAGGGCTTTTGAAACCTCAAGGCTCACCCACCCCCAGGGACGTACTTCCTCCAACAATGCCACACCTCCTAATCCTTCTAATCCTACCAAAGCATTCTATTCCCCTGGTGACTTAAGTATTCAAATATATGAGACATCATAGCTTTTTATGTCACTGTATCTTTAAAATCTAACGTAAAGGTTACCACACAGCAGGCACTCAAATATCTGACAGAGAACAAATGGAGAACATTAAAGGAGTTCTAGTTTGCAAGCTACCATTTAAATTCTGACGAACCTGATTATTCCTAAATTCTAGCCTGGAAATTTATGTTGCTAAGATACTACTGTCAGCTGTAAGAGGAATCAAAAGCCATAAAAACATTACCTCCATTGGTTTTAGCTGAGCTTTTACATTCAAACAAGGAACTGCCTTGTACCACTCCCAGGATAAGTTTCGTTCAACAATCACTTCCAGGTTCAAAGGTAGTAGCAGGTCAAGCACTTCCTGGTATGCAGTATTCATGAACTGAGACCTAATTGGAAAATATACATTGTTTTGTACTGTTGTGTATATATTCAGGCAGGAAAACATAGATGTATGATTAACTTTAATATATCTTTTATTGTCAGAAACATCGGCAATTTGTGTGAAGAGAAAAACAAAATTACATATCAAAAAGAACTATTCCATCTCACTAGACATCTAGGTGAATTTCTTTAAACTGCTGTATATCATAGAGAAGCAAGACTTATAACAGAGTTGATGAACAGTGAAAGGTCAAAACCACTAAGTTGTGTAGAATCATTTCTACAAAATCAGTAAACAAACCCAAAAGACCCATTCTAAAAACATTCTATAGTAATTCATATATAGCTAAACACCATACTACTTTCATAAGAAACAAAGTTGCACCATATAAGATTTCTCTGTGGATCAAAACTGCTGAATATACACAACTTCACACAAAGATGCACCATATTTGCCTTCCCAAATGGTTATCACAGCAACACTGAAAAGGAGTGGGTGACCGAATTCCTTCAAAAATCAATGTAATTGACCACAGAAGCATCCTTTGGACCTTCAGGTGAAAATAATGGCTACTCCCCCATAATATTCCAAATATTTTAATGACTTAAAAATTTTAAACTGCAAAAGTAAGAGATTACTTCAATTTTAGTTATCAGTTCATTAACAGAAAAATATGAATATAAACAGGGATTACTCAGATTACCTTGTTATGAAACCATTTCATGTTGTAATGAGGTCGGCAGGCTGCGTCCCTGCCACGCGGCTAGTTTATACCCAAAATAAAAACACCAAATTGTATTAATTAAATTACTGCCTGGCCCATTAGTTCTAGCCTCTTATTGGCTAACTCTCACATATTGATTCAACCCATTTCTAATAATCTGTATTGCTACTTGACTGTGGCTTATGAGGAGCCCCACGTTGGGCGCCATTCTTTCATAAAGTTTATGGCGTAAAATGACATTTAAATAAGTATGCAGACTTGTTATCTTCATTTGATGGTAGTGAGTGAAGATATCTAAAACCCCACAGGGAAGTGTTATAATACAAATGTATATGAAACTTTAATGGCTATGTATAATACATACCTATACAATAAGTACTAGATGAAAAACAATTTCTAATACTATGAATTCATATTTAACAATAACAAAACCTCAATACAGTCTCTCAGTTTCCCTCCTCTCTCTTTTGCTATTTGTTAACATTTCAAATTTTATTTTTTTGTTTCCTTATGAGAGGACACAACTGTCATGGCCCTCATCCATGTCAGATGATAGCATGGTGGGTTTATTCTCTCCTTCCACCATTCAGGTCTGAGATACAGAACTCAAATCTTCAGACTTGGAGAAAGGAGGCCAATCTGCTAAGCCATCCCACTGGTCTTGTCTGGCTCACTTCTGAGGGCTCCTTTCATGCGAATTTCTTAAATGTCTGCACCAGGCTTTCCTGCTGCAGTCTAAGATCTTTTTACCACTCAGTCCAACAACCTGAAGGACTAGTCATGTATTCCTAAACTTCTGTATTTAAGAATTTAAACAAGATCTTTATTTTAATATTGGAATATATAATCAATTATCTTCTAGGTATTTTTAGATCTCTCTTTACATTTATTTCTAAGCTATTCTGTACATTACAGAAATAAGTATTGCCAGTGTGCTGCTTTTATTTTTGGTTCTGTCTTCTCTCAGTGAACTGCATTAACAACAAGTAGAGTTTTATAAGCATTACAGCTAAAGAAAATTTTAGTATCTCCTCTACTATAACTCCCACATCCACTTAGTAAGTTACTATTATTGACTCTATTATATTTCCTTTAACTGGTTAGCTCTAACTTCATTCATCTACAAAGAAGTAGGTCAACTGTAACTTTTTGTGAATTACAGTTATAGTTACCAAACTCTTTGCTTAACCTTCAGTTTTTGTTTCCTTTTGACCGATTTTCTGTTATTTTTCCAGCATCCTAATAAATATGTACTACAACAATCCAATAAAGTATGCACTATTTATTGGTTCCTTATAAAGAATTTTTTCATGATTATACTTGGTCCTACCCCTTCATCCATTAAGAGTTGAATTAATCCTTAAATATTCAACTGATGGAGACAGTCCTCTTATCAAAGATGAGCAAAATGAACCAGATTTACATTCCTGCCGGAAATGCTTTCCTCCAAAAAGGTTGGGGGAAAAGAATCCCTGAGTGTTGGAGGTGGGGAAGTGTGGGTGCTGGTAACCTATGACTTGCTTCAGTTTACTACTGTTTTCAGATGACTTACAGAGAAACAGTAAAAAGAGGGTACAGTGCTATATTATTCATGTTTAAAGCTTGCCTGAAGGTCAGTGCAATGCAGCCACACTAGTCAGCCATACAGGTCAGGCAGTGGGTGCACGCACCTTTAATTCCAGCAGCCACACTAGTTAGTCACAGAGGCCAGGCAGTTGTGGTGTATGCCTTTAATATCACCACTAGAGAGGAATATAAGGTGGGATGAGACAGGAACTAGTTCTCTTCAGTCTGAAGATTTCATAGAGACAGAGACCCTCATCACAGCAACAGACTGAGCTCCCAAGGTGGGGTTGAAGAGCAAAAGGAGGAAGAAGATGAGCAAGGAGGTCCACCCACTGAGGCAGAGTGCCTGTTCTAATGGGAGCTCACCAAATGCAGCTGGACCAGGACTGAATGAGCATGTGATCAAACCGGACTCTCTGAATGAGGCTGACAATGGGGGCTGACTGAAAAGCTATTGATAAAGGCACTGGGACTTGTTTCTACTGCATGTAATGGCTTTTTGGAACCCTAGTCTATTTGGATGCACAGCTTCCAAGGCCTGGATGCAGGGGGGAGGGCCTTGGACTTCTCACAGGGCAGGTTCCCTGCCCTCTCTTAAAGAGGGAGGGGGAGGGAAGAGGGTGAGTGAGGGAGGAGGAGGAGAATGGGAGGGGAGGAAGTGTAAAATAAAGATTTCATAGAGAACTCTCCAGTGGTTTAGCTGCTTTGCTTCTCTGATCTTCAGGTTGAACCCCAGTATCTGTCTCTGGGTTTTTATTATTTGTGCTACAAGAAGGTTAAAAAAGAAAGCCAAGGAACTCCATGATAATCCAAAGGAACCAAGGATTCTGGGGAGAAACTAAATTTATAGAAGTCTGGCTTACATTAAAAACAAAATCAATAATCTTAGTTACCATCTAAAGAAACTTAGACAAAGAGAAAAACTGAACCAAGAGTTTACAATTGGAAAAATAGTAAACAGAACATAATGAAAGAAAAACAATGAAGTAAAAAGCAGAAGACTTGAAATCATAAAATTAATACACTTATACTGATTCTGATGAGCAGAAAGATATAACAAAAATATAAGAAATAAGAGAAATAACATCATAAACATTAATGACTAAAAAGGGAATGAGTACTCTGAACAATTTTTTTGTCATTAAGTACAAATATTTTTATAAGTCAACTATTTCTCAATAAAGTTACTTAAAATATTCAAAGCTGACAGAAGAGATTGGGGAAAACTATGTGTTGCAAAGTGAACATAAGTTTTATGTCAAATTTCTCCATTTCTACTTTATCCTTATAAAGAATTATACAAGCATGAAAATATACTCCTCCAGGTAAGTTTACAGTTTTCATCATGATCTAAGTAGCAGTTTTCAAATATTTCTAGGTGGTTTTTTTGAAAGACTATAAGTGATCTAGCTAGAAGATACTTTGAAAAAAATCACAAAGTACAATGATAGTAAAACAAAATCACAGTAAAGAGAATTCTAAAGATATCAAGTCCTTTAGTCTAAGGATTAAGAAAAGATTTATTATTTTACATAAACAGGCTGTGAAAAGCTTACCTGTATAGTCTCATTTCACTCAATTTTATTGTTATCAAATCAATTACAGGTGGGAGATCACTCTGGGTTTCAGTTACAGTAACAAATGTATTTTGCATTGTAATTAAGCCAAAATCAGCAACAAAAACATTGTGAGACACTGGAGACTGCGGGATGACCACAATAGGGGCTTTTATGTTAACATCCAATGCGAGCCTAGAACTCCTTTGAGCCAGTTCCATTACACCATCAGCAGCCATTCCTGCTGCTTGAGCAGTTGCTTCAGCCAAGGCTTTTTTAACTGCTTGAAAATTATCTATAAAAGCCTATAAAGAAGACAGAATGACAGAATATTACCTTTAATAAACATCAAATTATTAATATAAATTGTATTAACTTAATTTTACTTCCATAAAGTAAAAACTTTTACTTGGTAAAACAAAGTCCATTATTTACTTATTATTTTCTGCCAGAAAAATTGAACAACAAATATATAGTGATAAAATAAAATCTAGTCATCAAAACAAAGCAAAAAGGGGATACTTGAACATTTTTTCGAGACAGTGTTTCTCTGTAGCTTTGAGGCCTGTCCTGGAACTAGCTATTGAAGACCAGGCTGGCCTCGAATTCACAGAGATCTGCCTTCCTCTGCCTCCCGAGTGCTGGGATTAAAGGCATGTGTCACCACTGCCCAGCCAGTATTGTTTCTTTATGGTGCACTTCCTCTAAGACCTAAACACGTCTTACAATTTACAGTACAGATTTAAAAATCTATAAAGTATTTAAGAATCTCAGGTCTGGTGAAATGGTTCACTATGTAATGTATAAGTTCCTGCTACCTATGTGAAAACCCAAGTCAGTCTCCAGGACTCTCATGGATAAGAAATGATCAGGAAAGAAGGCCCAAAACTGAGAACTGGGGCCTCACCAAACTAAAAATTGTACAGCAAAGGAAACAAGCAACTGAGTGAAGTTGAAATCCACAAAATGTGAGAGAATCTTTGCCAGCTATACATCCAATAAAGGATTATGATCCAGAGTATACAAAAAACTCAAAACAAAACAAAATTCCCAACAACCAACTCAAAAGTCTCAATTGAAAAAATTGGGTATAGCTCTAAACAGAGTCCTCAATATAAAGAAAATAAGCTTAAAAAAATCTTACAAAGTGTTCAATGACCTTAGCAACTAGGGAAATGCAAATTACATCTACTTTACCCAGTTAGAAATGCTAAGATCAGGGAATCAACTGAAAACAAAGGCTGGTGAGGATGAGCGAAAAGGGAACCCTCACTCTCTGTTGCTGGGATTGCAAACTGGTACAGCCACTTTGGACAAAAGTGTGAAAAATACTCAAAAGATAAAAGTAGATCTACCAGATAACCCCGCTCTATCACTTTTTGACATATGTACGCACAAAGTCCTTGACATCCTGCTCCACAAACACTTGCATGCTCACTGAGCTCTACTGACAATAGCTACTAAGTGAAAACAAACAACCTAAATGTCCTTCAACTGTTGAATGAGCATTGAAAATGTGGTCCATTTACACTATGGAATACTATTCAGCTGTAAAGAAAAATGGAATCATGAAATTTACAGGTAAATTGAAAGAATCAGGAAAAAAAATCCACTCTCTCTGAACGTGGCTTACAAGGAGAGCTGACTGAGAAGCCAAGGACAATGGATCTAGGTTTTGATTCTACTTCATGGACAGGCTGTGTGGGAGCCTAGTGTGTGTGGATGNAATTGGGGGAGGCCAATAGAAATTTTTAATAATAATAAAAAAAGAAAAAAAACCCCTCACACTAAGTGAGGTAACCTAGACTCACAAAGACAAATGTCACACGATTTCTATCCTCTGAGGCTCCTAGCTCCAAATCTTCATATGTGAGTACATATCCTGGAGAAACTATGAGAGCATTGCAATCTACAGTCATGCTGAAGGCAAGATTGCCCCTTTGTCTGAGCCTTGGTAGAGTTAGGACTCTCTAGTTGGCTGCTTTGCTTTTCTGATCTTCAGCTTGAACCCCAATGTCTGTCTCTGGGATTTTATTATTCGTGCTACAAAACTAGGAAAGTAAAGCGCATCCTGCAGAAACTACGAAAGTAAAGCATTTCCTGTAGAAACTAGGAAAGTAAGGCATTTACTGCAGAAACTAGGAAAGCAGGATAGTACCACTGTATGAGTAGGGGGAGAAATAGGGGAATAGCAAGGCACATATGATCTGAAGAGAGAAAAGGGAAAAAGAGGGGTCTCCAAATCCTTCTACAGCTATACTTTCTCAGTCATGTTCACTGCCACCCTCTTAACAAGGAAAATATACAAAACACAATTTTAATCAATTGTAAAAACAATGAAATTCACAATCAAATGGGTGGCACTAGAAAATATTATATTGAATGAAGGAACCCAGGCCCAGAAAGACACTCCATGTTCTCTCTTATTTGTGTATCCTATCTCTGAATCTTTAGATTTGACTACTTAAACACAAGTAACTTCAAAAGCCAGGAAAGAGACTGGGCCAAGAGGAAGAAGGTTAGCGGATACAGTTAGTATGAAGAGGAAAAGAGAGAAAACTGGTGATGGAGGTGTATTTAACTGCACAGGAGTGGGAGGACAATACAAAGAGACAAGGAAGAAGAGCTAAATACTTACCAATATAGAATATAGGAATTTTGTGACAAACATGACTTCAATGCAACCAACAGTTAAATTAACTTGAACATCAACCACATTCATATCTGTGTATGCAGAGCCAGCAGTTGCATTCATGTAAGAAATCATTTTAAAGCTGAAAACTTCTTTTCCAGTGATATAAACAGCCTTGATGAGAGAAGAATCCAAAATATTACAGTCAATTTTTGAAGTAATGTATCCCAAGATCAAAGTAAAATGAAGTAAAATAATAATATTGTACCATTTGGAAAATCTTCCAGGTACTTGGGTCACTACAAATGAGGTAACAATCCCAAATGCTTTATTAGAACTTATAACCTAACCTGTTTTTTGTTGTTGTCTTTGAGTGTCATAAAAGTTAACAGGTCTACCTTGACCATGTTTTATGTTTTTAGTTATGCATCTCACTTGGATTTTCTGCCTGGCAATGGCAGTCATCATATGCCTTTAGTAATTTTCAAAGCTAAAACACACTACCTACATAATTTACCTGAACTCAGTGTTTCATTTCGTTAGGTCTGAGGACTTTGAAACATTTTTTCGTATTCTTTAATGCAGTATCTCAGTTTTATACTTCCCGTTCTTCATTAATTTGTGAAGAATCATTTTAATTACTAACAAACAATTGCTGGAGGGGGGAGGCTTAAAATTTCTACCTCCATAACTACCAGTTAAAGGTATAAGAGACAAGAAATAAATTTTAAAAAGAGTATTAACTTAAATTTACAGTTTTCTCAACTCTTAAATTCTAGAAGCAAGAACAGGAGACTGAAAAACAACCAAGTAAATCAATTGCAGTTCCCCAAAAAGCAAAAATATGAGAGATTTTTGAAGGCTGAAGTAGTACAAAAAATAGAAGAAAGGGAGTGTAGAAGTCTGGATGTGATTCAAACCCTAAAATTAACAAACAGCCAATGAACTATTGCAATTTTTCTTGATATTACTAGAAATATGGAATAACAAGAAGACAACAAAAATGTACATCATCTAAGAAAAATGAGGAGAAAAATCTGCAAGGAGAGAAGATTACAAGAGGCAGGGTTGCCTAATACCATGTAAGTTATGGAAGAACAATTCAGCTAAAAAAAAAAAGGCTGACTAATAAACACCAGTGTTGGAGACAAAGTCCCTGAGAAAAACAAACACAGTATCTTTCAATTGTACGTATTTTGTTATCCTCTTTTGGGAGTACATAAGAAAAGAACTAAGACTGAAATTAGGGTTGTACTTGCTATTGGTTTTGGAAAAATGAAAACATTTCCATCCCATACAAGGCCAAAAGCACTGGGCTGGAGAGATGGCTCAGTAGTTACCAGCACTTACAACTCTTCTAAAGAACTGGGACTCAATTCCTAGTACCCACAGGGTAGCTCAAAACTGTTTGTATCTCCAGGTCCATATAATCCAACCTCTTCTGGCCTCCCTGGGCAGCAGGCATGGACATGGTGCACAGACAGAAAGACATAAGAAAACATCCATCACATAAAAACAAGTAAGTGTCTTTCTTACAAAGACCTAAAGCATTACCAAAATTATTCTCTGACCAAAACAAGAGTCAATAAACCTTGCTGACCTCAGGCCCGGGTAAAGATACAAAATCTTAGAGATAAGGACAAAGAAAACTCTATCTAAGGGAAGGACAAGAAGCCTTCATTAGAGCAGACCACAAGATGTCCTCTTTAGCTTGATTTAGTAGTCTTTCATTAGGAGCCAAGAAGCACAGCAAGCAAGATGCCCCAAGGAGGAGGAGATCCTCAACAACACCCCATTTGTTAGACTAAAGAATGCTTGGCCACGAATTAAATGGCCCAGAACAACTGACTGTCAAAGTCTTTCTGGGATGGTTATTTTTAGGTGTCAATTTTATTGGTTAAAAATGCATAGGACAAGACCAGGAAGATGGATCAACAAGTAAGGTACCTGCCAGCAAGACTGATTAACTGAATTTGATCCTCAGAACACACACTGTGAAGTGGAAGGAAGTTTTCCTAAGACTTCTACATAGGTATCATGGAATGCCACCTCCATACTGGATGGATTGTAATCTTCAACTTGTTAGATGAAATTAACCCTATCTTTCCCAATTATGGTTTTTACAGACTAATTGATCATAGTAACAGAAAAATTAACTACAACAAAACACAGGCAAAATTTAAATAAAGGCCCAGAATTCCTGGAACTCATATCCAGGTTACCAGATGAAACTCTACCAGCTGAATGGCCGCAACAGGTAAACCTTTATTTGCTTCAATTTTTTAATCCTAAAGCTGAAAATAAGATTCAGATCTGAATGCGATTTATAATAATTATTTAAATTAAAATAATAGTTATCAATAAGCAGTAGTAGAAAATTATCATGTAGAAAACAAAGTAAAATTAAGTGCTAGGCTTAACCATACATAGTATTTGTTGACACATACCAAACATTTAAGAATGAAATAACACATATTTCACACAAATTTCTGGTAGGAAGTAGCTGGCACGAATTATTCTTCAGAAGACCTTTATTCAGAAAGAGATGGAGTATGACAATCATGGGCAACCATGATGGGGCCCAGAAGCAGGAGGGACTAGCCTTCAAAGCCCAAAGAAGAGTTTCATTTACAGAAAGAGCTGTGGTGAATGGCAAGGCGGGGTTCTGAAGAAAAAGAGGCATCAATTGCTGAGCACATACGGAACAATGACTTTCAGTGAAGTTTAACAGGGTACACAAGGGGAGGCATTCCATGTGACCTGGCCAAAGAACCAGAAGTTAGGCAGAAATTAGACATGGGTAGAGCTGTAAATCAAAGCTGCCTTCAGTATAAGGCTGAAGTTTTCTTACAGTCACAGCAAGATCTTTTTAATATTCTGGACTAAGGGAGAGACTACCAGGGGAGCGGCCTACTGTGAGCAAGGGAAGACTGTTACTTAATAGAAAACAAACATTTTCAATTAATTTTACGAAGTCATAATTATCCTGATAACAAATCTAGAAATAAAGAAAACTAATTAAAAGTGGTTATACTTGTCACCCAGCATTTACATGAAGAAAACCCTGAATTATCAAGATGGCTTTATATAAAAAGAAGAAACTAGCAACATGCTGTTTTATTTCAGTAAAATATCATATTAGCAAGATGTTTTTTGTCTTCAATAATTATATAAACTTGTAAATGGAGAATAGTGCTCTACTACACAATGACTTGGTCTGACAGTTACAATCTGTAACAGTAATAAGTTTAATTTATCAATAACACCAAAAAGAGGACGATAGTGTATGTATATCACAGCATAATGACTGCAACATTTTAATACAGAGCAAATTTATGCTGCTCTGGTTAGTCAATGTAGTAGTTCATTTAAGAAACTACCTACACTGGAATCCAAGGAAAATTATAGAGGAGCAAGATAACAGGACAAAGATTTTTCAATTGGTACCTCTTTTGAGCTATATTTTAATTTGGCCATATTTTAAAAATAAAATACAGAAGAAAAATATCAATGTTTGGGGCTATAATTCATTTCTGTTACTATCTGTATAGCTTTTAGTAGATAATTTTATTTCTGTGAGCATCACTTTCTAGAAAAATAAAAATATATGCCCTATCCTTCATTGTCCTATATATACTATGAATCTTAAAGTAACAGGGACAGAGGAGCAAATAACAACTTTGGAAATTATCATCGGTATTATTAAAAACTGTAATCCTTTCTACAAGTCATGTATAATTGACGACTTTTGTGCTAAATCACTCTTTATTGATATATATATATGTATAATTTTTGTTTCTCACATAAAAATCAGTTGATGACTCTATCAATAATGATGACAGAACTGGAGATAGGGCTCAGCAGTTAAGAGTACTTACTGCTGTTCCAGAGGACCTGGGTTCAGTTCCCAGCACCCACATGGTAGCTCACAACTGTTAATAACTCCAGTTCCAGAGGATTTGACATCTTCACATAGACATAAATGCACAAAACACAAATGCACATGAAATAAAAATAATTAAAAAATCCAAAATCTCACCTTTTTGTATACAGCCATTTTATCAGAATCTAACACAATTATATTCCTTAGTTTTACATTTATTTCAGTGACTAATGGCTTCATAATCATCTCAGAATCAAGCCCTAAGAAAATAGAACAATGAAAAATTGCTTTTCTTTGTCTTCAATTTGATAATCTTAAAAATGTTTCCATTAGATGGTATTACCTTCAATCTTAATTTCAGAAATTTTTTGTTTCTGATCTTGAATAAAAATCCGTAAACAAGACAATTCAGCCAAAAGTTGCAAGGTAATAGTATCTTCATTCGTGGGTAGCTTTAAAGCTACAAAACAAAGATACATTGTAACACAAAGAAAGGTTTAGTAATTAGCACACTACACACAGGCAGCTAGAGTATCACTACAAATGATTATAACATCAGATTTACAGTTCAACTACAGGCAAAGAAAAAATATTCCCTACTGGATTGAGAATTCTAAATATGAATTATCTAATGAATACAAAAACAAATAGTCCAAATACTGCTCTTAGAGGTAACTAATCATTTGAAACTAAGAAATTAAACCAATAACTATGAATCTTTGAGACAACTGTCATTATAGAAAGCAAATACCCACAGTTCTTAAGGGTAACTGATAGAGTATCTCTAATTCAAAATTTCAAAATGCTGCAAAATCAAAGGCTTTTTGAGTATTACCATTATACTCAAGAAGTTTTAGATTTAAAATAACTCAAATCTTAACCTGCACTCTGATTAAAAACAACCATAATACTCAAATGTCATTTACATTTTTCTAAACTAAAATAATGTCACATAAACTTTAGTCTAAATCAAGTATTTCTTGTCTAATTTACAACTCAAATATATTACAAGATAAACTCTTTTCCTTAGCAGTAATCATTTTCCTTTATCACTAATCTCTAAGATTAGCATGAAATATGATGAATCATTTTAGGTGTTTGTCTAATAAAAAGCAACACCAGAGCCTAAAATTACTGTTCCAATTGGTGAACAAAAGAAACAAGTAAAGAACAAAACAACCACCCCCAACAACAAGAAGAACAAAAAACCCAAAAGCTTAAATTTTAACAAATATACCAAGCATTTTAATGAGATCTCCTTTGTCTTCAGTCTCTGCAAGAGACACTGGGGCAGATTGTTCCCATAATTGTGGAAGGGTATTATTAAGATAATTCATTGTATTGAGAAGTGCTTCAGTGTGTAAATGAATATCCAAAGAGGAAAAATTCACCTATGGAACAAAACTGATTTTAGTACTAAGTCAAAAAACCATCTGACTCGATGGTCTTTAAAATACACTATGCTGGGCTGGAGAGATGGCTCAAAGGTTAAGAGTACTGTCTGTTTTTCTGGGCAGTGGTGACACACGCCTTTAATCCCAGCACTTGGGAGGCAGAGGCAGGCAGATCTTTGTAAGTTCAAGGCCAGCCTGGTTGACAAGAGCTAGTTCTAGGACAGGCTCCAAAGCTACAGAGAAATCCTATCTCAAAAAACCGAAAAACAAACAAAACAAACAAAAAACCAAAGGGGTACTGTGTTTTTCCAGTGGTCCTGAGTTCAACTCCCATAAACCAGATAATGGCTGGCTATCATCTATAATGAAATCTGATGCCCTCTTCTGACATGCAGGCATGCATGAAGGTAGAACACTGTTTATATGATAAATTTATATGTGTATGTATATATTGTGGGATCATGCACAGCTTTAATCCCAGCACTCAGGAGGCAAAGGCAGGCAGATCTCTGTGAGCTTGACGCAAATCTGGTAAATAGAGCAAGTTCCAGAACAGGTTCCAAAGCTACAAAGAAATTCTGTCTCAAAACAAACAAACAAACAAAACAAAACCAACAACAGCAACAAAAAATATGCCCTATGCTTTGTGGTATAAAACACATGATTTAAAATATTCAGCTTTATCACTGGGGAATCTTATAATTCCAATTATAAAATAAGTACTGGTAAGACATCTAGAAATAGAAATACAGTTTCTAATTTTAAAATAAACAATTATATACTCATACCTTAATAAGTTGTAAAACATTGTTATAAGTACTTTTTAAACTGGGTGCATTTTTTTCAACCTATACAAAGAGAAAAATGTATCTATGAGAATATGTTAGGAAGACATGATATGTCTACAACTACATGACAGTTGTAAATTTTTCAAGATTTGGATACTAGACATAAATTATTTATAAATGAGGTGGCTAGTATGTTACATACATAAATGCATATATATGTACATATATTTACTTAAACAAGCAACTATTTGACCAGAGCAGCTGCTTTACTATAATAAACAAAATGTGCTAAATATGGGCTTCTCTAGCATAAAGCAAGTCCTCAATTAAGAATACAGGCTATCTTCCTTATTATCTAGAGAAAACATGTTATAAGGTATCAAATATAGAGAACAGTAGGAAATTTCATCAACACTAAACATTTGTTTGTTTTTCAAAAGTCTGGTGGAAAAAGTCAACCTAGAGTTCCTTCCTTCTTAGAGCACAAGATACTTCGTTTTCTATATGAAGTATTTGTGAATCAAGACTACAGAATAATAAGGCCAAAACAGAAAGACCTTTAAAACAGAGGCCTTCACAAAGTTACATTAGAGTAGGAATTAAGCGCACTAAATTATAAATTTCAATAGCAAATCTACCTGCCCATCAGGTAGAAGCAGAATTGCTTACCCTCACAAATTCCAATGTTAACAAATCTTCCATTGTGTTATCCAGGGTGGTGATCAAATAAATTGGTTTCTTGTTTTCATCTAAAAATAGTTTAAGGATTATTTCTTGGTAGGAAAATTATACTACCATAAATCAAATCATTAGTAATTATGATAGAAAAAGATTTCCTTAGACACTACTCAATAAGATTCCTTTGTTTTTTCAACTCAAAAAGTGTCCTTTCTCCATACAATGTATCCTTTCTTTGTATTTCAACACTAAAGTATCAAACCTTCCAACATATAGACAAGCCAGTAACAAAAACTAGCAAGCTGTTAAAGAAGAACTAAAAGTTATTTTGAAAATTCTAGGTCTGAGTCATAACAGTGCCTGGAACTAAAAAAGCAAGTACCTCTGAAAATACTAGTTGTGGAGATGCATCAAGAAATTGTTACATTTTTCTATATACTAGATAAAAATCAGTCTTAGCAGTACATACCAGTTTACTTAGATACATTACTAATTCTGTTCAAAACGAGATATTCCATGAGAACTGCCACAGAAGAGATATCTGTATACTCTTTATATAAAAACTATCATTATCAAATTACAGCTGCTAAAAAACAGTATCTAGAGACTGGGATAAAGGACTATAAATTCATTACACTGCTCTAGCTGAGGAAAGCACAGCACAATGTCTATGCACCCCTTCAAACTTAAAACTATGAGCACATGAACCAGCACCCTATTTTAGGTATTAACCACATTTTTCGACCTTAAGAAGATCTACACTTCATTTACACGTTTACCAGCTTCTTGAACAGCTGTTTACCAGATCATTCATGTTTCATAAAGTAACTCTGCCCCTCACTCCTCAGAAAATAAGAGCAAACTGTTTTAGGAATAGGCACAGTAGGGATGGTATACAATGCTTTTAGGAATAGGCACAGTAGTGATGGTATATAATACTTTTAGGAATAGGTACAGTAGGGATGGTATATAATGCTTTTAGGAATAGTCACAGTAGGGATGGTATACAATGCTTTTAGGAATAGGCACAGTAGGGATGGTATATAATGCTTTTAGGAATGGGCACAGTAGTGATGGTATATAATAATTTTAGGAATAGGTACAGTAGGGATGGTATACAATGCTTTTAGGAATAGGCACAGTAGGGATGGTATATAATGCTTTTAGGAACAGGCACAGTAGTGATGGTATATAATGCTTTTAGGGATAGGCACAGTAGGGATGGTATACAATGCTTTTAGGGATAGGTACACTAGTGATGGTATGTAATACTTTTAGGAATAGGCACAGTAGTGATGGTATATTGATGTAGGAGAGTCATCTGTCTATGTGTTACTTTTATTGGTTAATAAAGAAACTGCCTTGGCCTTTT
>LOEQ01001676.1:27024-67137 GCA_001685075.1 Bramus lutescens | reverse complement strand
CAGGAGAATTCTGGGAAGGAGGAAGCCCATTCCTCCCAAGTCCTGTCCAGACACTGAAGAAGGAAGATGTGACCTACCCTGTTGAAAAAGGTACCGAGCCATGCAACTAAGATATAATTGAATAAGGGGCTAATATAAGTTATAAGAGTTAATAAGAAGCCTGAGTTAATGGGCCAATCAATAACTAATGTAGAATCTCTGTGTAATTTTCTTTGCGGCTAACAACTGTGGGAACTGGGTAGGACAGAAATCCCAACATGCAGGCCCTCATGTTACATGTCTATATTTTCTTCAAGATGAGAATGTAGGATTTTTCTAACACTGGTCTTGAAATTATCTCAACCTAACCTGTTATGCAGGTTTAAGTATTACTATTCCAACAACACACTTTATTGGTACCAAAATTTGCATAAGACTGGCAGAGATACCATAACAAAAGACCACAGAATCAATGTTTAAAACCACAGAAAAATATTTTCTTACAATTCTGGGGGCTGGAAGGTCAAAATTAAAGTATTATAAACAAGGTTTAAGAAGCATCTACCTTTGTCCTGCAAAGAGCTGCCTTCTTGCTGCATCCTCATTTGGTCTTTGCTAACTGCACACACATTCTGGTGTCTCTTTTTATTATCAATTTCCTTTTATGAAGTCACCAGTAAGTCCCAAATTAGGGCCTATCTTAATAGTTTTATTTTAATTTACTCATTGTTTTAAAGGCCCTACTTCCAAAGGAATCACAATTTAAGTTATAGATGTAGGAGTTAAGGTTCCATACATGAATTTAAAAGGGACACAATTAGGGCCCAAACAGTATATATAAACCTAGCAAAATATACATAGTGAATGTATGCTTAAATTATAACCCACACCCAAACCACTAAAATGACCTACTGGAGAAATATACTTTTGTAGCGAATTGGAAAATGAAACAGTGCTAAGATTTTAATTCTCAATAGTATATTATTAGATACATGGTGGTGTCACGTGCCTTTAATCCCAGCACTGGGGAGGCACAGACTGCCAGATCTCTGTGAGTTCGAAGGCAGCCTAGCCTATAGAGTTGCAGGACAGGCTCCTAAGCTATACAGAGAAACTCTGTCTTGAAAAACAAAAACTAAACAAAACAAAATTAGTATTAATAAGCAGATTAATACTACCCTTACCAAACCCATCAAAATTTAGGTGGAATTTGACAACTTACTTATAAAAGTAAAATTACAAAAGCTTATTATAAAATTTTATAATTGTAAAATTATTAAAAAACTGGAAAATTATGCTATTTAAAGCACTTACTATGAAACTATTATATGATTATAACAGATTGCTACTGAAAACAAGAAAAGTTATAAATGGAAAAGGTAGCCAGTAGTCACTAAAGAAGAAAAGAAACAGACACAAGCATATATAATCGGATCAAGGGAAAAACATTTTAAAAAAATGAAAGTGAGATGGTAAGACATATAAAATTAGAGTGAAGATGTTAAAAGACTACATTAAAATATGAATATAAAATGCACATATATTTATAAAGTAACTTTAAAGACTACTAAGTTTTTAGAATAAAACACAGGGGGAAAATCTGTCAACTTCATTATTAGGTGAAAGTTTCAGAAATATCACATTTAGCTTCACCCAAAAAGAAAATAATAAATACTACTTCATCAAAATTCAAAACACATGCTATTCAACAAATTAATAAAACAGAAAGTTCAGCAGCAAAGCACAAAAACTATTGTAAAACACTAAAGTGGTCAGAGTAACAGGAGAGACTACATCAGCAGTTCACTATCAAATGGACCGGAGAATGGGGATTCTACAAGTTAGTTTTGCCATTTTTTTAGAAATATAAATTACGGAAAAGAGAATTTAATAGCTTATAAATAAGCCAAGGGGATGGAAATCAAAGAAAAATCAGATTAGATATTTCCTTTCTTAAAGTATTTTAGAGAGAGAAATGATAATATACAGTCAAAAAACAAAGGTGTAAGAAAATAACTGTGACTATGTAAAATAAAAACTATGCATAGTAAAAATATACTTACATAATTCACTAAAAATCTAACATAAAAAGTAATTCCAAATGACCTATAAATTTCTATAATTAGAAAATCATACTGCATTTACATAATACAAATACATATATTTCCAGTAACTGTTCAAAAAAGTAAAAATTAAACATAGAAAAACATGTTCTTTAAAAGATACACAAATTAAATCCAAAAGGCAATCTTTTCAAAGAGTAAAATATTAAGAATGGCTAACACTAAAGACTAATAATTAGAGCAGAGAAAGACACTCATTCGCTGTTAATAAATTAATACTCAAGAGAGAAAAGTTGACAAAACTCATCAAAAATTTATAATACTTTTCCTTAACAACTCTGTTAGGACTTAATCTGATAGACAGAGGTATAACCTAATACATATACAAGTAAGTTCAAAGTCGCGATTTTCTCCATAATGTAAATACTCATAATGTAAATGTGCGTCACGAAGATGGAAGAGATGCAATTCTGCTGAAAATTAAAATGAGCGTAAGTAATTTCACCTGTGGTTATTTCTTCTACTACTTTGGAATCTATTTTTCAATTTAATCTTTCATTAATTCTTTAAAAAGACTTTACCTGGAATGATTTGGCAGGGGCAGACAGATCAGTTATGGGTTCAGGTTTTGGAATGCTTTCAAACAATTCCATAATCCCTTGTAGTTTTTTATCTGAGATTCGTAATGAAATAAGAGGTAATTTTCCAGAAATCTTGAATCTATTTTACAGAGACAGGAATCATTATAGAGTATATGAAGTATACAGAATATACAGAGTAATTTTCATTCTGGTTTAAGTACACTAATTAACAAAAAATGGAAATTGGGGAGGTGGCTCAGTGACAGATGGCTTGCAGAGCAAGCAGAAAGTCCTGAGTTCAATGCTTAGCAACTACCCCAATCCAAAAACAAAACAAAACAAAAATATAAAGAGGAATAGATGGAAACCATGATATTCAACTAATAAATATTTAAAATAAAATTTTAAACTACAAATCACATCTTACCTTAAAAACCTTAGATGGACTAGCCTTAATAGTTTTCAGAGGCTTCTTTTTCTAGTATTATTTCATTTATTGTTTCTCTCATGTTTGCCAAATACAGATGACAATATTAATTACCAATTTATTAGGTGACTATCATTACATTATTTATATGCAATTGTTGTATATTCATACTTATGAGGATCACAGTCTATTTCTAATCCCCACTACATGTAAATTCTCATATGCACAAAGTTCCTACAAGAAAACGTAAGCTTAGCAAGTACAAAGAACGAGAGATTTTATATCCAAAACCATAATTTAAAACAAAACCTGAGTTGTTTTTAACTGTCTTACCAATCTGATGCAGGATTCCCCTCTGTAAGCTGTGAATATATTTTATTACCATCGATTAATAAAGAAGCTAATTTGGCCCATAGCAGGGCACAATGCAGGTAAGTGGAAAAACTAAACTCAATGCAGGGAGAAAGAGGACGAAGTCAGGCACACACCATGTAGCTGCTGAAGAAGAAAGCTGCCAGAACCTTACCTGTAAACCACGAGCCTCATGGTAAAATATAATAGAAATGGGTTAATTTAAGGTGTAAGAGCTAGCAAGAAATACGCCTGAGCTATTGGCCAAGCAGTGTTGTAATTAATATCGCTTTGTATTATTATTCGGGTCTGAGCAGTGGGGAAACAAACATGCAATCTCCATTTTACACCAATCTCTTTTGCTTACAAATAAGATACTGAATTAAAGAGGGCCTTGAGCCCCAGAGATGGCTCAGGGGATTAAGGCATCTGCCCTTAAGGGGAACTTGCCCAGTGGTCTGAGTTTGATTACCCAGAAACCACATGGTGGAAGTAAGAAATTACTCCATCAGGTTGTTCTCTGGACTTTTACATGCCCACAGTGGTAGCTAAACATGCAAGCCCTCCATATAATAAATAAATGTTTTTAAAAATTAAAAATAAAAATGAAGAGAGGTTGAGAAAATTGGTCTAATGGAAAAGTGAAAAAAAAAATACAAGTATCTGATGTGAGATACCCAGCACCAACTAAAAGATGGACACAGAGGCACACACCTGAAATCCCAACACTTGAGGGAGAGGTGAGGTGAGGCAAGTGCATCTCTGGAGTGCATCTCAGTCAATCGATGTGCTTTGGGTTCATGATGTCAACCTCTTGATTCCACATACGTGTATATCCACATGTACAAAAATGCACGGGCATACACACACAAGATTTTTCAAAAGGTATGGCCCTCATACAAAATGTTTTAACTCATTGGTTTTACAGCCACTTTTCCTCAAAACTAATTTTTTTAAAAAATTACACATTTTAGTTGTTAAACATTGGTCTCTAAAAATGTACCTGAATTCCTGCAGAAAATCCTAAGCTTTATTTCTAATAACTTAATTATTTCCATTCACTGTGGCTTAACTTACACAATACAGATCAATTAAGTTAATGCATCAAAACCTTTAACTTTCCTCAAATATGCAAGATGCACAATGTGAAGAGGGTAGGCATCAAAATGCTACATACTATAGAGTGGGCTTTCTTTTATTGTCTTAAATCAGTCTAATTAACCATAACAGTACAGATAACTGCATTAAAAATATTAAAGACTTTTATATGATTTACGTCTGACTTCTTTTCATTTTCTACAGAAATGAAGACATAAAAATAAGTCTATATTAATTGGTGCCAAAAAAAAGTAGACTTTGCATGTGAATGAGACTAACACAGGTACCATTTTAAGCAAACAGTAAAAGGTTTAAGACATCACACATAATTTCTATGGTAACAAAATGAAAAATTTACAAAGTATACAAAAATGAAAATAAGAACATGATTAAAATATGTTAGAATAAATCTCAACCAAAACACAAAGAAAAGTCATCAGACAAAAGGGGGGTTGGTAGCCAGGGGCAAAAAGCAGAGTAGAATGGAATGCTACTATTTATCGAGCATGGCATTCAGTTTGGAAGACTGTAAAATAAAGTTCTAGAGATAGAGAGTGGTGACAGCTGCATAATATTGTGAATGTATGAAGATGCTATTGAACTACATATTAAAAATGTCATCAGTGGCAAAGGTTATAATATGCATTCTATGTAACAGAGTCAATGGATATAGCATTTCTTTCATTACAGATTTACTGGGAAAATCTATAATTACGTGAAACAGATAATATATAATACATACTTGGGCATCTTGATATCCATGAAAACCATGGCTTTAGAGAGTTCTACATTGACATGCATAGGTGTCAAAATATGTTGTGTCGATACATTGAGCTTTCGTGCTTCTTTCCAATTATCACCTAATCACAGAAACAGTCCATGTTTATTATTAGTATAATTTTTATAACATACAAAACTTAAAATTATCTAAAGGACACACAATCAGCAGGTCTTTACACTTCCATTTCCCCCCCTATACTACTTTACAAGACTATATCCTATAATAAAAGAAAAAGGTCTGTTTTTTTAAAAGGCAGCATAGTTTTGGTCAAATATTCAGTATATCTATGAATGATCACTATGCCAACCAGATATTATACCACCAAAATAAGGCCACTATAAGGCAATGAAAGAGGCAGAAAAATGTAAGTGCATACACACATACACACACACACACACACACACACACACTTCTTATTCTGTTTCACATAGCTCACGGGGAGTAGACAATGGTGGTTCATGCTTGAAATCCCAGCACTAGGAAGGTAGCAATGGACAGATTTTTAGAGCTCAGCAATCAGTCAGCTTAGCGTAATGAGCAAGCCACCGTTCCCAGTAAGAGACAAAATTTTAGCTAGGTGAACTAGGGAACAAATTTCCTGGTTTCAAACCAGAAAAATGGTAGTAGTCATTTTTGTTTAGTTAGTAGTCAATGTTTGTTTTCTTATTTAAGTAAAATCATTGTAATTATCTTAGAAATAAACATCAATCACTCAGCTAGATTAACATAGCGAATAAAACATATGTACCCAGTCATATATCTTAATGAACGGCTATTCTGAAGCAGTGGAGCTGTGCTTAAGATTTCACACTTTCACTATCAACTATCTTTCATTCACTATGCAATATTAACCATTAATTTTAACTCAAATACAGGAAAGTTCCCAGTATGTAGAGGGAAAGTCTTTAGGCACATCTTCAGAGTGTCTAAAAACTTAATCACTATTTAAAAAAAAATCAATAATAATCTCTCGTACTTACCCACTCTGCTGTAAAGCAACTGTATGCTTGTAAGCTGAATATCAAAGGAATCATAAGCTCTATGCATTATCTCTTCAAGGCTAGTGTTACTTGGTTTCATTTCTGGTAATCCTGATCGACTTTTACTTGTCACCTTAAAGTTAATTTTAATAGTTTAGACCATGTAAAGTACTTCAAAATAAAATTGCTGCTTAGCTCTGTAACATAAAAATTTAATAGGACAAGGTATATTCACATACAGACACACACAGCTATTAAGATCCTTATCCAGCCAGGCAGTGGTGGCACACATCTTTAATCCCAACACTTGGGAGGCAGAGGCAGACAGATGTCTGTGAGTTTGAGGCCAGTCTGACCTTCAAGAGTTAGTTACAAGAGCTACAGAGAAACCCTGTCTCGAAAAAAAAAAAAATCCTTATCCATGAGATGTGCAACAAAGAACAAAGAGGGGTATAAGATGACATTCACATAATGAGGTCTATTTTTTTATTCACTTATATCAAAAATGGGGAAGCAACAGAGTCCTAGAAAATAATACCTCTTCAAAACAACTTAAAACCTGAGGAAAACTCATTTGGAACAAGACCACGAGAAAAATGTGGGTTATGTATGTTTCTTTCATCCAATAGCAGATTTTTAGTAGCTATGTAATAAAAGAACAGGGTTTATTAATTAGCTCAGTCTGTTATGTGGCTCCAAGCATGCTATAATTTTTTATCTCCCATTTCATGAATACTACGCATACTACTTTTTAAAAAAATATTCCAGAGATCACTCCAAAGCAATAACCACATTTTTCTTTAAACTTGCAAATAGATGCGCATACACACACACACACATACACACACACACACACACACACACACACTTTTATTCTGTTTCACATAGCTCATGGGGAGTAGACTGTCAAAAATGATTATCTCACTAGGCATAGTAGCATATACCTTCAATCCTAGAACTCAGAAGAGCAAAAGCAAACAGGTCGCTGTGAGATCGAGGCTGGCCTGGTCTACACAGTGAGTTCTAGGATACCAGGGATATGCACTGAGACTCTGTCTCAAAAACAAAGATTTAAAAAAAAAAATAGAGCTGTAGAAATGACTCAGTGGTTAACAGCACTGAATGCTCTTCCAGAGGACATAGGTTTGATTTCTAGCACCTTCTGGCCTGTGCAAGCACCAGGCACTTAAATATTAAACAGATGTGTAATGCAAACAAAATTTCCATACACATAAAAATAAATTCCAAAAATTTTTTAAAAATATTATCTCTGAAAGGTAATAAATTTTAGGTAGCAGGTAAAACAAATTAGCTAATGTCAGAAAATTGAATACTCAAAATTCTTAATACTTACATTCTTCTTAAATTGCCCTTGAAATAATTTTATAATCATATTCATAAAATAAATATATACCAAGTGCAAAATACAGGAAAAGAACAAAGTTCTTAGGCAGAGAGAAGTAACCAAGCTGCCCACAGACTTCTGTAGGTATTCTACATGTGATGGTTGTAGTGGCAGAATGGTAATGATGACAGAAATCCCCTGCATCTGGACAGTCAACAGCAGCCACTAACCAGCTCTGCCTAGTAAGCAAGTAACAGAAGCTGAAGATTTTAATTAATTTTTCTTTACTTTTAATAATTACATGACACTCACAGATTCAGTACTGAATGGTTTAGATGTAGAAATCTAAAAAAATGTTTCTACTTAACTTATATTTGTAAAAACTGCAGAAAGATGAGCACTTCCAGAACTGTCCCAATTCTATATACTTAATCAAATAAAATGTAAATGAAGAGTAAAAATCTTAGGTATGACTTTCAAGTCTATAAACACAATTCTTAAAATCTGTCACTACCTTGCTGGTTAAGGCTAAAATGAAATCTTTGATTTTGAAAATACAGGGAGAAAAAAAAAANATATGGATATGGATATATAAACATCAACAAAACTTATCAAACTATCTAAAACCGGTATATATTCTAGGGCTGCAGAGATGGCTCAGCAATTAACATTTGTTGTTCTTGCAGAGGACCTGGGTTCGGTTCCCAGTACACACATGGTGGTTTACAACAGCCTGTAACTCTAGCTCCTGGGGATCTGGGACCCACTTCTGACCTCCTTGGGCAGTGTACACATCTGGTATACCTACATACACTCAGAAAAACACACATAAAAAAATAAATCCATCTTAACAAAATCAATGTACATTTTAAACAAAAGAATACCACAAATGTCATATCATCAATCAAACATTATTAGTGCATACCTTTAAATGACCAAGATCCAAAAGAAGTAGATTTGATGTAGGGCTAAAAATTCCATACTGTGGGACAATAACATATGAAGCCTTCACATTAATTCTGAGATCAAGAACTTTCTGTGTTTCAATAATATACAGCAAACCTGCAAAAAAGATTATATCTTTGCAATGAGTACTTCTCAAACTTGCTTTATGAAAATAAAGCAGAGAATCAACAAACATGATAAAATAATTTAAAAGTTCATAAAGTCGGTACTGATTTTAACATACCTTAGAGAAAAGCCAGGTGTGGTGGCACACACCTTTAACTGGGGAAATTTAGACTTATCTCTGTGAGTTCAGGAACAGCCTGCTCTACAAGTTAGGTTATCAAACATCAAGGGTCAAAAAACAAAAAATACAAATTTTCTTTTTGTCAGACTATGGCTAGGTTAGGAAGCATCACAGAGTATGAGATGAGAAGAATAGTCATTAATTCACAGAGCATTTTTCAGATATGCCTTAAAATTTTTATAAAGGAACTGATTCAGAAAGTTCAATACTAGAGCAGTTGACATTTCTATTTGGAACTCTTTTATATCCTATTATCAAGACCTATTTCCTTCCTTTCTCAAAACCAAATCCTCCAAAGAAATGGTTTTTGTAACACCATATTAATTTATCGTTGTGAAGGCTTAAAGTAAAAAGTGCATAAATGCAGGAATATTAGCATATTTTTAAGTATAATTTTTAAGACTCAGGATTTATTAAGAATGTTTGTTTGAATTAAAGTCAGTACTTTTAATTAATGTAATTATATACATGATGAAAGAGAAAACGAAGATTAAAAAGATACCCAGTATCAAATACGCAATCAATAGCTTGATATGCGTGTGAAAGAAAAAAAGAATTAACTTGATAATTTTCTTGGTGCAGTGATGCACATAAAGTCCCAGCACTTGGGAGATTTAACTGAAAATGAAGGACAGTTTTAGACTAACCTATGCTACACACTAAGATTTTTGTCCCAAAATAATGATGATGATAAACACTGTTTAAAACATACACTTATATATGTATAGGATAAGCAGTGTATACTGAGAAAAGCTTTTTCTGAAAATATAAGAAATAAATATGAACACTATCATCTTAAAGAAATTCCAAAGGTCCTCTCTAGGCAAGTGATGCAAAACTGCTTAACAGCGAGGGGAAGGCTGCAATATCCTATATGAAGCAGATCCTTAACAGCGAGGGGAAGGCTCCAATATCCTATATGAAGCAGATTCAGGGAAAATGTTCTTAAAATGGAGAGAGAAGGTAAGGTGAGGGCTGCGGAGAAAAACAGACTGAGGACAAAAGCAGACTGACAGATTAAAGAATTCTGACAATCATCCAATCAACTGGGGACATAGAACTGATTCAAGTAGTTCTTCACATTTCCCCCAGTCATTTCCCAAGTTGGATTTCCAGAAACTTTTGCCAATGTGAAACCACAATGCCATTTAGTAAGTCACAGCTGCTGCCTTCTCCAACAAGGAATGGACTTCAGTCTTTGGGAGGATGGACATCCCCAGTTGTACTATTCTCTGTAAGTGCTCTTCCTGTCACCTTCAAGTTACTTTTTAAATGAGTAAGACAATCCCTCATTAACAGCTAATAATTCATTATACAAACATCATCTGTTCAAATTACTATTCAGCTTTTGTCTAGAGAATGGAGTAGATAAATTTCAGTATTATATCTGTCGTAAATATGGGATTGTGAAGTTGATTAAAACTAAGAATTACATCAGTCACACTTGACATGAACTCAAGTAGGCAACTTGCACTCTCCTTCCTATCCTCTTCTTTTATCTCCCCAGTCTCCTCCTCAGCCCTGTAGCAGAGAAAGCTTCTCCAGGCCTCTCCTCCCTCACTACAATCCCCCAGGACCCTTCCAAATCTTGCTGTGGATCCAGCTTTCCTAGTTCCAAAATTCCTTTGTGTCAGTTATCTTTACTCAGAAACACTGTCAGACATCCACAGCGGACACAGGAACACACATAAGTGAATCACACTATTATTCCTGACCTCCATCACCATGTCCTCATTGTTACCCTTCATCAAATAACAACTTTTTACTGGTATCCCTTCTCCAACCAACTCCATTCACTGGAGACTCCAACTCTTGGGTCAGACCCAGGGTCCCCAGCTCTTTCATCCTGGTCTCTCCAGATAATCGAACCTTAATGACAGGATCCCCTCTTCCCAACACACCTCCAGTCCCCTGGGAACTCTACCTCAGGGTATGAACAAGTTCCCTTTAGCTCTTTCCTGATGCCCCAACCAGCCTTTTCTACTAGTTGACCTCTATTCCTCTCTGCCATCCACTGACATGAGGAAGCACCCTCTATCAGGCAACATAAAGCCATCACACATTCCTAAGGTCTTGAGAGGGCAACAGAAATCAAGGAGTGGAACAACTACCCAAAACACAAAACAAGATTCAAAACCTAAAATCTCCTCACTTGTCACAACCCCAGATGCTTATAATGGCAAGGCAACATATCTCCATCAGAGTCCTGAGAAATGTAATATAGTTGAATAATAAGACAAAGAATTGAAAGTAGCAATTACGAATATGTTCAAGGACTTTAAAGACAGAAATAAATCCCTTAACAAAGTCTGTGAAAACACAAAGAATGGAATGAAATAATGAAAACAGTCCAAGACATGATAGTATAAATAGACTCACTAGAAAACCCAGACTGACATGAAAATTTAGGAAGTCAAACAAAAACCTCAAAGGCCAGGTTTGTACTCGCCAACATAGTATAACGGGGAAGCAGAATTTTAGGCAGAAGACAAGGTAGAAAAATTGGATACCTCAGTCAAGAAAAATGTTAAATCTAAAAAACTCCAGGAACAAAAATTTCAGGAAATCTGGAACACTATGAAAGACCAAATCTATGAATAATAAAAATAGAGGAAAGAGATGAAACCTATCTCATAGGCACAGAAAATATTTTAAATAAAATCATTGAAGAAAATTTTCCTAACCTAAAAAAGGAGGTGCCAATCAAAGAAGCATCTAGAATACCAAATAGACAGGATCAAAAGAAATTCCCCATGACACATAATATTCAAAACATTTACCATACAGAACAAAAGAACAATATTAAGAGCTTCAAGGGAAAAAGATAAGTAACATATAAAGACAGACCAATTAGAATAACTCAACTCTAATGAGACCATACATGCCAGCTCAGACTACTATGTCCAGCAAAAATTTTAATCACAGTGATGGAAAAGGAAAAACATTCCATGATTAAACAAGTAAACAAACAAAAAAATAAAAGCAATATCTATATACCAATTACTGTTAGTGTAAGATGTAAGAATTAGTTATTAAGAAAGCCTGAGCTAATAGGCCAACAAGTTTATAAATAATGTAAGCCTCTGTGTGTTTTTTTGGGACTGAACGGCAGCAGGACCGGGCGGGACAGAAACTCACTGGCACAGAAAAACACTTCTGAACATAACACTGACAGCACAGGTACTAAGATAAATAATAAATGGGACCTTATGAAATAGGAAATCTTCTATGGCACATAACATCATCACTGGGCAAAAGAGCAAACTACAAAATAGGAAAAGATGTTTATCAACTACATGTTCAATGTAAGGTTAGTATCTCAAATATATTAAGAATATTTAAAAAAAAAAGCCAGGTAGTGGTGGCTCATGCTTTTAATCCCAGTACTTGGGAGGCAGAGGCAGNAGGGAGGGAGGGAGGAAGGAAGGAAGGAAGGAAGAGAAAGAAAAGAAAGAAAAAGAAAACAAAAATAATCCAATTAACACTGGGAAAGAACTAAACAAAGTTTCCAAAAAGTGCAACACAAATGGCTGAGAACACTTGAAGAAATGTTCAACATCCTTAGTCATTGAGAAAATGCAAATCAAACTACTTTGAGACTTCATCTTATATCAGTCATAATGGTCAAGATCAATAAAACAAATGACAGCTCATGCTGGCAAGGATTCGGAGTAACAGAAACATTCATCCATTCCTGGTGGGAGTGCAAACTTGCACAGTTCTATGGAAAGCAGTGTGATGGTTTCTCAGGACACTGGGAATAGATCTACCTTATGATCCACCTATACAACTCTGGGCATATACCCAAAGGAATCAATATCCTACTAAAGAGACACTTGCTCAAACATGTTCACTATTGCTCTGTTCATAACAGCAAAAAATTGGAAACAGCCTACATGTCCATTAATACACGAAAGGAATAATATTTAGCCATTACAAAAATAAAAGAAAAATAAAAAGACTGAAATCATGAAATAGGAAAATGGATAGAATCAGAAAAGAAAGGATCCTGAGTGAAATAACCCAAACCCCAAAAGGCAAATAGTGGAACATTCATCCCTACTGACTACTGTTCATGGTACTAGAAGGTAGTTCTGCATACTACTGGAAAAGAAAGATAACATACTAACTTACTACCAACCCTTCAATCTACAATGATGATCTGTCTGTAAAATATGTTGGTGCAATAGTGGCACAAGCCAACCATTATCTGATTGGATTTAAGGCCCACTCTGAAAGATGGACCCCATGCCTGACACTGCTCAAGGTGACCAAGAACCTGAGACTAGGAGGCCATGGACCTAGAGGAAATCAAATATTATTATTGTTCTGCTAAAGGGAAGTAGCAGGAAAATGACTAACATTCTGTTATACCCAGAGATCAGTATCTCACTCAGTCATCATCAGAGAAGCTTCTGCCTGCAGTAGATGGGAACCAATACAGATACCCACAACTAGACAATAAGGAGAGAATGAGAGACCTTGGAATACTTAAACCTAAACAGGGTATCTTTATCAAATCCTTCCCCATCAGGGTTCAGGGAACTATGCTGAAAAGATTGTTAAGAGTCAGAAGGGATGGATGACACCAAGGACACAGTATCTTCCAGTCACAATGGTACTGATGCATATATGAACTCACTCAGACTGTGACAGCATATATAGAGAGGGCCTGAACAGATCCAAACAAGACAGGGTTCAAGCACAGAGATGGGGAACTTATACAAGCGCTCCCATCAGTAAGAAGCTATCTCTACTTAACAAACGATAACAAACGATAAATAAGTTTCTCCAAGGGAGCTCAATGGGTACATAAACCACACTTAAAGGCAGGCCCCATGCCAGCAAGGAGATGGCCAAGACAAAGGGAAATCAACATATTTCTGGAGATTTTTTCGGTGCCGCTCTATGCCAGCAAGATGACAATCAAGAGTAAGTATCAAACTACCAGAGAATCCTCCACTTTAAAAAGAAGAGTTAACAAAAGCCCATATTAATTTTCTTATCAGAGACAAAGGATAAATATGGGTATGCTTTCATTTGTTTACCTAAAATATTTACAAATGATGAAAACAATAACACAAGAAAAAAATAACACAAGGAAATAATTAATAAAGGTTAATGCAACAAAAACTAATAAAGAAGAAAATGAAGGGGAAAAAAAAGACCAAAACAGATAAGAGTTATCAGTCCATTCCAAAATAAACAAATTTTAGTTTCCTAAAAACTGAAACATATATTAAATATTGAAAATTAATTTAAGAGTATGAGTAGCTTTCCAACTTCAAAAAACCATTTTTAATATAATTGTTTCTAAGAGAGGGACTCATTCTGTAGTCTTCACTAGCCTGGAATTTGAAATGTAGACACGAGGCCAGGATCTAATTCATAGAGATCTGCATGGATACTGAGTATTCTTATTCTAAATAATAGGGAATGACACTAGTAGTGCAGCAAAGGAAAACCAATGTAAAATTAGAAGGGTAAAGTGTGGGAGACTTACACTTTCTACAGTATTTTTATAACATTTGAATTTTATACAGCAGACATCTACTATTTTAGTACTTTTTGTTGAATAATAAGAACTTAGGGAAAACGTCTTGAAGATAAAAAAAAATCTAAATCTGCTGGCTACTGAATTTAAAAACAATGAATTCACATTTACTTGTAACTATCTATCTGTTTCTATATAATAAGAGGAACTGACTGAAAACAAAAAAAGGCTTCATTTAATACTTTGTTTTGGGCTTCTATTACATACACCAGTACATGAAGTGGAATACAATTCAGGAATTTGAACTATAAATGGAATCTGAGATTGTAGGAAAGAGTAGAAGAATAAACACAAATAAATAATAAGCAAGCATGAAAATATATTAGCAAATTCAAACCAAAAGAGACCTTAAAGATCCTTAACAATACCCTTTATTCTCCCTGAGAAGGAAGAATATGGATTTTATTTCTCAGAATAATCTACCAAACTCTGGAATTCACTGTAAAAAGATGAAATCAGAAAGGGAACTATCATAAAGACATCTAAATAATTACATGAAAATGTTCAGTTAACTTAAATGTGATTATTAAATATAAGTTCTATGTATAAAAAGCAATTATTGTTATGTATACCTGGCAAAAACACCAGATGAGTTTCTACTGAACCATATCCAGTCTACAAATTCATTTAAAGTAAAATTTTAATATGTTTAATTCACAAATGACTTTACCTGTTGCTGTTTTATCTCGAAATTCTTCAAGTTTTGTCAAAGTTGCTGAGGTAAGTTGTGCTAGGTGGATGTCTTTTGGAGGTCTGAAGAACTCCACTATACTATTGACTGTCCTCTGTTAAAATAAGCACCGCCAACATAAAACACAAACTCAAAGCAAGTGAAAATACACTGAAGCTTAGTAAGACAGAAAATGCTTACTGCATCGTATATTATCTCTAAAGGCTCAGCCTCTATGATACACCTCTGAGCAACAGTTTCATCTAAAGGGTTTGTCTCAAATGTAATCTGGAAGAGTGACATATCATCCAATGAAGACAGTAGGTGGGGTTTTCTTGAGTTATCTGGAAGGCCAGTAATATAAAATGAATCGATTTTGGTTTCAAATCTGTATAAAAGAAAAGGACAGGAATTAGGAGTCAATATAATTTTAAATAATTTGTCAAACTGCAAAATTATGAAATATGGTAAAGATATTTTTCTTTGCATTTCTTATAACTCATATAATTTAAAAGATACGAATCCTATGAATTTTAATAGATTACTTCACTAAGAGCCATATTCATGTTAAATTTTATATTCAAAAGCTATGATAGCTAGTATTTGGTTGGTATCTTCACTTTAAGGGGCATGTTGTGGTATTTCCCTCTGTATGCTATGATTACAATTGATTAATAAAGAACTGCTTTGAGACTATGGCAGGGCAGAACAGAAATAGGTGGGGAAAGCTAGGCTGAATACTGGGAGAAAGAGGGCAGAGTCAGAGAGAAGCATGGGGCTGTGGCTGGAGACAGATGTGCTGAAACTTTGCTGGTAGGCCATGACGTCGTGGTGATGCACAGATTAATGAAGATGGGTTAAAATTAAGATGTAAGAGTTAGCCAATAAGAAGCTAGAGCTAATGGGCCAAGCAGTGATTTAATTAATAAGTGACCTCCTTACTACAGGAACACATAACCTAAATTTAATGAGGTAACATTATGGCTGTACAAGTTTGCACTCCCACCAGCAGTGAAGTCATGTTTCCCTTACTCCACTCCTCTCCAAATAAGCTGTCACTACTGTTTCTTTTAGTGAAACTTATTTCCCCCAATTTTTTCTATTTTATTTCAATTGAATAACATTTTTCCATTTATTTTACATACCAACCAGTTTCCCCTCCCTCCTCTCCTCTGTCCCTTCCCCTTTCTTATCTACCTTCCTCCCCATCTGCTCGTCCTCCATCTCCAGATGGAGGAGACCTCCATGGACCACACCTCCCATGGGTTTGTACAAAGGATGGCACATCAAGTTGGGGGCAGGACTGAGCTCCTCCCCTTATTTCAGGCAGTCTAGCATAGAGAACAGGTTACCAAAAGCTAGCTAAGTACCAGGTAGAGGTCCTGCTCTCACTGTTAGAAGCCTTACTAAGAGACCAAGCTACAGAGAAGGAGAGTAATGAAAGAGACGCCTTGATATGGGGGCAGAGGGAGCATTTAGGAGTTAGGGAAAAACATGGTACCAGGGAAACACCCAGGAATCCACAAGGATGACCCCAGCTAAGACTCCAAGCAATAGTGTAGAGGGTGCCTGAACTGGCCATCCTGTAATCAGATTGGTGACTACCTTAATTCTCATCATGGAGCCCTCATCCAGCAACTGATGGAAACAAATGCAAAAATCCACAGTCAAGAACTGGGCCAACCTCTAGGAATCCTGTTCAGAGGAAGGAAGAGATGTACGAGCCACAGGGGTCAAACTCACTACAAGAGAACCTACAGAAACAACTAACCTGGACTCAGAGGAGTTAAGACTCTGGAACATGAGCTAGGGATTCTGCATGGGACCCACCTAGGCCCTCTACATATGTGTGACAGTTCTGTAGCTTGATCTATTTATGGGACTCCTAGCAGTAGGATCAGGGCCTGTCCCAATGCTTGAGTAAGCTTTTAGGAACCTATTCCCCATAATGGGTTACCTCACCCAGCCTTTATTCAAAGGGAGGAGCACAATCCTACCTCAACTAGATGTTATGCTTTGTTGACACCTATGGGAGGCTTACCCCCTTCTACACAGAAACAAAGGAGGAGTGGATGGGGGGAGAGAGGCTGAAAAGAACAGGAGGAGAGAAGGGAGGAAATGCGGTCAGGATGTAAATAAATGAAAAAAAATTAATAAAAACAATAAAAAGGGTAACATAAAATACTTATAGAAATATATAATATATTCAATGTACCCTCAGTTAAACAAACCTTGGATATACTAAAATGTATTTACAACAAAAAGTCTAAGTAAATCAAAGCAGGCCAAATTTTAAAACATTTTTGCTACAAGGGACATAATAAAAAGAAAGAAAATGTACTAAATAGAAAAAAAAATATTATTTTACCTGTAAGGTTTATGGTGTAGCTGAGTGGTTAAAGCACTTGACATGCATGTGAAGTTCCCTGGATTCAATCCTTAGCACCCCCCCCCAAATACACACACACACACACACACACCCCAGAAGAGGCCATAGTTTAGTTGCAAAACACTTGCCTAGCATAAACATAGCCCTGAATTTTATCTCCATCAGAAAGAGAAAGAATATGAAAAAAACACACATCAAGAATGTATAAAGAACTGTTAAGAACTCAAATCAAGACCAACCAGTCAAAAGGGAGAGGAAGTTTAAAGGTAATTTCTCCAAACAAGGTATGAATATGAACATAAAATAATACAGAAAAAAATGGCTAAAATCATTAACCATCATCAATAAATAGAAATTAGTCTCACACTGAGATACCACTTTTCACTAAGATAGCATAATCAGAAGAACAGATAATAGCAAGTATCATTGGAGTTACAGAGAAATTTGAAATTTCATTCACTGGTAGTAGGAATATAAAATGTGCCTGATTTGGGAAATTATCTGGAAGTTATTCCTGATGTTCAACATTAACAGTTACTGTATAAGAAAATAAGTCTATTCCTTGATATATTACCCCAAAATTTAAAACCCATACACAAATAAAACTTTGTCCATGTTTATATCAAATATTCCTTATAGCCAAATGATAGAAGCAACTCAATTAGTTGTTGGTTAAAAAATGGACACAAAATATGGTGCTGCCAAATAATAGAATATAGGCAACTAAAAATTACAAATTTATTCTATATGAATGAACCCTAAAGACATCATGGTAAGTGAAAAAGGAAAAAAAAACAGTAAAGCCCACATACTGGATGATTTCATATAAAATGCTCAAAAAATTCTAATTCTGTCTGTCTGTCTGTATATGTCTATGTTGCACACATGAAGTGTGCAGCCACACGTAACTGCATGTAAAGACCAGAGGAGAACATCAGATATCTTCCTCTATTCTTTACCATACTCCTTTAAGACAGGGTCATTCACTGACCAGCTTCTCACCACTTAGGCTATGCTGGCTGGCCAGTGAGCTCCTAGGATCCACCTGCTATCTCCACTGGAGTTACAGGGATATGCATTCAACCCGATTTTTTTTTAAGGTTCTGGGAATTAGAAATTAAGTTCCTGTGCATGCATATCAAAAGCTCTTACCAAATGAGCAATTTCTCTAATCCCAGAAATAAGAGGGGAAAAATAAGAAATAAAAAGAAGGTAGTTGTTGGAATCAGGGAAAAAGCCTTGGGAAGCTGGGAAGGGACTGCCAGTAAAATATATACAGTTTCTTCATGGTATGTAGTACTGTCTGGAATTATATTCACGTGGTGGCTACATAACCTTAAACATTATTAATGCACAAAACCTTAAACTATCAATTTAAAAAATGTATATGTAATATAGTTGCAAAAGCATAATAAATTATATATTAAATAGATAAGTTACAAGTATGTGGACGGGCTCTCAATAAAAGTATTGCTTAGAAGGGCAGTGGTGAAGTACACCTTTAATCCCAGCACTTGGGAGGCAAAGGCAGGAGGATCTCTAGGAGTTCAAGGCCAGCCTGATCTTCAGAGTGGGTTCCAGGCTCAAAAAGCTTCACAGAGAAATCCTGTATCTAAAAGCAACATAAAAAAAAAATTAAAACAAAACAAAACAAAAAAAACCCTATTTCTTAAAGGTTAAAATACACCGAGCATGGTGGTACATAGCGGTAATCTAGAAACTGAGAGGCTTGAGGCAGGAAGATACTGAATTCAAAGACACTATCTCAAAAACAAGAGGGGTAAGGAAGGAAGAGAATGGGGGAGAAAGAGTGACAAGGAGGAGAAGAAGAGTGATTAAAAAAAAAAAGAGACTCAGTAAAAGTCATTCTTTTTGTAGAGAATGAAGGAAGTCTTTAAAGTGTGAAGTCCTGAGTGAATGTCTGTTGTTGACATAACCAGCCCTGTCAAAGACTTTAGTCTCAATCCACGGGAAAATGGCAAAGTCCATTGCTCCCTCACCTGGGATGGGAGGCAGCTGAGGCTCAGAAAGGGGGCAAAGCCTCCCTCTGCTCCATGTTCTGATTCTTTCTCCCCTTGTATTAGAGCCTGCAAACTACTCCCCTACAGTGAATGCCCCTCTAAGATTAGCTAAACCTGCCTCCTTATTCTGCCATATATGGTAACCCTACCTCTTTGTTCAACTGCATGCAATAATCCTCCCACCCACCCCCACCTCTCTGTCCAAGCTGCACTAAAGTTCTGGGATGCTGCAGTTTCTCCCCAGCTTGTGTCTCATTTCTTCATTCCCTCACCACTCCAGTCAGGACTGTCCCTGGCACTGTACTAGAAATAGCAACATTTGTTGTTTCTTTTTGTATGGTCAAATACTACTTTTTAATTTTTCTTTAGTGTTTTTCTGTTTATTCACATATTACTTTCTACTGAATACAATAATAATTCCAAAAAATTATATGGTACAGGGGGAGATCTAAATCCCTAAACAACACAAAGAGTGCATTAAATCACCACACCTAAGACTGCAAAGTCTGCAACCAAAACTCCAACCTTAAAGTGAAACTTAAAGACAAAAGCTAAAACACTGTCCATCTTTTTTTTTTTGAGACAAGGTCTCTCACTGGCACTGAGGGCTCACCAATTGAACAGGGCTGGATGGACAATGAATTTCAGGTCTCCTCCTGTCTCCACTTGCCCAGAACTATCGCTACCAAACCTGGCTTTCTACAAGGGTTTTGGGAATCAAACTCTGGTCCTCATGCTTGTGCAGCAAGCACTTAACCAACTAAGCTGTTTCCCCAGCACCACCTACCATGTTCGCTGTTGTTTTCTGTGTTTTTAAAATTGCTGACCAGTTTGAGAACTTTGTTACTGGAATAGTGAAGTCTTATCCTACAAAAAATGTTTCAAAGTTAACCTATAACTAAAATACTCATGTTGTTAAAATGAGCCTTCAAAAAAATCTAAGTGCTTCCACAAAATAAGGCATTTTCTTCTGTTTAAACACCAGGACTATTTCAATGGGCCAGGATGCTTGTGGTACAAAATACATGTGAAAACCTTGATAAGCTGAACAAAGACATGAATAAGGCCTCATCTCCAGCCTGAGTTTTTGACTACATTCTTGTCACATTCTAGTCACTAAAAGAGCACATGATATAACTGTCATTTAAAGTCACCACTGTACTACCTGTCAATTGATCCAAGGTAGAAAACTTGTACTCCTGAGTTTCACAAAATGGGCTTCCTCCCCTGTCATCATGATATGGACTGATAGAAAGAGAGAGATTTTGGAGGGATTTTTGAATATTTGTGTTTAGACAATGTGGACTCTGGGGAACTGGACCCAGAGCAAAGCGCAAATTTATACTTTATAAATTCCTCACATATATAGTCTAAAGGTAATAGTACACAATATTTTTAGTGTACCTGTGTTTTTACTGCACTCTATCACACTAAGTCAGGTATGGAATTTTCCTTCAATAGTCAAAGCATTGAAATTCAGTATTTCAGATTCAGATTAGTGTTATTTAACCTGTGAAGAAAATAAGTTTATACTTACCTTATGGCTTGTGCTCCTGGCCTTTGCACAATCAAAGTACTAAGTCCTTCTACTATAATGTTTACCAGCTCCGGTTTTTGGTGATTTTCTCTTAGAATAACAGACATACTTTTCAAATGAACAAAAAACTTCAAGGCTTCAAACTAGAGAATATCCAGAATAAAATAGAAGTGAGGATGGGGTATCTATAAACAAAACAATCTTATGTAATTCCTTTATTTACAAATCCAGAGATACTTTCAAAACAAGCCTTTATTTAGCAAAGAATCACTGCAATAACTCAAAAATTAAAAGAATACTTTGGTTCATACTTCTGGAATTAAGATAAATGCTCTATTTATAGACCCCCAAAAAGGTCACAGAAAAAAAATAGCAATACAAAATTTCTGAAAGAATTACAGCAGGCACATCTAACATTAAAAGGTATAAAGCAAGAAAATATCTTACTGTTTTTGGCAAGGTTGGATCAACTGCTGTTTCACTATAACCAATTGCTTCATAAAGCAAAACTTTTTCTTCAGGTGACAACATTTCTTCAAGAACTATAAATCATAAATAAATGTTTTATTGTCTTGCTACTAACAATATAAAACAAATGTAATTTACCTGGCTTTATAGAAAAACAAAAAGAAATAGCTGTTTTGTTTTATTTAGTGTGTGTATGTGCATGTTATGTGGAGATATGTGTATAAGTGCTATGTGAAGGTAAGAGGACAATTTTGAGAAGCTGATTCTCTGCTACTACATGGGACCCAACAATCAAATTCAGATCACCAAATGGGAAAACAAAACCACTCAGATATCTTGCCAGCCCACAAATGTTATTATTATTGTAATATCTTTTACAAGTATTAAGTATTAGATATGTGTTGGCAGTTTTAGAAATGATCCTTAAATAAGTTACTAACCAAAACTTTGATGATATAATTTTTTCAGTCTCTGTATTAAGTAAGAATTTACTGGCACTATGTTAATCAGTACAAATAGATATACTATCCTAATTTTCTCTTAATTTATAGATGGATAAAACAGATTTAACACACCCAACTTAGCCACACTACCAAAAAGTGATAAATCCAAAATATATCATATGTCCAGTCCCTAACCCTCCAAGACTTATGATCTTTATTGTTTGGGTGAAAACCAAATGTGTTGACTGGGCACAGTAGCATGTTATCTGTAATCCCCAGCTATGCACGGTCAGAGTCAGAAAGACAGGAGATTAAACTAAGCTGTGGCAACACAGAGAGATCTCACAAGAAAGAGAGAGAGAGAGAGAGAGAGAGAGAGAGAGAGAGAGAAGAAAAGCCTGTTTGCTTACAACAATTAAGGGCTGAGGCAACAAACCAAAGGTACAGTGCATGCCTGTATATAAGCAATGTCCTGGGCTTATGTTACAGCACATACACACATACATGTTCCAAAAAGAAAAGAAGGAAAAAAAAACTTTATAATAAGCAACTTCAAGAAAAATTTCCAGTGGCATAAAGCATTCTGTGATTTATATATACCTATTACTATGCCACATGTACTACACTGAGTGCTCCCAGTGTAAAGCTCCTCTGTACCAACAGGAGAGTTGCTTGAACTATGTTATATTACTTGAAATAATAGTAATTTTATAATTTTGATAATAAATTAAACAATTTGTTGTTATTATCTAATGTAAAATGAAATGAACATACTTCCAGGTTTAACTTCTAGTTGTTTAGCATTTGGTTCCGACCACGTCCACAGCCAGCTAAACCATCCTGCATTATCCTCTGGATCTTTTACTCCTTCTTTGTAAATCTTGCATCCAGCTTTCTTCACCTAAAGTAAGTTTTCCCATAGATGACAAATTATTGCTTTAGTAATTGAAAAAAATGGAAACAGGATATTTCTAAAATAAATCTCTTTTGAATTTGAATAAATGTAAACAAAATCACATACTAACAACATAACATGGTAACTGTAACATTTACCAAACAAGATTTTAGAATAACATACGAATCTCCTTGTGGCCTAGCAAGATACAAAGATACATAAATTGCATCTATATATGAACTCTGAAATTTTCATAGGCTCAATTTCTTAGAAGTTATTTCATCTTAACACAATAAACAAGTATTACAAAAACTTACATGAAATCTTCTAAACACACAAAAAACACATTTGAATTCTTAATAAAACAGTATTTTGCACAAACTAATAATATTACCTCTCATACTGACACTATTTTTATTAATCTAATGGTAATCTGAAATTACCTCAACTTCTGCCTGTTGTCTAGCTATGGTTATATTAAAAACATCCAAGGTTTTCTCCAACTCCTGAAAATATAAGTAAAACAAGTGTTACATATTAAACTTCAGAATATAAGCTACTACACTAAGAAAATGCAGTGTGAAACAAAAAATAGAACTTCATCAATATGTCCTCTCTTACATTCTGGGATGCAGTGTTTTCTTACATAAACAAACACACATACAGGATCTTGGACATTAGAGCAGAACAACTTGAAAACAGAGAAATCATCCCTATCATGAATATAGTTATAATCTCTATAAATAGAGATACATTCAAAAACATACATACATGCACTGTTTAAAATGCCTTTCATTGGGGGTTTTAATTACCAATAAAAATAAACACATCAAGACCATTTTAACTAATACTGTAATAAAGCCTTCATCTTATAAACATAGTTTATATCTACGCAGATATTTCAAGAAGGCTTACAAGTACTTGAAATCTGTTAAAAACTACTCTTCTCTCCTTTTCAAATTGTTACAGTTATGGACACAAACCAAGAAGAGCTACAATCTTAACACATCCGCGCCTTCCCATGATTACTTTCAAGTTTTAGGTTCAAATTTTCTCCACCAAAAGAAGCAACTACGACTTATTATTATTCTAGAAAACAGCATTACTTGGAATTGTGGTATCCAGTATACTTAGAGGATTCCGGTTAAGACCATAACTAAGTAATGAAATATGAAACCACCTGAAAGGTCTCTAAACCCAAAAATTCCTCATAACTTCTTGTCTTCAGTTAGTCATCTACCTTAAACTGAAAGGAAAATGTAAACTTTCAATCTTTTTAGAATTTTCCATTGAAAATTCTAGACTCTAAATGGCTACACTACTTTCAAGAAGCTAGTTACAGGAGGGGAGGAGAGAAAAATGTATACCTCAATAAAATTCAATTAAAAAAAAAAAGCTAGTTACTCCTGGTCTGTCCAAAGTATATTTTACCTGTTTTTTAAAAAGTTCCTTTTAGACTATGCCATAAGGCTAAGAGCAATACAAAAGTAATATTGATGTGGGATGTCCTTCAGTATACTTTTTTTGGCTAATGAATAGCACTGTTTCAGCCAATAGCTTAGTAGAGTAAGGCCAGGTAGGAAATCTGAACAGATATACAGAGAGAAGAGAAGTCATAGAGACGCCATGTAGCACCCTAAGGAAAGATGCCGGAATGCGGAACCTTACCAGTTGGCCACAGCCTTGTGGTGATATATAGATTAATAGAAATGGGTTAATTTAAGATGTAAGAATTAATTAATAAGAAGCCTGAATTAATAGGTCAAACAGCATTGTAATTAATATAGTTTCTGTGTGATTACTCGGGTCTAGGTGGCCGGGAAACATACGAGCAGTCTCTGCTTACATATTATAATTCAAGGCGTATAATTAAACATGCTGCTGTTAAAGACTATAGGTACCACAAAATTAAGATACAAATCATTTGTAGAGGCAAGAAATCAGGAAAGTTCATGTAAGGATGGCCGACTAAGATAGAAGTACAGCAAGAGACCAGGACAGGTGGCTGAGCAGGACTACATAGGCACATAGATTAAAAAGGAGCTTACACATACAGAAGAAACTCCACTAACACACAGTAAGACAATAACAACAGAAATATCATCTACCAGATCATCAACAGAGAAGTTTAGAAGCGATATGGCAACCACTTCTGAGACTTACAAAAGAAATAACATGAAGCTTCACATTATGGTATATGTAACCCTAAATCCTTTTCAACTGAAAATAATATAAATTTCAAAAGCACAGTGAATAAATGTCACCAGGTCTTATATTACACAGCTAAAAAGTAACTCCGAATTGTCCTTTCACCCCTCACCTTCACACACCACAGTGAGCATGCACACACAAACACAAATAAATGTTAAAAAAAAAAACTAAGGAGAAATTATGCACAGTAAAGTATTCAATGATTGTTTTAAAATGCTAACCTCCAAAGACAAGAGAATTTCAGGAGATGGCTTCTTACTTGTTAACTTTTTCTTATAAAATTCTCTATATTGTTTCACTTTTTGTCTATGGTCTCTAATATGCTTCCAAGACCACATCCGTAAACGGGGACAAACATTTACTTCAAGAATACCGTGAATAGCATAAGCCCACCTATTTAAAAAAAAAAGACCCCATACTTACTTACCCAGATCAACAATACCAAAAACAACTAAATTTATTTTCTCTAACACAAGTAACTACAACAAGACTATTGAAACAGCATTCTATCAGAATACTCTATAACAACATTCCACTAATTACTATATCTTGCAACAAAAAATAAACAAAACATTCAATTTTTTTAAAAAAATAGTTTTTCAAAACTTAATGCATAATTGGAAAACTAGTCAATAATTATAAAAATAGTTACTTAAAAATGTCCTACAAGTCATAGAAACTAAACTACAACTTAAAAAAGAACAGCAAAATTTTTAAATTTAAAAATGGGGTTACATGGATAAACCTCCCAGAACCATCTCAGTTACTAATATTCAAGCTGAGTTAATATAGCTCTAATGAGTCAAATAGAAATTGGGGGCGGGGGTAAGGCAGGAGCTGGTGGTAAGGGGGTGGAGT
Source organism: Bramus lutescens (assembly GCA_001685075.1). Lineage (NCBI taxonomy): Eukaryota > Metazoa > Chordata > Mammalia > Rodentia > Cricetidae > Bramus > Bramus lutescens. The sequence continues at coordinate 41,234 of LOEQ01001676.1, read as the reverse complement.
ACTGCTAGAAAAAACAAGGAAAGCTTTAATTATTTCAAATATACTGATTCTTCTAGAGTACATGAAAACTACAGTATTTTAAGATTTTTAGTTGCAAATTATTTTAAAGAATTTCTTGAGTCAATTCATTAACACATAGAGGGAGTAACATATTCCCAGACCCAAATCAGTTTGCACCAAATCTTAGAATAACTTTTAAAATCATAGTTAATTTAGTTTTGTGATACATTCTTAAATATTAAAAATAATAAAATTAGTTAACTTTTTTTAAAACTTTCAAAACAACTGAGGCATTCACCATTCTTTGGCATGGTAGTGAAGAGGCACACTGGGCTTGAACTTTCTGTAGGGCAGGTTTTGTGTCATCATGTCAACAGACTCGAGGAGCTCCATGAGGCTGAAATACTAGAGAAACAGAGTTACAGCTTTCAGACGTTTCAGGGCTCCTATTACTGAAGGCAAAGCTTAAATTATCGAGTTTTAAAAGGAATATTTATGTAACTATGAATTTCAGCAAACACTTAAATCTTAACTTTGCTTCTATCAAACAATAACTAACAATCTAAATATCAAAGAAAATCACCTGTGGTTTATTAAACTCAATCACTATGGTATGTAGCTCAACATCCAGGTTTATTTTTGGGTCAGAAAAGTCAAAATCTGATCGCCGGTTCATCTGAAGCTTGGCATTAGCAGATATAGGTCGAAAAACTGAAAAATAATACAAATTGAAAAACAATTAGAGTTCCAGTTCAACCATCCTAGCACTAAGGAGATCATCTAGAAATACTCCTTTGCACCTCTTTAGCAGTCTCTCCACAGTCCTACATAGGAACACAGCTGAGAGTCTGCTTAGACAAGCTCTTTATCAATTAGAAGGAACAATTTTAATTCCAGATTTAATTTAATTTTAAAGAATATTAGATATGTTAAGATATTTATTATTGATTCCATTTTATAATCTTTCTCTGTAAACTAGTCCTTTCAATTTGCATAAATATATGGCAGAATATGAAGTTGCCCAGTATCATCTTCTTGGATCAAATGATAGCAGCAAAAGTAATAAGTGTGCAGAGGGAGAGCAGTGACAGTATAATCTATACTAGGATTAACTACTGAATTATAATCTAAATTGTATATAAATATAATATAATATGCTTGTATTAACCACCTCTAGAACATATTTTAGACATTAAACATAAATATTATTGGAAAATAAATCAATATTTGAAATTTTGGACCTAGAAAAAAAAAATCACTGATCTGCCACCTCCCCACCACCCTTGTGTCCTTACACTGCTAAAATTAAGATTCATTTATTTCTTCCTTGTTTTTAATAGATATAAATAGAAAAGTTACACATACTAATAGAATCCACGCACTGTTCTCATTCATGTATACATTGTGATTATACACTGGTAAAATAATTTAAAATTTCAATGTATTTCTCTCCTTGCTTTTAAAAGAATTATTGGGGGGGTGGGAATGCTCATTGAGGCTGAAAGAGAACATCACATCCTCTAGAGAGGGAATTAGAGGAATTTGTAAGGTGCCCCACATGGGTGCTAGAATCCAAACTCTAGTTGTCATGACTAAACAGCAAGCATTCTCAACAAGGCTAATCTAGCCTCACTTTTTAGCTTTTGAAACACACATGCTGTTAACTACAATCAGTCTACTGTGGCGCAGCACTCCAGATCTTCTTGCTCCAGCTAAACGTAACTTCATACCCAATGATGATCCTTTCCTCATTTCTTCTCTAATTCTACTTTCTTATCCATTATTTTAACAATTCCCTCAACAAGTTTGCCCTTTTAATACAACAGTACTTGCTTGGCAAAACCCAACTGCACACTTGGACCTAACAGCACAATGTGGCTAGAAAGGAAAAGGTGACGATCAAAGCCATTATTCTCACTTTAATACTGTAAATATTAAGTGAATTCTTAATGTTATGGAGAGGGAAATCACACAGCACTCCCATGTTTACCCTGCTAAAGATCCATCAACAATTTATTTTTAAATTGTTTTTAAGGCTGACTTATTTGTTTCTATTGGCACTGATCAAATTCATACTACAGCCTGTTCCTGGTTGTCAATTATCCAAGAATGAATTTTTTACTTTTAAAGGACTGATTTTAAAAAAAAAAGAAAAACAAAAACAAAATATGTGTCAGATTATCTACAGCCTGCAAAGGCAAAATATCTGCCTATATGGCCCTGTTGTGTGTCTAACCTACTGTAGGCCCAATGGTTTTCAAACCTGAGAACTCATCAGAATCACCTGTAGTGCTTATTATTACACTCTCTAGTGCCAGGAGAGTCAGATGCAAAGGGCCTTGGAGAGACATAGAAATGTGCACTCGAAACAACCTTACAAGTGATGATAAGGCTGCTAGTTTGAACCACATTTCAAAAACAATGCTGGCTTAAGTACACTCTTCTACACCACTATTTCATAGTTTCTCTCTTCAAAAGCTTACAGTACCTAAGATGTTTAAAAATGCTTGTATACAAACCCTGAAGAGAAACTGCATTAACTCCTATTACCTTCCCTACTAATACAGTTAATACCAAGACTCTTCTCTTACAACAAAACTGTCTTAAAGATGAACTGATTATGTCCTGTCCTTAAAAAAACTCCAGACCATATAACAGATACCAACCCTTTCCCTCACATCAATCCAGAAATACAAATCTCTTGCATCATTAATTTTTCATGTTCTACTGGATCATGCCCACCTTAGCAAATAAAATAAAAATATTTCTCCCATTAAGTAGATGAGAAGAGAGGAAGAAGACTTGTAAGGAAGAATAACTCAAACCAGTTCTCCTTGCCTTCCTACAAATATGCAGCTATCAATTTATGAACATCAAATTCACTTTCCAATGCTTGTTTTAAAAAGAAAAACAAAACAAGCATAGTTTTAGGCCACTACTATTTTAGTATTTTTTCCCTTTTAGCATTTTGGCCAATGCTATGTTAAGAGAATCAATAGGAGGGAATAACACTGTCAGGTCCTGCAGTGTACTCATTTAACAGGCTCAGACAGAGGCAAAGTTCACTAACATCTAGCCCGGATCTAAGATGGCTTCTGAGGTGTCCAGTTACTATGGCACAGAGGACTTCCTCAACATCAGCCTTTTGTACTGCACAACAGCTAAGGACAGTCAGCAAACACCTGCCCCCAGGACCCTGTTGAGCACAGGGAGATAGAGTTCCACAAGTCTCATCAGTCACAGAGTTGGATTTCCAACAAGCTTTGCTAACACAATAGTAGAGACATTCTGAACCTTAACCATGTTCAACCTCACTTCACCAAGGTCTGGGTTTTAGTCACACAAGGGAGAGTGTCTTTTTTTAGAACCTTATCCTTAGCTCTAACATAGGGTTCATCCTTTCATCTTACTAGTCTACTTTTCACCAGTCAATCCTATTAGTCCAATCTCCTTTTACAGTTACTAATTATTTTCTTTCTTCAATGGACTCTAAAACACAGAAAATGTAAGTCAAATCTAAATATATCATAAACATGATACAGAGTTATCAGACCTAATTATTTCCTCTGAGAAGGAATTAAGAATAAAATCAACTTCAAAATAATGAAAGTAAGATTTTGGCACAAAGGACTGGGCATGTAGCTCAGTAACAGAGTGACTGCCTGGGATCAATCCCCATCACTAAAAACAAACAAGAGAAACAAGGACAATAACAAAAACTGCCAATAATTGGCAGAAGAGCCATTTAAGGAAATCATAAAAAGGTTAAATAGCACACATAACATATAGAAATACATAAAGGAAACTTTCAGTGATGCCAAAAAATTTGAAGAATATTCTGTGACTTATAATGTCAAATTAAAGAACTAAATTAAGCATCAACAATTGATGTTTATTGAGTATTCTCAAGGCTAAAATACGTTTTTAAAATTGTTCCTTTCTTCTATATTTTAGTAATTATCTTGTCATTATAAAGTTAATATATAGGCCAGACACATAGGTGAATGCATTTAATCCCAGCATTTGGGAGGCAGAGTCAGGAGAATGTATCAACTGAACTACACAGTGAGTTCCAGGACAGCCAGGGCTACATAGTAGTAGTTAACATAGTGGGGATTGAGGCCTGGGGGTAATATATGCTCACGAAAAATAACTCAACAGTAAAAGATAAAATTTTTAAGTTCCTGCCTTTAATCTCAGCATGTGGGAAAGGCAGAAGGATTGCCTTAAATTTGAGGCAAGCCTGGGCTACTAATGCAACACCTGTCTCAACAAAAAAATATATATAGATATTTGAACACTTTATAAACAGAAAGATCATACCACTATGGTTATACCAGCTAGCGATATTAAACTGTACTTGTGATTCTGAAACATCTTAATAAATATCACTATAGCGGGACTTGGGAGGCAGACAGGCAGATCTCTGTGAAATCGAGGCCAGCCTGGTCTACAGAGTGAGTTCAGGACAGTCCCCAAAGTTACAGAGAAACTCTGTTTTGAAAAACCAAATTGATAAAAAAGTATTTTTTTTTTTTTGGTTTTTCGAGATAGGATTTCTCTGTGTAATAGCCCTAGCTGTCCTGGAACTCACTTTATAGAACAGGCTGGACTCAAACTCACAGAGATCCGCCTACCTCTATCTCCTGAGTGCTGGGATTAAACACGTGTACCACCACCACCTGACATAATCCTTAAACTTTAATACAATTCATTAACATTCTTTTTTGTTAGACATTTTTCCTATTGTTTTGAAATGTAATCAGAAAGTCCAACAATAAAAATTATGTTAAAAAGGTAAAGTAGATTTTGATACTTACATATATACACATAACTAGGAGAAAATTTAATATAAAATAATCCAGTATATCAACAATGCTAACATAAAAGTTTATGCTAATTTTTCTAATCATATTTTTATTTTATCTAATAACTTACCAAAGTCATAGCCATGTGGAACAATATTTTCATTGACAATACCATTTTTCAAGGCTACCTATTAAAAGATAAATTGTTTTTATTTATATTATCCAAACATATCTTCATCCTACAAATTTATATTATCTACAAGAATATTTAAAAGCAATTACAAATAAATAATTCATACTCCACAGGGATAAAATTTTAAAATGGCTAAGTAATCCATCATTAACTGTTACGAAAGAATGTTCCAGTTAATTCTATTTCTAAAAATCCTGCTGGATTTTGTTTAGAAGCAATACTGACTCTAAGGATGGATGATTGCTTGGGAGTTAAACACTATACAAAATATGGTACAACAAATACACATACAAATATTTACTTACCAAAGATTCATCATAATCATGCAGATAATACATCTGAGACTTCACATTCCAGTAAGCAAAGAGATTATCTAATCGGATTAGCTGAAAATAAATCAAGTTTATTAATGTCTATTAATTTTTTAAAGAATTTTTAATGTTTACTATGCTCATAGTCACAAGTAATTGAATCTTACTCTAAATAAAGCAGATATAATTCACCTAAATTTTTGCACATGTAAACAAAAATCATCAACATCATCATTTGTCTTTCCAAAATATTTTTTCATCAAATCCATGGGTTAGAACTGATTTTACCTTACGAACTAGTTTTTCAGTTTCATCATGTAAACATGGAATCCAATTTTGATCAGTTGTCTGAAGAGGAAAAAAAATAAATAAGTAAAAAAAAAACGATTATATATATAATGAGCAAGTCATTATCTATCATACTCTGGGACTAATTTCTCATAAAAATGCTTTTGAAAACATATCATTTAGTCAAAAATACTATTATCAGACCACTAACCCTAATGCTTTGCTTTCAAGGAACTTCTTTGGTCAAAAACAAGCAGAAATAAACAATTTCAAACAGGTAATTTTTAGAGATTTAATAAACAGCAGATAGAACATGGCAAAAAAAAATCAAACACAGAGGTGTGTCAGATAAAACAACTAACCTAAAATCATATGCTTGTTGAAAGGACTCCAGAAAAAATAGTCTTATGTTCATGATATAGTGGTTCATACTCCATGAATAAAAACTACTCATTGTAAGATTATAATTCTAGACAGGAATATATAGTTTGTTTCGTTCACTTGTTTGTTTGGTTTTTGGTTGTTGTTGCTTTTGGATTTTTACAAAGGCCAAAGATATGGCCAGAGAATAAAACACAGGAAGAAAAGGGGAAAACCAAATACATTACTTAGGATCCAATTTCAAAGGTTTTATAGACAATATAAAGACAAGATCACAGATTTTAAACAAAGGGTAATCAAAGTCACTGAGGACAAGGCTAGTATATAATAAGAACTCTTATTAAGGAACACTACAGGATGCCCCAGGTTCAAATCAAAACACTTCAAAATTTTAAAAATAAAAAATGGGAAATACAATAAGCAAATCTTTATTTGCATATTTCTGTCCAAACTGGGTCTGGATATGCAGCCCAGATGGACTTGGCCTCATGATACTACCTCAGCTTTCAGATGCTGGGATAACAGCTCTATGTCCCCACTCCTCACCAGATCATGATTTTGGAAAGATGGCTCACACTGCTGTGTGAAGAACTGACAGCAAGTGTGGCTCCCAAACTTCAGCACAAATTATGATCAGCAAGAATGACTTTGAAAACATAGATTTCACACTGGAGATGTGGTTCAGTGGCAGATTGCTTACCTAACACACCAAAACCCAGCACTACAAAACCTTATAATAATAAATATGGAAAACGCATATCAGGATGCCAACCCAAGAGTTTGTAACTCTTTGAATCTGGTATGGCAGACAAGTTTCCAGGAACCTCTAAAGGTAACAATTAAACCTACTGTTTGTGGGGTTTCAGAGGTGTATAGAAACAAGTATGGCACTTGCAGAGGACCAGATCTCACTTCCCAGCACTCACATGGTGACTCACAATCACCTGTCACTCCAGTCCCAGGGGATCCAACACTCCCTTCTGACTTCTGTGGGCTGCTGTCATGTGCATATGGTACACAATACACATAAAATACTTTAAATAAATAAAACCACTGCTACTGTGGCAATGATTTTCATATTAGCAAATATAAATAGTAATTCTCTACATTTTTGGTATGCCAGCAGCAGTGACAACAGACATCATGCACTTTTACTGAGTAATCTCTGACTTCTCCCACTCCCACCCACTTCCTTTTCTTTTTCACTTGCAGACCATGTTTTAAAAAGAAACTATATACAAAACTCAAATGGAAGATATAATGCTGAACTGGAGTTAAGTTGAACTGTACTATATGTAGCTACAAAGATAAAGATGAAAACCAATGTAAAATAAAGAGTAATTTACAGAAGAACTATATAAAATATCTGAATCAACTTAAAAAAAAACCAAATTTATGATATGTGCCCTTACTTATTCAATTCCAATCCAGTCTGAGGACTTCCTAGACCACTTCTACACAGGCAACCAAACACATACCTGGTACAGTTCTGATACTGACATAATCATAATCATAAACCTGACTGACTATACTACACTATTTTAAAAGTTACATTTCCTTTTTGAACAAAGTACCTGCATGCTGAGATTTTGAAGGGAAATACCAAATGAGAGTGGTTTGTCTTGATTTGTGATCTAAAGAAAAAAAAAGTAAATTACTTACTGGTTTAATCAGCTGAATAAAATTCACTTCATAGAAAAAGTCAGTATCAAATATTCAAAAACATTCTTTTCAGAATAATTCTTGTTATATTTTTCTAAAAACAAATTGCTAAATATTAATGTGTTAGTGTTGTATAAATTACTATATTTGTATAAATGTTTTTAAATTTATAAAAACATACTAAAATTGATACAGTAATCTGTTTAAAATGGGAGTGTGCAGAGTTGTGTGTCACTGAGTAAAGAAGTCAGGTGACAAATGCAAAGTGCAGCCCTGCTTTGCTTCAATGTGAAACTGAATAATCCCTTGCTCCAGGGAGACATCTGACTCTTCTATGTAGGTGGCTCAGTCTTGATAACTACTTTTCTTCTTAATGACAAATAAGGCAAAATGTAAGGCCCCAGTCTCAGCACCAGATTACAGTCAAGCAAACCCAGCAGTTCACCACCATTACCTGCACTGGCACAGTCCATAAGGCCCTGCCCCTTCCTGAAATGGACGGAAACTTAACTGAGATAGCCAACATGTTCAGCACCAACTTTTCCAGTAAGAAAAAATATTCTATTTTTACATAAACTCTCCAGTAGTGTGTTTAAAAATAACCTCTGTGCACTTTAGAATAAAAAATAACAGAAAATACTTTACGCTCAAAGACCTACCTACTTTGAGCATGTTTTAATAGACTTGGTCTTCCCATGTACATACTATGTTTGCTGTGTTTCAATTTCAGACTCTTCTGTCACCTTTTAAGCAGCATCTGGAAGCTCTCTCACATCCATAGATGTTTAGTGCCTCTCAAAGGTCTTGTATTATGGGTATAATTTTATTTTAAATGGGAAAAGGGATGAGTACACTCAAAGATTTATGTATACTGTTATTGTAAAAATCCAACTTCTTGTTAAGTTTTAATTGCTGAAAAGTATGTCTGAAGCTAAGGAGGCTATTTAGAGGATCTGTTTCTTTCAAGAGCCAAGACCAAGCCAGGTTAATGACACAATCCTCAGCCTCTATGGCACATGTACTGCAGCTGTGCCATTTCTACTACACAAGATTACATGGACAAACTTGTCAGACATATACTTTTAAAAACTGATACAGTAACATTTAAAACAAAAGGGGTGGTTATCTATAATTGTGCACTTGACACAATCTAGAATCACCTGAGCAGAGGTCTCAATGAGGACCTATCAAAATCAAGCTGATTTATGGGCATGTCTGGGAGGACAAGGTATGGGGGGGGGGCAGACTTGATGATGTTAACTGATATGCAGAGGCCCAGCCCTCAGTGGGTGGCATCATTCCCTGGGTTTGGGTCCTGTGCAGTGTAAGAGTGACAGAAGAAAGATTAGAATAGGAATGTGCATTCATTCTGTCTTTGCTTTGACTGTGAATGTAACTCTCTGCTTCATGTTTCTGCCCTGACTTTCTGCAATGCCAGACCTTGACCTGGATTATAGCCAATAAACCATTTCTCCCTTAAAGAGGTTTTTTTGTTGGGGCATTTTATCACAGCAACAGAAAATCCAAAAACTAGAACAGCAACTAATTATACATTTAAAGAAACAATAAACTACTGCAAGAGCAAAAAATAAGTTAACTCTATTTATTCCTAAACCAGCACTCTTTCCTGGAGATAAAAGAAAAAGAAAAAAAATCTGTGAAATTCATTTACTCCCAAGACATTACCTTCATAACCCAAAGTTTTAATACTTAAGCAAAGTATAATCAAGCACTCATTAAAAATGTAACAATAAAAAGAAAAGATTGTATGGTCTTCAGCTCTCTGTCCTTCCATCTCCTAGTATTTATTAGGCTGGGCACTACAGAGCAAAAGTCAGTCACAGTAAAATGCATACATGAGGAAAAGATACTTACATCATCTTCATAACGAAAATGGATATTGGAAATTTTCACTTGAAGATTTTTTATGATTTGAGTAATTAATTTTTCTGAAAAAGTGTCCTGTTTCTCCTCCGGAGGATTTTCTAAAATTGCAAACGATCCTTTTTAAATTGAATGAGACACATATCCTATAAATATTCACATTTATAGTATAAACATATTAAGGTTACATATTGCCTTGATAAAGAATAAATATTGCCTTGATAAAAGATAATAAATCATTTGAGATCTCCAAAATCTCTCATACCAAAGGATTTTCAAAACCAACCAAATGCACAATGTTTAAAAGCTAGTTTCCTATCTTTTAAGACTAGAGCCAACTATGGTAAATTCATTGGTATTAAATTTTATAACCTGATTGTAAGGGTCAGAGGACAGGGACATCTGCCATGAGACAGTGTCTTATTATTATTATTATTATTTTGGTTTTTCAAGACAGGGTTTCTCTGTAGCTTTGGAGCCTGTCCTGGAACTAGCTCTTGTAGACCAGGCTGGTCTCAAACTCTCAGAGATCCCCCATCTCTGCCTCCTGAGTGCTGGGATTAAAGGCGTGCACCACCACGGCCTGGCTTGAGACAGTGTCTTCTATAAAGGTCAAAATACTGCAACCATAAAATCCTAACAGTATGGTCGCCTAAACAAAACCTGCATAGCGACATCACCAGTTACCATGTGTCAACAAATGCACAGGGGAAAACTAAGAAGGCCCTACCCCCAGATGAAGACTTATAGACAACTAATGACTGGTTAAAAAAAAAAAAAAGGAGACTCAGTATTTTTCAGGGACAAGCCTCATGAAAAGTTATCTGTTGTGGGAGTTCAACCCATGTAGTCAATGACATTTGGGGTTGGTTGCCAAATGGGCATGGTTCTCTCTGAAAATGTGAGCAGATAAAATTGAGGAGGGCATCACAAGCATTTACATTCTCTCTCACTTGGGTGGTCAGAGCCAGAACTAGCCTTGTAGATGGTCCTCATCACTCTTGGGATGAATGAAGGGACGGCAGCAGCTGGATGGGCGGTGGAGACTATTTTGTTCTATATTCATGAGTTTATTTTTTCATTTCACCCCTTAATAAATTGTTAAATAGACTTTTGTGAGTTTTCACTTCACCCAGGACCCAAAGTAGGGCATGAACCTATGACCCTGAGATTAAGAGTTTCATGCTCTACCGACTGAACTAGTCAAGCACTCAAAGATTGATTTTGAACTACAAACTTCTCAGGACAATTCCAAGGTGACTAGCTGACGTCGTCCACCTTCTTACACCACTCTAGCCAGAACTTCAGATAAGAAATTCAGTTAAGCCTTACCCATTACTCTGAAACTAGCTACAAATGTTACCGCTCGTCTTCAAGAGACTAAACCATTGTTGTAGCTTTTTACAGGATCCCATAGAGATACTGTCCTCCCCCAGACAGCTGAAAGTAATTCTAAGAAAACCACACCCCATCTCCCAACAGTTGGGATGGATGGTTTTTGATTTTCTCAAGGTTAAGGATAATTGTCATCTGTAAGGGCTGATTATATATTGTTATATGTTATGGACATAGCAATATATATTAGACCCAGGATTTCATTGTAATAGAAAAAAAGGAGAGAGAATAGGATAAGACAATAAGGGAAACTATTGTATCTACTTATAAAATAAATTAACAACTATCAATTTTAGATAATTTGCATTGGTATGGATTCTTGCTGATATAAACATAAAGTTATTTTCCTATTCATGTTCAAAATAATTTGCATAATGATAAAAATTCAAAATTTTATTTGTCATATTGAATATATATGTTCCTACTTCTGTTTAAAGTATTTTTATATATTGATACAAATGTAAAATTATTTTTGTCAAATTATATGTATGTTTCTACTTCCGCTTAGGATATTTTGTCTACTAATGCAAATTAAGAATATTTTTGTCATATTGCACTATACATTTCTACCTCTGATTAAGATACTTTTGATATTGTCACAATTTTGAGGTCATTGTCCTTATACTGTACATCTGTTTACAGATTGTTTATTTTTATAATATAAAGCTTTAGTCTTTAAGCTATATATGTTATTAAGAATTACAGGTTAATAGTCACCCATATTTGTCATACTTTTAGTTATGTTAGCTGGGTTTTCTAGATGCACAAAGATGTAGTCCACATACACAGGCAATCTTCAAAAACTTCAAAGACCTACAGCATATAGCATTTAAATGTTTTAATAAGTAGACTGTTGTGAGTTCTCACTTCAGTCCACCCAAACTCAAGAGGTTAGTCCTGAACACATGTACATCAGAGTAACACTAATTAGATTTAGCAGGTTGAAGTTATATATTTTTGGGTGTGTGCGTGTGTATACACACACTATTAATAATAGTAATAATAATGATAATGAGGCCAGGTGGTGATGGCAGGTGCCTTTAATGCCAACACTCAAGAGGCAGAGTCAAGTGGATCTCTGAGTTCAAGGCCAGCCTGGTCTACAGAGTGAGTTCCAGGACAGTCAGGATAGTTACAAAGAGAAACCCTGTCTCAAAACCAAAAAAAGAAGTGCTCATGAATTTGAGAGTTAGTAGAAGAAACATTAGAAATGCCGAAAGAGGGTATGGGAGGTGTAGAAATGATGTTTAATGTCTTTGTTTTATAGACTTATTTATCTAAAATTTCGTGCATAAACTGTATATTATTTCCACCCATTCTATCAAAGCTTAAAAACACTCCCACAGCTCTCTATTTCTGGCAGATCTTGCTTTTAAATTTGGAAGTAAAGCTACAGAAAGATAACTCCTCTGCCATCATCACTTGATTCCAACTACTTTTAGGGTAACCAATGACCCAGATGTCAAAAATAAAATCATAATCCTCATCATAATTGATACTCCATCAGGGTATAGTATATTATTTGCTTCTTAATATAGTCATATAGTCTCTTTCCCATGAAACCATAAACTTCAATTTTCATCCTATTATCTGCCATTCCTTTTTAAATAGTCTTTTGTGTGTCTTCTTCCTCTATTCAATCACTAGATGACAGGTTTCCATTAAACTCAACCCTAGAATTGTTTCTCTTCTCATTCTATACTGTTGCTGCAGAGAATTTCATTCATATCCTACAATATTTAACTGCTACCCTAATGTTGGGAACTTTCAAAACAATAGAAGAAGTAAAATGCAGAGTGGGGAGATTCTGACACATTTAGTAAACAGCCAAGTAGTCAATATGGCTAGGAGAAAGAATGCAATAGGATTCAGAGCTAATTATGAAGGATGGGAAGTAGACAGCACTCCAATACAAGATTTCAATCTAACTTGTTGAAGTTCTTAAACTTCATCCTGATAATAAGGTGTCATCAGTGAATTTCATACATTCACTGAACATTTGTATTTTGGACCTAAGTAAAAATAAGTTCTCATTAAACATAGTTTATTTTGCATGCATTTCCCTTTTTCAGTAGGACCTCATTACAGCAAAAATAAAAAAGGAAAAAAATGAAACAAACAAACAAAAAAACTAGGTAAATTTCCAAGGCCAAAAGAAGGTAAAAGACTTGGGGGAAAGGCAACAAAATGCAGATGGCTTCAGCCAGGCTGAAGAAGAAACTTAAATCCTAAATAACCCAGGATGTTGCTGTCATTGAATCTTAAGAGTTTAAAACCAGGATTCTGAAAGATTCAGGGACCTGAAATCACACAGAACAGAAACAGTAATCAAGGAGCATACTTAATGAAAGAGGGGGGATGTTACAAGAGCTGGTTAAGATCACTGTGCTTTTCCATAAGTCCCAGGTTCAATGCCCAAACCCACATGATAGCTCACAACTATCAGTAACTGCAGGTGCAGAGGATCCAATGCCCTCTTCTGACATATGCAGGCACCACGCAAGCAAATGGTGCACAGACAAAATACCCCTACACATAAATGTAGCTCAGATAATAAAAACCCAGAGACAGATATTAGGATTCAAGCAGAAAGATCAGAGAAGCAAAGCAACCAACCACTAGAGAGCTCTTACCTCTACGAAAGCTTCAGACTGAAGAGTGAGTTCCTATCTCAACTCACCTTATATTCCTTTCTAGTGGTGATATTAAAGGTGTGTATCACTATCGCCTGGCCTCTATGGCTAACTAGTGTGGCTGCCGGGATTAAAGTTGTGTGCCACCACTGTCTGCCCTGTATGGCCAACTACAGTGGCTAGCTTTACACTCTGATCTTAAGGCAAACTTTATTTGTTAGATTCCCAAACAAAATATCATATTTCCCCTTTTTTGTCTAATACAAAAAAAGGTTATAAATAATATAAGAAAAAGTATGTAAGGTTGAGAGATATCAAAAGATAGTTTGGGATGGTAATGCAAGTTATGATAGAAAATATATTAGGTACTTACCAAGATAGTATAGATAATGGAGTATTTTCTCTGGATTTGTCAAATGCAAATGGACTAGACATTGTTAATATACTTATTGCCTATGTATAGTGTATATAGTTATTGTACTTATTGTTTTTCCTATATTAGTTGTAATCTTTTTTATTTTAAACAAAAGGGAAATATAGTGATGTTTTATTTGTGTATTAATAAATAAAGCTTGCCTGAAGATCAGAGTACAATGCAGCCACACTAGTCAGTCAGCCATACAGGCCAGGCAGTGGTGGCACACACCTTTAATCC
>LOEQ01001675.1:523321-541485 GCA_001685075.1 Bramus lutescens | reverse complement strand
ATGACAACTTATGCTGGAGAGGTTGTGGGTAAAGGGAACACTCCTGCATTGCTGTGGGAGTATAAACTTTTACAGCCACTTTGGAAATCAGTATGGCGATTTCTCAGATAATTAGGAAAAATGTACCTCAAGATACAGTAATATTGCTATTTGGTATATACCCAAAAGATGCTCAATCATACAATAAGAACATGTACTCAACCATGTTCATATCAGCATTATTTGTAATAGCAAAAACCTGGAAACAACCTAGATATCCCTCAACCAAAGAATGGATAGAGAAAATGTGGTACATTTACGCAATGGAGCACTACACAGCAATAAAAAATAATGACATCTTGAAATTTTAGGCAAACTGATAAATCTAGAAGACAACATATCAAGTGAGATAATCCAAACCCAGAAAGAGAAATATCATATGTACTCATTCATAAGTGGCTTTTAGACATGAAGCAAAGAAAAACCAGCCTATAGGCCACAACCCCAGAGAAACTAGACAACAAAGAGGACCCTAAGAGAGACACACATGGATCTACATAGGAAGATGAAAAAGACAAAATCTCCTGAGTAAACTGGGAGTGTGGGGGTCACAGGAGCAGGTAGAAAGGGAGAGGGGAATAGAGAAAAATGTAATCTCAATAAAAACAATTAAAAAAGAATTACAGTTGCTTCACAGAGTTGAACAAATGCAGCGTAAACAAAAGTCACACATCTGAAAATAATATTCCCCAACAGTCAGTATCAATCATCACAGAGTTGTTGAGTCTTGAGATTATGGATAAATTATTGTGACCCTACAAATGCATATTTCCCATCAATAGATTAGCCTTTGGAATGAGAGCGAATCCTAGCTCTCACTCTGGGTGACCCCTCACCATTTCCCTTTTATAAGAGAAAACACGGCTTGAGCATAGCTGCTAGGACCCCGAAAGCCTAAGACTGGCTGTGAGGTCGCAGGAATGGTAGCCCTTGCTAGACGCCAGGCATCCACTGGAGCAGCCAGCAAGGATGACCCATGGCAGCTCCTGGGTTTCTAAGTCCATTGTTGCCTCTTAGGCACAGCTCTGAGGTCAGAGAGTCAGGCTCAGTGAGGGTGTGGCACGGTGAGAGGACTGGCCAGTCACGCACAGCAACAGGTCTGGGAGATTAGATGGACACTAGCAGGCTGTTACCTGACAGCCCCCCAAATCAGGGCATTTGCCCAGTGGGCAGTTTCTCCAGGCAAAAAGGCTTGGATGGCATCACTCACCGAAGTTCTGAAAACACAACACAGTTGACAAGCCCAACTCAAGCCCCTCGGAGTGTGGCCACAGAGTTCCAGAATAGTATCACACACAGCACAAAACTCACACAAATAACACCAGCAAACACAGAGTTCCCAGGCAGACACTGCCCAGCAGAAAGGACTCCACCAGACTAAAACAACTACATGAAGGAGGTTGGTATCGTGTCATGACCTTTGCCCCGTCCTTGACTTCAATCCACCTGTGATGGAGAACTTCCTCCTTGGACAATAACTCTTGTGGCTGGCTTGTTTCTCTCTGCTTTGGGGATGCCAGCTCAGCCCTGTGAAGGGCAAGGCATTCCCACATAAACTCCCACAGGTACAGAGCTGTGGGTAAATGGTCACGCCTTCTTTCCTTTAGAACAATCTTGGAAGCGAATGTCTATGCCTGTCTTGGAGGTACAGAGCCAGGGTGGGAGGTCCCCACTGTCAGCAGCAGTGACCCCCAATGCATCCTGAGTCACTGTTTTCCTCCCTGCCCATGCATCCTTCCTGCTCCCTCGCTTCTGCTGGGATCACTTTGCAAACAGAATGCTGCAAGCAGAGCTTTGTGTGTGTGTGTGTGGGTGGGGGGGATCCAGACTAAACAGAGCTCCTCACCCTGCTACCCCACTTAGAGCTAATTGAACACTGGTGACTACTTGATGTTGGCCAGATGCATTGCTGAACCTGAAGCTGGGGTGGAAGGAAAAGAATATAAGCCGGTTAATCTTTTTTATTTAAAGTCTCCCTGACTGGGGAGATGGCTCAGATGGTAAGATCACGCAGACTGGGGTTAAGATCCAGCACTCACATAAAAAGTAGGGCATGGCCACATCTCAGGAGAGCAAGAGATGGAAAGAAGGAAGGCACCCAACCTCCTCTTTGGCCTGTGTGCATGCAACCTACACACAAATGTATGCATGCACACTAAAGAAAGAAGGGACAGAGAAAGGAAGGGGAAAAAGGAAAGAAGGGGAGGGGGGAGGAGGGAGGGAGGAGGCCATTTCCTTAAAGGTAAACAGAGAGAGGTGTCTGTCACCACTAGGTGTTTTCATCCCCCAGCCCTGCAGGCATGTAACATTCTACACGGATGGTCTATGCAGGCCCGGGGAAGACATGACTACAGCTTCCCAGCGCACTGGAGGCTTTTCCTTCCACCGTATGTTGCCAAGTGAGCAAAACTTCTCTGCTCACAGGGCACTCACACAGTAGGGCTCCCATCACCCAGGGGATCCAGGGCACTCACACAGTAGGGTTCCCGTCACCCAAGGGCAGGGCACTCACACAGTAGGGCTCCCGTAACCTAGGAGCAGGGCACTCACACAGTAGGGCTCCCATCACCCAGGGGATCCAGGGCACTCACACAGTAGAGTTCCCGTCACCCAAGGGCAGGGCACTCACACAGTAGGGCTCCCGTCACCCAAGGGCAGGGCACTCACACAGTAGGGCTCCCATCACCTAGGAGCAGGGCACTCACACAGTAGGGCTCCCGTCACCCATGGGATCCCATGGGATCCAGGGCCAGGCTGATTTGAGCAATCTACAGCTCTAAGACTGGGTGATGAACCAGTTCATCTCACGAGGTTTCAGGCCTGGCTGGCAGAGGCCAGGTACCATAGATAACTCAGTTAGGAGGAGGGTATCTTTAGTCTGGTCAAGTACAGCTACAGGAGACTGCCCACACAGCAGAGCGCCCACCATGGAGCTTCCCGCTGTGGTCATCGGCTGCAGGCCTGCAGTCATCAGAGCGAGATGATGGTAGTGGCCTCCAGCAGCTTGGTCTGAGTCACAGGCCCATGTGAGCTGTTCTCAGGGACTTCCAAAAATACCTTGCAGTGGAATTCTCGGAAGGTCATGCTGACAACCCACGTGATCTCATTCGTCTGCACACGACGTGGCCCAGGGAGATCTGGTTCCAATATTCTAAATTTTAAAAATATACCCAGTGTCTCGGTCCTTTCTCTCGCTGCCGTGACAAAACTGAAGGAAGGAAGGATTGATTTGGGGTCGCAGTTTGAGGTACAGGCGAGCGTGGTGGGGAAGTCGTGGCTGAGGGATCGTGAGGTGGTTGGTCACATGGTATCCACGGTCAGGAGAACAGAGAGACAGCAGCATTCAGCTGGCTCTCCCTCTTCTATTTCTCCAGGCCCTCGGCTCACAGGCGGTGCCAACTTACACGCAAGGTGGGTCTTCCCACCTCAGCCCATCAGAAACTCCCCGACCATCGTGCGTGTCCTCGGACCATTCCAGGTCTTGTCAGGTTGACTCTCAGTATCAACCACCACCGTTTCCTCAGCAGCCATGTGTCAGTGTGGTGTCAGAAGTCAGGCAGCCGGTGCTCAGATCTCCGCCCTGCTCTGCCCTCCCTGGTATGGCACGGATGTTTCTACCATGCCGTCACCTCATTGTAAAAAGGCAGAATGCTGGAATATTTGTCCAGAGGTTTCCACGAGACGCTGGTCTGTAGTCACATCACAGACAGTCAGGATTGATCCCGACAGATAGCATGTCGTTGCTTCAGCACCCAGGTGCTCCTGGAGGCCAGCAGAGAGGTCAGAGCCTCTGGAACTGGAGCTATAGTTGGTTATGAGCCAACGCGGGGGTGCTGGGAACTGAACCCATGTCCTCTGAAAGAGGAGCTAGTGCTTTTAACCACTGAGTCACCTCTCCCACCCAAGCTCTGTATTTTATATACCTTCATTGGTTTCGGTGCCTCTTCCTATTGAAGACCCCCCAAACGGCAGGATCTGACTTCCCAGGAGCCTTTGCAACCTAGGCACAGGCTGAAGTTGGACCCGCCAACTCTGAGACACATTGTCTGGCTGTGGCTCGCCATACAGTCATAGACTTAATGGAGCCCTGACCCCCTCCCTCCCCGACTCTCAGATTCAAGTTCTTGTCACTGAGACAGTGGCTGTGATGCCCAGGGTTCAGTGACCTAAGCACTGGAAGTTTCTCCAGGCCCCTTTGTCATGTGACTCGGGCCGTTGCTCCAGGATGCCCGTCTGCCAGCTCACCTACCCACCTTCTACTGTTTCTAGCCACCCACATCCTTTCCCTCGGGCCCTTTTCTCCTTCAATCAGTTGGTGTTGGTGTCTTCTGCTGTTGACTGAGCCGCAGCAGACAGCTCCATTGCCATGGGCTGCATTGCGTACAGGTGAGCTGCAGCAGACACAGCGGTTGCCGCCAGCTACNCGCCAGCTACACGCAGGTGAGCCGCAGCCTGGAGCTCACAGACCTCAATCTGTGAGTCTTCCCTGGAGCCTCCAGCAAGCCTGGACTTCTAAATGTGAGACCAGGGCAAGCTGTGACTCAGGAAGCTCTCGTGGCCTCTTGTTTGTGTCTCCCAGACTCAGCCCTTGAGCCCAGGCGTCAGGCTGCAGCAATGCTTTGAGGATACAGGTAGGAAACCACACATCCTCTCCTTCTTAGCCTCCAAAACACGAAGGGTGGGTTAGGGAGATGGCTCCATAGATAGATTGCCTGCCACGGAAATGTGAGGAACTAATTACCTTCAAGTCCCCAGAACAGATAAATCCATGTTAAGCCAGATTCTTGTCTTAAATCCTAGTGCCTCCTCTGCTGTGGGGACAAGAGAGTCCCAAGGAGCTCACAGGCCAGCTAGCCTGGCATACACAATGAATGAGCAAGAGACCCTGTCTTGAGGAGAAAGGCAGGAACTAACACCTGAGGTTGTCCCCGGCCTCTCCACACACACTGTGGCATGTACACATATGAACAGGCACACATGCACATATACACAGAGAGATAAAGTAGCATAAAGGGACTTCAACATGGTCATGGTCTGTTCTGATCACTTTCTCAGCCATGTTGCTTGCTCCTTCCTACCCAGCCTCCTATGCATACAGATACACAAATGCCCGTGTGTACAGATGGACCAACTCAGATTGCTTGTAGCTGACTGGACACGCTGAGTACTGAGGTCTATTTTCCGTCTGTCAAGAAAAGCTCAGAGGCCACCTCTTCTTCCAGAAAGCCTTCCTTTTCCCGCAGGGAGGAGCTCAGAGTTCCCTGGGCATATGTTCAGCAACAAACAATTTAGTTGCTAATTAGTAATTATCTGAGTCCTTGGAGATCTGTCCCTGGATTCTCTGGTGCTGAGGACCATGTTTCTAGCCACTCGGCTGGCGTGTGGGCTCAGTGTCTGCTGGATTGTGAAGGAGTAACGCAATGGCTGGGTCTTGTTTTTGTCAGCTTGACACAAGCTGGAGTCATCCAGAAAGAGGAAGCCACAGCCCGCGAATTGCCTTCGTCAGATTAGACTGTGGGGAAGCCTAAGGGGCATTTTCTTGATTGGTGTTTGACGTAGGAAGACCGAGCCCACTGTGGGTAGTGCTGTCCCTGGGCAGGTATTCCTGGGTTGTAGAAGAAAGCAGGCTGAGCAAGCCATGGAGAATGAGCCAATAAGCAGCNCCTCATGGCCTCTGCATCAGCTCCTGCCCTGGCTACCCTCGATGGTGGACTGTGAAATGTAAGCCAAATAAACCCTCTCCTCCCCCAGGTAGCTTTGGTCAGAGTCGTCTATCATAGCAATGGAAACCAAACTATTACAAGTTGCTACCCCGAGGCTCCTTCCCAGTTCCCTGCAGCCAGCCAGCAGAGAGTAAGAAGTCCCTTTATCAAAACCATGTCTTCACCAGCAGCTTCTGCTGTTGCTTCCTTCATGACAGCCATTCTGACAGAATCTCAGGGTACTTTCAAATTGTATTTCTCTCATTGCTAAAGGTGCTAAACATATTTTCATATGTTTATTGACCATTTATACTATCTTTGTGAACTGTCTGTTCATTTTATTGTCTTGTTTATTGATTGGGCTGTCTGGTGCTTTGCTGGATAGGGTTTTGTTTGTTCTTCATGCAGTCTAGATATTGCTCTTCTATTGGATATAAAGCTTGTGAAGATTTTCTCCAGTTCTGTAATCTGTCCCATTCAGCTGCGTCTTTGGCTAGCTACATGCAAGCTTTTTAATTTTATGTGATCCCATTTGTCAGTCCTTGCTACGATTTTCTGAGCTACTGGGTTCCTTTGTGGAAGCTCCCTGCCAATGCCTGTATCTCGAGTTGTTTGCCCTATGTACAAGGAGAGAAATGGGCTATACCGTCTTTCTTCTCTATACAGGCATCAAGTGTTCCCAACGCCATTTGCTAAAGAGGCTGCCATTTCTTCGTGGTTTATCATTGTCTAGTCTCCTTGTTGCTTCTGTGATAAAACACTAGCCAAAAATAACTTGTGGGAGAAAGGGTTTATTTGGCTTACAAGGTGACAGTCCATCATCAGAAGAAGTCAGGACAGGAACTGAAACAGGTCAGGAACCCAGAGGCAGGAGCTGATGAAGAGGTCATGGAGCGGTGCTGCTTACTGCCTTGTTCTTCATGGCTTGCTTGGCCTGCTTTCTCATGCAACACAGGACCGCCATCCCAGGATGGCGCCATCCACAGTGGGCTGGGCCCTTCCCCATCAATCATCAACCCCTGGCCAATCTGATGGAGGCACTTCCTCAACTGATGCTCCTTCTTGGCAGGTAACTCTCATTTGTGTCAAATTGGCAAGGCCTATCACAGGCGTCTTTATCGAAAACCAGGTGGGCATGCTCCATGGGTTTCTATCTGTGTCCTCTGTTCTGTTCCATCCCTCTAGATGTCTGTTTCGGTGCTGATGCCACACTGGCTTTTCACAAGAGTTCTGCAGACTGACTTGAGACAAGCTATTGTGGAAAAAACAGGATTCTTTTTCCTTAGGATTCTTTGGGCATCTTGGGTCTTTTGTAGTTCCCGGTGAACTTTAGGATTTATTTTAGGTTGATGAAAAATGTCTACGGTGAGGCGTTTTACTCTTTTGGATTTTTGAGGGGGCCCACCACCCAGAGTAAACAAGCCACACACACGGGGGCTTATTCTTATTCATGAATGCCCAGCCTTAGCTTGGCTTGTTTTTTTTGTCAGCTTTTCTTAAATTATCCTGACTACCTTTTGCCTCTGGGTTATTATCTTTCATTATTTCTATATTCCTTTCTTTACTTCTTTCTCTGTAACTGGCTGGGTGGCTGGTCCCTGATGTCTTGCTCTCCTCTTTCTCCTTCTATTTATATTCTCTACCTCCTAACTCCGCCTCTCTTTGCGCCTGCCTCGCTATTGGCATTCAGCTCTTTATTAGGACCATCAGGTGTTTTAGACAGGCAAATAATCACAGCATCACAGAGTTAACAAGTGCAGCATAAACAAAAGTCACACACCTTAAAATAATCTTCCCCAAGAAATGTGATGTGGGAGGTCCTTCTGTATATGTGTTGCTTTTACTGGATAATGAATAAAGATGTTTTGGCCAATGCTTTAGCAGAGTAAAGCCAGGTGAGAATCTAAACAGAGATATAGAGAGAAAGTAGGTGGGGTCAGGGAGACGCCATGTAGCTGCCAAAGGAGACAAAAGCTGGAGCCGTATTGGTAGGCCACAGTCTCATGGTGATACATACATAGATGAGTAGAAATGGGTTAAGATGTAAGAGCTAGCTAGAAATAAGCCCGAGTCACTGGTCAAGCTGTGTTCCAATTAATACAGCTTCTGTGTGATTATTTGGGTCTGGGTGGCTGGGAAATGAACGAGCATCCTCACAAAATGAAGCCCAATGTGGGGCCCAATTTGATGATGTACAAAGGAGTTCCAAAATATCCCAGAATGAAGTATAACAAAGGTTTATTTATTTGGGGATAAACTTACAGAAAGGGTAGCGATCCATGGGAACTGGAACCAAATCCAGAAGCCAAGAAGGCCACGCATGCTTTTTGTTTGCATTTATAGTACAGGAGACTATGCCCAAAGTGGGCTAGTATCTTAAAGGTTATGAACGAGCAGCCCCCATTTCCAAAGTGGCACCAACATGGGCCAACTACATCCACATAAAACCTCAGAGAACTTGGGAAAGAAATTCTAGACTCAAAAGAGCAGAGTTAAGCACGGCTTCTCAGTAGCAGCATTTTCTCAGGTAGGTTCTGTTTGCTAGAGGCAAGCAGAGGCCTGATTCCTTTAAGAGAAGGCTTCCTGACTCAGCATTAGCAGCAAAAACTGTTCAGCTCCTTTAAGAGCCAGATTCCTGGTTCATACTGATAGCATAAACTCTTTTGGGAGGTCCTGCACTTAAATGGGGTTTGTGAGCAATGCTGGTAACTGTTTAAAGACAACATAGACATGCTGCATCCCTGGGGCTTGGGCAGAAAGCATGGCTTGCAGAGGCGGTGAACATACCTCTGCCAGAGTCAACAGGCCAGGTCATGGAGTTGGTCCTAGTCATCTTAGCATTTAAACATAAAAAAGGTGCTCCTGGTCAGAAAATGATTATAGAGATGCAATAAAGACACATTCAGACAAAAATAAACCTCTGAAGAGGTCACAGCATGTTTAAATGAACATATGTTTGGAAGAGAGAAGAAAAAGAATATAGACAGTTATAAAAGGAAATAAATAGTTTTAAAAATAAAACAAAGTCTTTAAAGATAGAGTAAAAGTAATATAAAAGAGTACAGACAGTCACAGACTAAAGGAGTAAAGAAAATAAGCCACGTAAAGATGGAACATACACAGAGAGTCTGGAGTATGTATATTATTGTGTTTGCTTTGAATTCTTTGACTGAGAGACATTGATTCTGGGGGATGCTAAGTTAAACCAACATAAAGGTATCTTGACTTAAAATTTGGATCTATGTTGCTTTGGAAAAGAGGTTCTGATTTGTTTCCAAGGAAGATGAGAACCTGTGGATTTCTTCTAGACTAATGTGATTTGATGGCGCAAGACCCCCAAAAGGTCTCTATGAACCCTCAAAGTACATTGCCCAACAAACAGTAGGAAGCAGTCTGGAGAAAATTCCCAAATTCCCAAAATGATTGTTTATAAATGTTTGTCTTTATTTAAAGGGGGTTGGTTTTAAGTGATTAATAATCACTGATATGAGATTCCCCTCTGTATGCTGTAAATGCCATTGGTTAATAAAGAAGCTGCTTTGGGCCTATTGCAGAACAAAATAGGGCGAGGCAGGAGCTCCAAGCAGTTAGAGGAGGGGAGAGTAGGTGGAGTCAGGGAGATTTCATGTAGCTTCTAGAGGAGAACAATGTGAGTTGTCAGCAGGAACCTTGCCAGTAGGCTACAAGCCACATGGTAAAATATAAAATAATAGGAATGGGTTAAATTAAGATGTAAGAGTTTGCTAGGAATATGCTAGAGTCACTGGCCAAGCAATGTTGTAATTAATATAGTTTCTGAGCAATTATTTTGGGTCTGGTGTGAACAGGAAATGAACAAGCAGCCTCTGCTTACAGGTCACAGTCAATTTCTAAAAAAAAAAGAAAATGAAAAAAGAGGGAGATATGATATAGAGATGAATACTTTACATTGATATGGACTTTGTTCTATAGACACAAATTTAAGATTGATTTGCTAGACTGTGTATATGTATTTCTGCTCTTG
Organism: Bramus lutescens; assembly: GCA_001685075.1. Classification (NCBI taxonomy): domain Eukaryota; kingdom Metazoa; phylum Chordata; class Mammalia; order Rodentia; family Cricetidae; genus Bramus; species Bramus lutescens. Next base: position 531,741 of record LOEQ01001675.1, on the reverse strand, counting down.
TTTAAGGTATTGTGCTTATATATACCACTTAAAATGTAATATATAATTAAGAAATACAGATTAATAGTCATTTATAATGGTCAAACTTGTAGTCATATTAGTTAGGTTTTCTAGATGTACAGAGATATATTTCAGATGGAAAAGTATTCTTCAAACCATTCAAAGACCTACAGAATATGGTATTTAAAATGTTTTAAGAACTTTGACTTTTCTAAATAGTGAGACATGTCTGCTTCTGGCAGCACCAATTACTTCAGAGAGATTAACAGGCATCAAAGAAAACTTGTTATGGAATTTGCCCCCAATGTGACAAGACTAGCCATTTGGGAGAGAAACTGCTTATACCTGGACTTCTTGATGGTATGCTCTATAAACTGGACATGCAGGACCCACAGAAAAGTGACTGCTGAACTTTCTGAAAGATAGGATGTTCCTTCAGGGTTCCTGCTTCACAGAAGAAACTGCCAGACATTCTGAAGGATATAGAAGAAAGCAAAAGCAACTGATGGGCTTTGCCATTACAAGGCAGAACAGATCTTCTAATTTCCTGCTTCACTGAAAAGTCTGCCAGATTCTATGGACCTGTAGGCTGAAGATGGAGCGCCAATGTTACTTTCCAGGCTGTGAGATGTCTCTGTCAATTCTAGAGTTTTGGAAGTTGCTTACAATGCATTTCCTCTTTACTTGGGTAATAATATATTCTTCTGGGGTTTTTGAAGATTTGAAGATAGATAGTTATAGTTTTCCTTAGTTATGATAAAAGATAAATCAGATTCAAAACTTTAGACTCACAAAGAAATATTGTAACAGTAATTCTTACTTGATATCTGCTTTGTATATGTCATTTTACTATATTAAAGTTAAAATATTCCTTTTTATTTAGACAGAAAAGGAGAGATGATGTGGGATGTCCTTCTGTGTATGTGCTGCTTTTACTGGATAATGAATAAAAATGTTTCAGCCAATGGCTTAGCAGAGTAAAGCCAGATGGGAAATCTAAACAGAGATATATAAAGAGAGTATACAGAGTCAGGGAGAAGCCACGTAGCTGCCGAAGGAGACAGAAGCCGGATCCTTACCAGTAGGCCATAGATTAATAGAAATGAGTTAATTTAAGATATAAGAGCTAGCTAGAAATATGCCTAAGTCATTGGTCAAGCAGTGCTACAATTAATATTGTTCCTGTGTAATTATTAGAGTCTAGGTGGCCAGGAAACAAATGGGCAGCCTCTGCTTACACAAATGTCCTTGGAAGTTTGATAGGGATTGTGACGAACCTCTGGATAACTTTTGGCTATATGGCCATTCCATCTTTGAGCAGAGTGACCCAAGACTGTGGATTGGTTCTACCTGAGTGGATAAGGTGAGCTGGCAGCCTGCATCTCTCATGTTCATCACACAAAAGTCATTAAAGATCATCAGAGCACTTTGTGGATTCTCCTTCTACAGCCAGTGTGAGGGACCCTGCCAGGCGGGGCCTTCAAAGCCAGCTTGGGATGCTCACTGTCTTTAGTGAGCCAGAATAGTGTGAAACTTCTCCAGTCTTCAAGAGAGACCCCGTGTGCATTTGATGGGACTGAGTTTCCCAGAGGAGGATGCCCGGGATCTGGGGATTCTTGCTCATCTTGCAGATGAGATTGCCCATCTTGTTTCCTAGGGTTCTTGGTCCAGCATGTCTCCAGACATAGATCCTGCTCTGTCATTTGTAAAGAAAGCAGCGTAAACTAGAAAAAGAAGACCCCAAGGGCCAGCACCCAACACCCTGCAGGGTGCGTATGGAAGAGGCAGGCTGAGGTGTGTGTGGATGGTCTCGTGTCAGCGACTAGGACATTTGCTTTGAAGAAGCTTTAGACCAACTGTGCCATTCCTCCTCAGCCCGCCCCTCTCATTGCATCTGAATCACCATCATCCCGATACGCAAGTCCCAATGTCTCCATTTATCCCACGGGGGAAGTTCCACTTCCTATCCCTCTGCCTGCCTCTTCCCCAGGCTAGCTGGTAGGAACTGAAGTAAGAGCATAGGAGACAGCATAGGGTTCGGCAGCTGTGTCTGTCACATGACAGGTTCCGAAAGCGTCGCCTTATTCAGGGGATCCCTGGTATTTATTTTGAAAAGAGAGTAATGAGGAGGCCATCCCAGCACTGTAAAGTGCGTCCCGTGAAAGGCAACTTCGACCCGGCAATCCATCAGCCTGAGGCTCACAGTAGCCCTGGAGGGTGAGCACCAGTAACAGAGGGGAGACAGAGGAATTGGCAGATAGGTAAAAGTGTCAGGAATGAGAAGCGATTGAGTTGTTAACGGCAGCAATAGTCCTCCCAGGCTTGAGCAGAGGGCCCTGGGCCATACCTGTCATATAGCATAAAGAAACCTCCGGCAGGCATCAAAGAAGCCAATCCTCTCCTTGCTGAGTGTGTCAGTCATAACCGGGATCGATACTGGACTGTGAATGCTGCAGCTACCCTTTGTCCAGAGGCCCCTGAGGCAGGGGGCACTGAGTGCAAAGCACCCAGTTCACACTGACTCCTTCAGAAGTGCACTGGTGTTCTGGGCACTGAGGACCAAAGTCTGTAGCCGTGACTCACATCCACTTGGTGATGCTGCATAGCCAAAACCACGAATCCATTTGTAATGGTATAAGATGTAAGAGGTGGGGGAAGGGCCGGTTTGAAGCCGGATCGGGCTACATAGCAAGAGGACACTCAGTAAATCCCAAGCAGACAGCTGTTCCGACCACCTTAAGTGAGACAGCCTGGAGCATCCGACAGTGTGAACCATTCTGGGTCTGTACTACTGCCTGACTCTGGTCTAACAAACAGAGCCAATTAAGATGAGCAAAGCTAAGTTTTCTGTTGTTTGTCTTTTGCCATGGGTCTCTCTCTGCCCTAAATCTTGATGTTCCTGTTTCTCCAACGTTCTTCACATGAACTCATCTGAATGTTCAGCCCCCCTTATTTTCCCATGTCATTTTCCAGCCTGTCTCATTGTCCAGCCTCACCTTCTTGGGAACAGAGCCAGTGTTTGTGTCTACGGAAAGTTCTAGGCTCTTTATATGTCTCCTCAAAAGACAGTGGGCTTGGGGAATATTACGGGACCTAAAGATAGCTTTTCATGTAATCAAAGATTAAAACTCTAACCCTCCTAGAAGCTGGTGACTAGAAGGAACCGCACTCACTCCGTCCAGAGCTAAACCGGAGAGTATTCTGCCCAGGAGACGTGAAGGACAGGTCTGAATAACTTTCTCTGGACATTACAAGACGAATATCCAGTTGGTGGGAGTCGATTTATTGTGCCTGTGCGAGCTGGAGTCCTCTCTCTCTCTCTCTCCAATCCCCCCTCCTTCCCTTTCTCTCTTTGTCTTTCTCCCCTCCCTCCTTCCCTCCCTCCCTCTTTCCTTTCACATTTTGTCCTCCAGGGAACATTTTGGGACAACAGTTGCCATGAGAGGCAAGACCCTCTCCATAGTGAAGAAAGAAAACCCTGAACTGAAAAGGTTCATCCATACCATGAAAGAATTCTCATTGCCTGAGGCAATGCATCCTAGCACAGAAGAATGAGGAAGAGAGGAAGAGGAACAAGAGAGGAGGAAGGGTGACTTCCTGTTGAACTGGGTGTGACAGAGCATGCCTGTCAATCCCAGCACGAAGGGACAGGTAGATCGCAAGTTCCAGGATAGCCTGGGCTACAACGATGGGGAACAAGGAACTCCTTATAAGAGAACTGCCAGAAGGTAAATCCCATGCTGGAGCAGTCTTCCCTCCTCAGTTAACCCTTCCTGGAAATATTCTCCTAGGCCTACCAAGAAGCATGTCTTCGCTGAGTCCAGATGCAAGCAAGCTGACCACCCAAATTAACTAGCACACCTATGTATAGAAGACTGCACATGTCATAGATTCTGAGTTAGTCTTTTGCAAGTTGAACATGCATTCTTACTGGCACCCATAATGCCCCAGAATCTCCCATCATGCCTGTTCATGCCTTTGCCTCCACCTGAGAATAACTATGGTGTTAGCGTTGCCAGGCATGATTAGCTTGGCTGGTCCTTGGACTGATTATTCTTTATGAGTTCAGCCATATGACAAACATTCTCTTGTGTCTCTGGCTCCCTTTGCTGGCATCAAGTGAGGCTCACCCAAGTAGCTACAGTACTTGATGATGGTCCAGTCTTTCAGCCAATTGCATCTCCTGGTCTAAATGCCCCACAGTTCCCCACCCTGTCAGTGCTGGGCTCTTGGAAAGCATCCATTTCTTGCTGCTATGAAAAATCTATAAATATCTTTTGGTGAGCATATGTTGATATTTCTCTTGGAATGATATAGAGACACAGACACAGAAAGAAATAGAGATGGAGTCAGAGACAGAGAGCATGTGGGATCTCAGGAAGCACGCGCTTAGCATCAGGAGATGCTAACAGCTCTGAGCATGACTGTGCCAAGTCACACTCCATCAGTAGTGTTTATAGACGATGAGCAGGCATGGTGGCTCATGCCTGCAATCCCAGGACCCAGAAGGATGAGGTAGAAGGATCCTGATTTCAGGGCCACCTTGGGATATATATCAGGTTCTAGGCCACCCAGAGCCATTGTGAGACTGTGTCACAGAAACCAGTACCAGCTGCTTTAGTCCTCAGCATGGCATTACATGCATGTATGTCTGTATCTTTGTGTGTGTGTGTGTCTGTGTGTGCATGGGTGTGTGGAGGCCAGAGGATAATTTGTGGGAGTGAGTTCTGTCTCCTTCTACCATGTAGGAACCAGGAACTGAACTCAAGTTGTTAGGCTTGGCAGCAAGTGCCTTACTGCCTGAGCCATACTGGGGGGTCCAACATGGTATTCTTTGGGATTTTGATTGTTTGCGTGCCCCCCTTTAGACCTACAACCTCAACAATCCATCCCCAGATAAATGACTCTCACAGTTTTACCTTCTGGAGTTCTGGGAGCTGTAGTTTTCATGGCCATGTTATCTGTAGGGTACTGCCATGCTTAGAGGGGGCAATCTGGCCCACTGTGGCCCATGACCCCACCCATTTCGTATCTAGCTCTAGAAAAGAAGTCCTTTCCTGAAACCAGTGTTCCCTTCGGGCACACTCTAACCTCTTCTCCACCCTCAGGAAGAGTGTGTTTATCCCCAGAAAGAACAGAGGTCAGCCCCAACTGTTTGACCTGAAGCATCAGAATTCTCGGGTCCTCTGAAATGACCAGAGGTGAAGTTCTTGCCTGCCTCACTGCAGGGGTGCCACCCACCCACCAGTTATGTGGTCCCTAGCCAGGCCCTTCTCTCCGTGTCACATTTATATCTAGACTAGCTGGGGAGGCAAAGAGGCTACTCCAATCCCTTTGCTGTACACCCGCAGAGACGTGTTGGTCCTGCTCCATGCATTATACACCACCATGTCACCAAAGACATTAGAGCTCCCTGACATGAGTATGCAGGGCCTTCGCGACGACCTGTCCCAAGGGTATTCCATGTCCTTTCTGCTTCACCTCCACCTCCACCCTCTCTGTTCTGCCTGAGCAAGAGGGGCACACAGGAGTTCATCCTTTCTGCCTGGGGTTAACTGTATGTTGATACAACATAGGAAAGCTGGGAGCTTGGGACGGACAGATGTGGACCAGATTCTACCTCACACATCCCTCCTCATCCAGAACCTCCAACTCAATTGCCTTCCAGAGTTTGTGCTGTGGTCAGCAAAAGTCTATGCTCAGAGGAGCTCAAGGCAGGATCTGAGAACATGTTAAATCCTCTCTCCTCCCTGCAGAGTCAGCCTGAGCCTCTCCCAATCCCTCCTCCGGGGAAAAGGTCCCCTGGGCCCATCCACGGCAGGCTGTAGCGCACGTTCCTCATAAAGATGTGAAGAGCTCAGAAAGGCAAAAGGCTGGAACAGGTCCACGGGTGGAGCTGCCTCTTCTGTTCCCACTTCTGTTGTACTTCAGGGTTGAGCGCAGTGCCATGGACAGGACGAAGATTACCATAACAGTGACCTAGTAAACTGCCTTCCCCAAGATGCTTGCAACAGCATGGCGTTTGGTAGCCTGTTCACATTTTAAATCAAAGCTGACATTGCTCAAAAAAAGAAAAATCACATAGCCAAGGAAGCCGAAAGAATGTTGGTGGCTGTTCCTAGAAGCCACATATGTCTATTTTTGTCTCCCAGTAAAGCCACTACACTATAATTAACATAATAACAAGCTCCCTTCCCTAAAGACAGGTGACACAGTTGGCCCTCATTCCCCATTTGGGCACAGGACATGTGCTGTGAGCTGTTTGCTCAGCTGTGGCCTTACAACTCTCCACCAGGACCCTCTCATCTCGTGTGGACTGGGGCCAGGCATTTGCAGGAAGACCAGAAAAGAGGAGCAAGAAGTCAACTAGACCCCCAGGGAAGAGCTGGTAGATGGGAAGTCTGAAGACATCATGGGGGAAATTAGGATAGAAACTTACCCGTTACTGTGTGTGTGTGTGTGTGTGTGTGTGTGTTCGCGCGCGCGTACACGCGCGTGTGCTCATGTGTTCATGTGGGTGTCCTTGTGGGTGTCCATGTTGCATACAGACAGGTAGAAACAGGCGTATATCCATAATGAAAATCATCGGAACCTACAATTATGAAGACCTTAGTTAGTCATGAGCATTGTAGCATTTAAACCTCCCAATAAACTTAATAAAGATGGGTCAGGTCTTGTTGTTCATACCCAGATCATTTGACTTCAGGCCAGAGTCATTTACATCTATGACCCCGCTTGGGACTCCTGGCAACCAAAGCAAGATGGGACACCTCACAAGAGGAGAGGGGGACAGATCCCCCAGTTCTGCAGTGCTGCGCTCTGTGTCAGGCTCTGCCCTCATCTGGCCTGAATTTGAATCGTGCCTTAGAGATTTAGTGTCTGTGTGCTTTATGGCTCCGTGTGTGCACATGTGTGTGTTTGCGTGTGTGTGAGAGAATTGTGTGTTTGTATGTGTGCGTGCGCATGTGTGTGTGTGTGAGAGAGAATGTGTGTATGCATATGTGTGAGAATGTGTGTGATGTGTATGTGCATGTATGTGTGTGTGCACATGAGTGTGTATGAATGTCTACGCATGCATGTGGAGGTCAGAGGTAAACATCAGCTGTCTTCCTCGATCACTTTCCTCCTTGATTTTGAGACAAGGTCTCTTATCCAATTCAATCAGCCTAGCTGACCAGCAGTCCCAGTGATCCTCCTGTCTCTGCTCCTCAGCACTATGCTTACAGGCATCACTGTTGCACCCAGCTTTTCACACGGGTGCCGGGGACCCAAACTCTGGTCCTTGTGCTCACATGGCAACCACTTTGCCCAGTGAGCCACCTGCCTGGCCCAGAAGCTATGGATGGCTCAGCAAGCTGCTGAAGTTCTCCAAGCATTGGCTCTACAATAGTGGGTAGAGACCTCTTCGGAGGTCAAACCACCCTTTCATGGGGGTGAATATCAGATATTTGTATTACAGTTCGTAACAGTATCAAAATTACAGTTATGAAGTAGCAATGATGATAATTTTGTGGTTGGGGGTCACCACAACCTGAGGAACCATATAAAGGGTCACAGCATTAGGAACATTGATAAACCCTGGTCTAGGATGAAGAAACTAATAATATTTACATCAACTTGAAGTTTAGCCATGAAAATGTCTGGCACAGGCTTAACATGGCGCACCCAACCTGTACTGTCATTTAGATTAATTCTATATAGTAACTTTTATTGCCCTCTTGACATATTTCTTGCCTACCTGTGCAGAAAATTTTGATTTTGAGTATCTAGGGGCAGATGCCACTCCTAATGAAGAGGTTCAGTCCAGAGCGAGGTTAGATGACCAGGGACAGTAGAGGGACTCAGAGGAAAGAACAGAACCACCTCTCGTGAGACTCTGCGGTCTTCCAGACTGTTGGATTCAAGTGGTCTACCTCCAGCCAACAAAGTGTGTTGATACATACTACCCCAAAAGAATGGTTGGCAGTTCTCTTTAAAGGAGTCCCCATCCCATAAAGGGCAAAAAATAACAACAAAACAATAGCGAGAATCTTGGCTTTCAACACAGGACACACTTCCTGCTCAGAACACTTGAAAAAATCCATTAGAAAAAGCATTTGGCAAAAGTGGGGTCAGCTGAAGCCACCTTCCCTGCTGGAAGCCTGAAGCCAGAAGGCTGAATGTCCTCTTCCAGCTGTTGCTGAGACCTGGCTCCGGTGGTAAAGCTATCCCATGCCCAGAAGGAGTGAAGCTTGGGGGCTGTGACAGTCAGCTCGACAGGATCTGGAACTGACTTCAGAGATGTGCCTCTGGGTGGATCTGCGAAAATACTTGCAGGCAGTACTAGAAGACGTTCTTAGTACATTTGAGTGGACTCTTTCAATAGATGGCCCCGGCACAGATCTGGGAACAAGGCAGCGAGCCTGCCTGCCTGCCTGCCT
>LOEQ01001675.1:486157-497782 GCA_001685075.1 Bramus lutescens | reverse complement strand
CTCTCTCTCTCTCTCTCCCTCTCTTGCTCTCTTCCCCTGCCCCTGACAAAAAGCAACCTAAGGGATGAAAGCGTTTATTTGGCTTGTCCATTTGTAAGTTCAGGCCAAGGTCCATCACTGAGGGAAGTCAGAGCAGGAACTCACAGTAGAAATGGTGGCAGAATTCTGCTTGTTGCTCACTCCTAGGCTCATGCTCAGCTAGCTTCCCAGACCACCATTAGGGAATAGTATTGCCCACAGTGGGCTTTCTTACATAGCCCAGACCACCATTAGGGAATGGTATTGCCCACAGTGAGCTGAGCCCACCCGCATCAAATATCAGTCAAGACATTCACTGACATGCATACAGACCAACCTGATAAAGACAATACGGTGGTTTGGAAGAAAATGATCCCCAAAGGGAGTGGCACTATTAGGAGCTGTGGCCTTGCTGGAGTAGGTGTGGCTTTGTTGGAGGAAGTGTGTCACTGTGAAGGGGTGGTCTTTGAGGTCTCCTGTGCTCAAGCTACTCCCAGTGTCACAGTAGCCTGAGATTCCTGTGCAGAATAGGTCATACCCAAAGTTAAAGCAAGAACGGTTGCTGCTCGGATCAGTCTCAGGCCGCACTCTCGGGAGCATCTGAATTAGCTATGCTTTGCCCAAGCTTAGTGGTGCGTGGATGTTTTTGTTTTGATGCTACGTCTGCTTCTAGATTTGAAGCAGATAAAGGCGGCATGTCCCAGCACTGAGCACCAGGGGCATGAAAATAAATAAAACAGTCCTGAACTCACACTGATTTGTCACGGGTCTATGGGGCAAGAACAACAGCTCAGAGAAAGGCACCTGCTATGCAATATGAGGACCTAAGATCAGAAACCTAGAACCCACCGAGGGCCAGACCCGTGGTGCATCTGTATCCCCCATGCCTGGTGAGCTGGGAGCTGCAGCAGAACCCACCTAAGGCCAGATTCGTGGTGCGTCTGTATCTCCCACACCTGTAGTGAGCTGGGAGCTGCAACAGAACCCACCTAAGGCCAGACCCGTGGTGCGTCTGTATCCCATACGCCTATGGTCTGTTGAAACTCACAGGGCAGCTAGCATGCCCTGCACACTTTGTCTCTGGGCATCCTTGTGGATGGTGAGGGGCCTTGGAATGGAGTCAATTACTCCACAAGCACAGGAAGAGCCGGTGTGAGGTACCTGCTCCCTTCAGGGTCTCCACATTGAGCAGAAGACACTTCAGGGGTGGAGGTTAAGGTCTGGCCAGAAGTTAAGCCTCTAGGGACTCTGGGAAATGTAACTCTTGGTTTTCTCAGGGTGGTAATGGCTATTAAAGGTCACACACCTGTGACACATCTGTAGCTATGTTCTTTGACTCTGATGGTCCCTTCACTTCAATCAATTTTTAATTACCTGGGGTACCCAATACCTAGACTTCGTGGTGATCATGACTCATCTTAACTCTGCCACACAATGAAAATCATAATCTGCAGATAGGTGTCTCCATATACCAAGCCAGCAGGTCTCAAATGCTTATTGCAGAATTACTGCAGGGTCTCTATTTGTGGAAACTGTTTTTATTACAATGTTATTTAAAATACAGAAAGCATAAAATAGCTATAAAATTCCCATGATTACAAAAAATCTGTTTAAAAAACTATAAAAATTAATTTGCAGATTAAACCCAAGCAAAACTCTAAAATGAATGGAATTCAAACCAATATGCCATTAGTATAATTAATGACATTGTTTTGTTCAAAGTAAATTACCAATGTTGGACCTAATAGTGGGAAGGCTCGCTGTCACGTTTTACATTCCACGCACCAATGGTCTGCTTCTCTTGATTTCAAGCCGCACGGGCCCGCTTCTGCCACTGTCTGTATCACCATCATTGTATTTTTCTTTTGAATACTGAACTCTTTTTTTTAAGTACTGATTTTAATGGGCCAATCAATTTAATGGCACACTCCAAAATTAAGTACCAAAAATTTTAAAGCGCCATTTAACAAAAACTTCATCAGTGTATAGTTAGTAATACCCTTGTTGTTAATGAACTGTGGGAGGCTGGTTAGCACAAAGGGGGCAGTTCACACCACAGAGATACTTCCAGGTAGTTCCAGCTGGCACTCCAGAGCTGGCGTGTCCCACTACCGTCTGTGGGTGATGGCTCGGTCACCCTCTGTCCTCCATATGACACATTGGGAAGCCTTGGTTCCTGGGGGTTTGTCTGAGATTCACTTGGCATCTACATGCTGATTATTACAAATGTAAACAGGATTGAACCATTCCTGTGAGGGGTGCCTCTCTGCACACCAAGAGCAAGGGGGAGTGGGGGACTCAAGGAAAGGAGGATATGTGAAGATGTGAATAGATAATTCAAACACCGACTAGCTGACGAGCAGGGGAATTGATACCCACAATGATATAATTAACTCAGTGACCAATTAAAATAATTATGAGACTCTCCTTTCTATGTACAAAATTAGCAAAATTAAGAAGTCACACGATGCTGACATCTTGGTTATGATGGGCAAGCATTTGGGTGGAAAGAACCTTCCTACAGGAATGTCAAGAAGGAAGACTGGGTGCAGCCACATTGGGGAGCAACCTAAAGTTTCTTAGTGGCAGTAAGTGTGCCTGGGGGTGGGGCAGGGCAGAGATCTCACCCTTAGTACTCACACCAGAGCAGCTGTGGGGCACACACTTGGGACTTCAGCACTTGGGAGGCTGGAGCAGGAGGATCAGGGCCTTTCATTCCAGGCTACTCTAAGCTACACAGTAGCTGTGGCTCAAAAGAAAAAAAGGGAGGAAGGGAGGAAGGGAGGGAAAGAGGGAGGGANGGAAGGGAGGGAGGGAGGGAGGAGGGGAAGGAAGGAGGGAGGGAGAGAGGGAGGAAGGGAGGAAGGGAGGGAAACAGGGAGGGAGGGAAAGAGGGAAGGAGGAAGGGAGGAAGAAAGGAAAAAAGGAAGGATAAGAGAAAGAAGGTTCACACCCAGATCCAGGATGGATTTTTGGTAGACGAGGTGTTCACCACTAAGCGAATAGATAGTACAGAGCAGTACCAGGAGCTGGAGAGACAGCCCAGGCACAAAAGCTTGTACTGTTCATACCGAGGGCCCAGCATCCATGTTAGAAACTGTAACGCCAGCTCCAAGGGAATCTGATGCCCTCTTCTGGCCTCCAGGGCCTCTGTGTTCTTGCGTGTGTGCATGCGTGCGTGCGTGTGTGTGTGTGTGTGTACATGCACACATGCGCATGCTCAGTAATGTGCCCTCAGAGGCGAGGAGAGCGTCAGATCTACTGAGGCTGGGAGCTTCAGGCAATTGTGAGCCTCCTGAGATGGGTGCTGGGCACTAAACTCCAGTCCTCTGCAAAAGTGGGGAGCACTCTCCCACTGAGAATCTCTCCGGCCCCGTGAATGAATCTTGAACATACAAGTGGAACTAAGAACAGCTAAGGAAGTGGAAAACGCAGGCATGATGAGAGTGCAGATAGCTAAGAAAACAAGCAAACCCTGACAGATGAAGGGGAACCCCAGAGGAAACTGAAAACCAAGGGACAATGTCAGGATCCTACTGCAGAGTCAAATCATTCCCCCAAGAAGCCATCTTCCACCAATGAGTTCACAAGGTGGCTTCCTGACTCCGCTCATGGCCAGACTCTCCCGGGTCCTGGGGACTGAGTAGCAAAGGCAATCTTTAATTGACATGGCTCAGCCTCCTGAGCCTCCTCGCCCCTCCCTGCCCCATCCATGCCCGTTGCTGTTGATTCATCCCTGTGACTCTGCTGCCCGCTGAGGTGGAGCAGGCCTGGAGCCTTCCCTCAGGGCTCCAGATTTATTGGGCACTCAGAGACCTGTATCTCCAGATGACATCGTCTCATGATCCTGCCGGCTCCAGCTGCAGCAGATCACACGGCTTTCTAAATTTAATACCCCAATAACTACAATAACAACAATCAAAAGGAAAAAAGATCACTAGACAGCCCACTCCTAGCAAAACAAATAAAACCTTTGTCTCTGAGGGTGAGCTTGGGGATATTTAATCTTCACACATGGGCACAGCTTCCTCCACAGGCCGAACCCATGAATTCTCGGCCTCTGTCTCGACACTGTATTCAGTGGGAATTAAACAGAGCGATGGCAATGGCTTCTCACAAGAACTTGGAGGAAGGAAGTGGCTGACCGTGCTGACTGGGGCTGCCCAGAAGGAGGAGCACAGGAAGAACCCAGCCCCAGCACTGCTCACTGAGCCGCCTTCCCGGGAACAGGATAGCCCAGAAGCGATGATGCTTTTCAGAGGTTGCACAACAGGGCTCCGACAACCCCACAACTCCAGCTTGGGGCAAGGGCTCCAAGGTATCCAGAAAGTCCTGTCTCCAAGGTGACGTCTGAAGGACAAGCAGAAATCCGCCAGAGGGCCTGGGGACTATCTATGAGAGATACCCTTCCTACTGGACGCCTTCTGCTACCACCTCACACACACCTCCCTCAGGCCAGGACAGATGAAATGCCAGTTCCTGACCTCTGTTTTGACTTCCCACACACTTTGTGTCTGTTACTTTTCTAGTTGCTAGATAAAATGCCTGACAGAGGTAACACAGGGAGGGAGGGGGTTACTCTGGCCCACACAGTTCCAGGAGAATCATCCATCATGGCGGAGATGGCGCAGTGGCGGGAGCCTGAGGCAGCTGGTCACGTGGCCTCCGCAGTCAGCTGCAGAGCATGGTGAACGCTGCTGTTCAGCTTGCTCCCCATTTCTTATGCAGGTTGGGATTCCAGCCTATGGATAGCAGAGCTGCATTCAGGGGGGACTGAGGCGTCCTAATCTAGATAACCCTTCACAGGCACCAGGATTCTAGATTCTGTCTGGGTGACAATTAGTGTCAGCCCTCACGGTTGCTTTCCTTGTAACCATGTCACACACAGCTTGAAAAGAGAAAGATTGGTGTCGGTTCCCGAGTCCACAGTCCTTGGCCTCTTCCATTCTGCTGAGACTTGGTGGTAGCTGGGGTCTTGCATGAGGTCGTCATTCATCTCATGATGGACGGACGGGAGTCAGAGAGGAGGAAGAGACTGGAGACCAGATATAATCTTCAAGGCTTCCAAAACTTCCCAAAATTGCACAACCACACAGGGCCCCAAAGTTCAACATATGGGGCCATTTTGTAATCAAATGGCAAAACAAACAAAAAACCAAAAAACCAACTTTTCTTTTATGTGGGAATGTAAGTTCCCGCCACAGGAACTTCGGGGAATACCATGAAGTCCCTACAGACTTACACCGCCCTAGAGAGTGGTAACCATGGTCCCTACAGACTTACACCGCCCTAGAGAGAGGCGTAAAGCACTGTGGAGGGGACAGATTGAAAATAATGACCCAAAGGTTAATTATTAAAACATCATTGGCCTGTCAGGTTCAAACGGACAGAGCGCAAAGTGGTAGCCGTGGGCCAGGGTTGGGAAGTTTTGTTTACTGTATAGGGTTTCAGTTTGGGAAGATGAAATCATTCTAGAACGGATGATGGTGATGGTAACACAGCCAACCCAGTGAATGTGCTTAGGGCCAATAAACCACATACTTTAAAAGGTTAAAAATGGTAATTTTATATTTATTTTCATCACAGTAATTTTTTAAAATAGCAGTAACCAATTTACCTTGAATTAGCAAAATGGTTTTCTTTTTAATTATAGACTAAAATCAAAAACATTTGTCATAATAGGAGTTCAGCTATGGAAAAATTAAATTGCAATTTTTTTGCAGCCAAATTTAGGAAATATATAAACTGCATGCACACACACTGGAGGCCATGTGTGAGACAAGCTGGGGAAATCTTAGACTCCAGATGGCAACATCCTGAGTCTTGTTAAGGAACACAGAAGCCGATGAGGAAGTTATGTGGTCAGCTCTGTATTCTAGAAAGATCACTGGGCTACAAGGTGGGAATTCAATGCTGCAAAGTAGAAGATGAAAATAAGGGTGGCATGGTGGGGGGTGCTGTCTCCTCAGGAGAGAGGATGGACAGGCAGAAGTCGGGGAAAGAGAATTGCGGTAGCTAAGGGTAGGTTCAGTGAGAGCTTAGGTGAGGAAGGAGGGAGATGGGGGGGGAACTGTCAAGCCTGAGACTGGTCTCACCTAAATACCCAATAAACAAAGGAGGAGATGCAGGTGTGGCTGGGGGCAAGGACACCACTCTGTGCCCTGAGGAAGACGAAGCTCAAAAGGCAGATGGATTAGTAAACGTGTTTGTGATGGCACCTAAGACCGTGGCCATGAGACCCAGAGAAGATTCAGGGGACGCTGAGGTCATCTCTCCCCGTTATGCAAGAGGAAGTTGAAAGCAAAACATCCTTCCCTCCACAGACAAGGCAGCTGAAAGGGAGAAACAAGCCAGTTGAATTTTGCAGGCAAATTAATGGAGCTAGAAAACATTATTTGAGTGAGGTAANGACTGTGGCGGGAACGGTCTGCACTAGGATCCTGGAAGGTTGGCCTATCCCTGTGTCTCAGTTATTTTGCGATGATGAAACACCGTAACCAAAAGCAAGACGGGGCGGGAAGGGTTTATGCGGCTTCCACTTCCACATCACTGTGCATCACTGAAGGAAGTCAGGACAGGAACCCAAACAGGGCAGGATCTCAGAGGCAGGAGCTGATGAGAAAGCCCTAAAGCGGTAGTACTTGCTAGCTTGCTCCCCCTGGCTTTCACAGCCTGCTTTAGCATAGAACCTAGGACCATCAGCCCAGGGATGGCACCACCCACAATGGGCTGGACCCTCCCCACCAATCATTAATTTAGAAAATGCCCTACAGTTGGATTTTATGGAGGCCTTTTCTCAAATGATGCTCCCTCCTCTCTGATGACTCTAGCTTGTAAGGCTGACGTAAAGCCAGTCATGACTCCATGGTAGGCTGTTTGGGTCAGTGGGAAAAAGAATGAAGGACAGTTGCCGAGGAATCTCAGGTTGCCATCACCGTGACTTTTCCTTTAACCCTCAAGATGAAGACAGCTGTGACCCTGGGTGGCATGACCATGACCCTGGGTAGTATGGCTTACAGCTGTGAAATCACCACCCTAGACACTGTTGACACCTACATGTGGGGAGATACGGTCAGGATCTCAGCAAGACAACATCTTGACACTCAGTGGGTGCTCAGGACGTATTCGCTTCTGTGTCTCTCACGGCCCAGTTAAACTTTACTTTCCCAAGGTTCTCATTGTAACTGAAAACTCATTCATGTCCCCTGAACTCCTGTAACCTGATCTCTCTGGTTTCCAGAGCGGTTTCTCAAGGTTCTCTAGCTTCACTGTCCTGCACAACACCAGTCCATCCACAGAACTAAGAGGCATACATGGCTGAGGTGATCAATCTTAAGGTTTATTGTTATTTTATTATTTTATGTATGTGTGTGTTTGTATGCATGCATGCATACATGTACACTATGTGCATGTCCCCTCAGACACCAAGAGAGGGCACCAATCTGCTGGAATTGGAGTTACAGATGGTTGTGAGCCACCATGAGGGTGCTAAGAACTGAACCTTGGTCTCCCTCAAGAGCAGCCAGTGCTCTTAACTGCTGAGCCATCTCTCCAGCCCCAGTGGTGGCTATTCTTGATTGGCAACTTGACAGGATCTAGGATGACCTAGGTGACAAACCTGTGGGCGTGTCTAAGAGAGAGAGATTTGGTTACTTGAGATGGGAAGACCCACCCTGGAGATGGGCAGCACCATCCTGTGGCCTGGGATCCTGGACCAGATAAAAAGAGAAAGCGAGCTGAGCACTGGTGTCCATCTCTCTCTCTGCTTCCTGTCTATGAATGCGACGTGACTGGCCGCTTCACACTTCCTGCTGCCTTTTGTGACACGAGGGACCATATGGCGTCGTACCGCGAGCCCAACTAAACCTTGTCTTCCCTAGCTGCTTTTGTCAAATATCTGACGTCTGGAGAATGGAGACAAGTAAGCAGGGAAGAGCCAAGTGTCTGGCTGACGTGTGGGAGCCTGTAAGGCTGGGTTGCCCGTCTCTCACTGTAAGAAGAGCTTCTCTCCTGTTAATTATGCCCCCACTAATTACACAGACAGGATCAGCAGCTTTATTGGAAGGGGTGAGCCTGGAGTAGCCATGGGAAGAAAAGATGAATTCATTTCCTGCCTCACACTTCAAGTCCAGTCAGAATGCCAGAAAACATCCGACAATCTGTCCGACTTACTATCTACACAAAGGATAGGGTTTTATGTGCCTGATCCGGTGGCTGTCTGGGGCTAATATGTGTTGGGGAATGAAAGATGAGCATCTCTTGGTCCCTAATCTAGGATAACCCCCCCTCCCGCTGTGTGAGGCACCAGCTATTTAATAATAGGCTTCCAGAGAGCCAAGGAGAGGAACGCTCACGGCCAATGCCTTCTGCCCAGCTCTGGGATGTTACCATGTAAAAGAGAAATATATATCTGGAAACTGAGGAAAGTGGTGTCTATTTTGCAAGCACGAAAGAAAGGGAAAGCTAAGGGATTTGGAGGCCAGAGATTGCTCCTAAGCCAAGGAGATGCACAATCCTCCTCTCCTGCCCCAGTAGCTCCCCGGCTGGATCTGAAACCAGCAGCCCTGCATCCCTACAGAACACCTACCAGGTCCAGGTCCAGGTCCACGCCACACAGAAAACATTCTGTTCCCACCTCTGCTCTGCTGCCAGGGCCATCGGTGCCTGAGAGCAGTGACTAGGGCCCTCACAGGAGGTCAGCAATGCCTAACCGCCAAAAGCAAGCCCTCAGGTCCCCCACACAGCCTGGGAAAAGAGGCACTCGGAGCCATCTGAGGACAAACCACTGCCTCCTCAGCTTTGGCAGCTCCAGCCACCTATTCAGAAGGGCATGTCGGGTTCTGGGTGCTGTGGGCAAGCAGATGCTCCTGAGGAGAATGCCCATGAACAAAGTATGTGTGGCCCGAAAATACGTGGAATTTGTTTACGCAGCGGTGACCATGGATAGCTCGTTCATCCCGAGAAAGAAGCCGACCAACTAAGAGGCTCAAACTAGTTGGATTTTTCACTGTGTCCTATAGCATTTTTAGCCATATAAATGTCATGTGTCCACGACAGAAAAGTCAGAATGAAGAACCCTTCTACACCAATGTGTGCATGGGTCCTCAAATCACAGGTACAGGGTCTTCACTGTGACACTGTTTGAGAGCACACATAAGCAGAAACAAAATGACCAACAACATGGAAAGGGTTGAAACATTTGAGAACTGGTGGGCATCAGCAGGTGAGAAGGGGGAAGGAAGCAGAGGAAGAGGGGGAGGGAGGCAGGGGAGAGGAGGAAACGGAAAGAAGGGGAAAGGAGGAGAAGGAAGAAACCTTTGTTCTAGCCATGGCATCGTAATTCCTGGAAATAATTGGCTACTGAGCTTTGTCTTTTAAAGCTACAATGAGAAAAATCTATGTAAGTAATACGTAAATTAAAACCACACAGAAGTGTGGGGCTAACCTTAGAGACGCACTAGGTACTTTTCAGGCCTCCTTTAGGCAAATAAGACCTATATCAAGTGATTTGTAGTTCAAATGACTCTTTCAATAACTATGTATATCTCTCCAATTTAATTTTCTAAGCATGATATACGTAACATACAACATACATACATACACCTTTATTTTACCCATGTGTGGGTGTGCACACATACATGTGTGTATGCACACACACTGCAGGGCACATGTGGACTGCACACAGGTCAGAGGACAAGCGTGGGAGTTAGTTCTCTCCTTCCACCGCATGGATTCCAGGGACCCCACTCAGGTCGTGAATCTTGGTGAAAATGCCTTTACCTTCTGAGTCATCTCATCGGCCCCAAACACCCTGTTATTAAGGACCAGCTCTCGTTACCTTCGATGGGTGTACGATATTTCTGTAGACAACTGCCTCCAATAGATACTTGAGCTGCTTCTGTTTGCTTTGCTGTGATGAGCTTCCAGACTGCTAGACTGTGGCTGGCACCATAGTTATTTTCAAAGTAATTCCTATAAGCAAAACTGTGGGGTGGCAGGATACGTACATGCTAGGATTCTTGGTCTATGTCACCCAAGTGTCTTCTCTCAAGGTTGCCAGGCCTGTGACTCCCTTCTGAACTGGACTCTGATGACTGGAAATGTTTCCCTAAACTTGTACTTCCATTCACAGGGCGTTAACCCTGACTCAGTGAGTACGAGGCTGTCAATCTTCTTATCTCACTTAGAAGTTTTTGTACATTTCACTGCAGATACATGGTGTCCCCCCCATAAAGAAGTTTACATGTGTGCAGCGTGTGCATGGTGCGTTCCCCCTATAAGGGAAGTTGCACGTGTAAGCATTGCACATGGCATTCGCTGTCTAAAGTCAGAAGGTTCTAAGCTCCAACATAAATCAGGCTCCAGGGATGTCAGAGAAAGGCTTGTGGGCCAGTGTCCACTTAGCTTCCCCCATCAGTGGATTCTCTCTGTGTTATTTTTACCTTTGCCAGACTAATTGAGCAAGGAGTGCCTCTGAGATGTCTCACCTGCTGACTGTCTCCTCCCTGGGCCTAGCAATAGCTCAGGACCCTTGATTCCAGCTGACTTTGGAGGCCATTGGATCTCTGACCCTTTGGCCATCAACCATCTCCTCACACCCCTTGAGGGACCCCTGGCCCAAGCTCCCTGCCTCAGCTCTTCCTCAGCCAGGTCTCGTGGTCTCCAGTTCTCCCTTCCAGCAGGTGAGACACCATTCTCTTCTAACACCCAAGTACTGAGCTGAGGGAAGAAGTGGAGGCCCAGGGGCAGAGGCAACCCTGGTGATATATCTGTCTACTTTTGTCTGAAGCTGTTGCAGAGCCCTGGAGGGGAATGCTGGGTTACCATCAACTCTAAGGACGCCTTGTATACTAGTCACGCCAATGGAGCCAACCAGCTCTGCAGGGTCATTTGCATGGAGGCTTATTTTTGCTGCCACTGTCATTGCATGAATTAAAACAACCATGGGACTCAAAATAAAACCATTCAGAGGGAATGTCTCAGCAATCTCACCTCAACAACACCTCCTGGTATCATCTCGGTCAAAGGATGTAGGGAATCCAGACAGGTTGACTGACTTATGGAGACACTTGGGGGAAGCACCAAGAATCAAGACATGTCACCAGGGCTGGGGTGGTGGCCAGTGCTTGCTAACTACCATGATAACCCCAGAAACTCCAGCACGGTGGCACATGCTTGTCATCCCAGTATGTAGAAGGTAGAGAATCCACTGCCAGCCATTTAGTCAAACTGGAAAATTCCAGACCAGTGAGAGACCCTGTCTCAGAAGACAAGGTGGATACAGCTGACCAAGATGCCTGAAGTGAGCCTCTGGCCTCTACTTGCATACACATGGCATGTACCCACATACTCTATTCATGAGCAATTACACATGTACAAACATGCACACACATTTTACACACAAGTGCACACACAAACACACACACTGTTCAGGGACTGAACAGTAGTGCCTGCACTCATAGACCCCACACTATATCTGCACCTATAGACCCTCACACCTATATCTGCACCTATAGACCCTCACACCTATATCTGCCCCATAGACCCTCACACCTATATCTGCACCTATAGACCCTCACACCTATATCTGCACCTATAGACCCTCAC
>LOEQ01001675.1:403921-427898 GCA_001685075.1 Bramus lutescens | reverse complement strand
GTTTCTTTATTAACCAATGAAAGTAACACATAGACAGATGACCCTCCTACATCAAACGTGTGCTTATGGGCACCAGCTGCATAAAATGTAAGGAACGGAGTTCACCGCCAGATTTCTTGGGAGTACAGTTTGAAGATCTTAAATTTAGGTTGGAGTATGAACTGGATACTATTGCAGGATGGTGGCCGCAAACTGCGTCTATCATTTCCTTAATACAGAATAAGCAGGTGAAGAGCCATGCACTTCAGAACTAGGGGGACGAGGGTGTAGGGCTGAGTTTGCCTTCAGATTCTGAATGGACTGCTGTAAACGAACAGTACATCGCAGGGTTTCGTGAGCATTTTTTAAATGAGTGCTGTGTAAAACTTTGGTTTTGTACCATTGGAAAGACTGTACAAGATCAAATGTAGTATTAAATGCCATAAGGTTCATTTAGATGCAGAAATAGAAGCACGTATTAGGGGACAGTGTGCTAATTTATCTTTTTAAATAGATAAGTTTAATGTCTTATTTTAATTTAGGATTTTAGCCCGGCCACTTTGTGATTCCATGTCTGATAATGACCTGCTAGAGACCTTTATTACTTACTTTTAATTGTGGGTCCTAAAGCAGAGCTCCAGACATTGTCTGATCCTTTTCTCATCTTGGAAGCTGCAGTTGGGAAGTCCAAGAATACCAGAAGACAGCAGGTACTTTGGAGGGTGAATAATGGCTGCCCAGATGGTGGTGCTGCTGCCCAGTAAAGCCCTGAAGCTCACTGCCAACGTTATTTTTAAGAAAATGGTGGTGCGAATGGTGGAAGCAGATTTTTGCCTAGAGTGGTGGTTCACTTTTGTACTCCTAGCATTGTGGAGGCTGAGGAAGTAGGGAGGGCTTCTGAAGAGGTGCTTGGCTAATGCTCTGCCCTAGTGCTGAAGGCCCTGGGTTTTTCCTTATTGCCATTCTATCCCAGCACATGCTGCTCTGAAATTTCTCTAAAGGCTCTATGAAGAGACTGTTTGATACCTGCTCTTTCTCCTCGACTAGAGGCAGCTGAAACCCACGGCCTTACCAGTTGCATCATGGGCCCTTTAACAGTGAGGGGGGGAGTAATGAATGATTGGAAGAATGTCCATGGACTCCCTGTGACTGTCCTCTCACCTTAGGATAAACTGCTAAGTGTTCTGGGTGTGGCTGGAGCAAGCACACGGACTCACCATTCTCTGCCCTGCACTCCGGTCTGGCTCTTACTGTCTGCAGACAGACATGCTGTGATTTATACCATTCATGTCCCCCTCCTTTTTGCACTCCTCCTAGTGATACCTCTTTTCAGTTATTGTAGCATCAGGCCAGTTGCTGCAGTTGTTTGGGGGTTTTCGCCACACCTGGGCAAGCTTTCTCCATCCTTGACTGGCAACCTCGGCTCTTGGCCTCATCTCTGACCTGTGATGGTGTGACTGAGCTGAAGGGTCAGTCCTTGAGCCTCCCTGTCCAGCTTAAATAGATACTGTGGTTTGCGATCGTACGCCTCGGTTTCCACCACGGTGCATTTATAAGAAGCAGCCTAAGCAGTGAATTGGGAACTGACTCCAACTTACTGGGCTGTAACTGCAGCTTTTCACTCTTCCTTTCATGGTGTGTCTAAATCTCTCCAAATCTTGCCCTTTTTTCTGTAGTATATCCAGCATTGATTCGTTTTCTTGGCGTAGCCACACCACCTCAGTCTTGGCTTTCACGGTGCGAAGGCCTTTTAGCTTTTAGCTTCCCCTGCTGGATAGCCTCTTATATCCTCTTATTCCCCTTCAGTGCACTCAGTGCTGCAGCAGGGGTGGTGCCACTCCTGTGCACAGACAGCAGTAACTTAGGCTCCTGCGCGGATCACGCTGTCTACCTCGAGTCTCATTCAGGTTGGTGTCAAATCCTTCTCACTGCTTACCCTCTTCTGAAAAAAAAAATCTATATATCACCCTCCCTTATTTGGTTTGATAATGGCCTGTAAGTCAGTACTTAATGTTTTGTTTTCCCCCTTACAGGCCCTTCTGTTTTGTGTAAGTCACAGGTACTTGTGAATTTGCCCTCCCACCTTTTACATCTAGTGCTCCTCACAGATGTGAGGTCTGTGCATAACACACACTGTCTGCCCCTGTCCAGTTCACACTACCTTGGCTCTTGCTTAAGATCAGACAGTGGCTGTGCTTTAGTCTCGGTCTTGTTGGTCGGTCAGCATTTGTGTTTTCTTGCTTCTAGGGTCACACTATAGAATGTGACCTGTGATGCAGGGACCGTGTTTGTGCTGTCTTAGCAGCTTTAGCTGCCACAGTGTAGCTGCACACTGAAAAACTAGAGTCTTCAGATGTAAGCTTCAGTACCCATAGCCACAGGTAGCAGCTTTAGATGGGACCCATTTTCCTCCCAGACGGGTCCCGTTGCTGGAGCTCTAGTCCCCATCCTTCATTCCTCTGACAGAGCCCTGTGCCTGTCCTGCTGCTGCAGCGCCCTGGTCTACTGCTGTACCTGCTTGGCTGCTGTTGGCTGCTGTCTCTTCTTTTCTTACAGGGTTTCCAGTTATAGCAAGAATAAGCTGCTCTGTCACGATGCTGAGAACCAGCACCTGGGGTGGGGATGAGGGCACATGCAAGCCAGGCTACATAAGTAAGGTCTTGGTTACACAGTGAGACCTGTCTGAAAGAAGAAAGAAAACTATGAGACCACTTGTCCAGCAAACAAGCCTGCTGAGGGCTGGAGAACAGTCTGTGATTGAGCTGTGGTCAGCCTCGCTTTGCGCACTCCACCTCTTTTCAGATGAAACCACTGAGCTCACAGTGTGGTTCTTAAAGGGTGTTGGAGCCCTGTCCTGTGTGTGCTGGGTGGTCCACAGGTCAATGAGTTTTCCTTCGTGCTGCCTCTTTCCTGAGTCCTGGTCCCAGCATCAAGGCCACCCTTCAGCAGGTCACTGGCAGCTCTTCAGTGGGACCATCCCTAGTACCTGTTGTCATTCTAGCCAGTGGTGGCTGCTGAAATGGTTGCTGAATAAATGAAGGGAATCTGTGTGCTAAATTTGGGATGTTTGTGTCTTGAAACTGTTGTTCCTTTTATATAACAATTTGGCAAATTGAGAAAATAAAAACACCAGTGGGGTATTCATATGTAGCTCCAGGTAACGAACGACTCATTTACTCGTGTGTTTTGGGGCTCACAAACAAAGATGGGGGCCGTTCCTTCAAGTTCTTTGTATCAAAATAATAAAATGCATTTGCATTCTCAGTAAAATCTTGTATCTCTGTAATACTCTAAATATCACCAACATTCCATGTGACACTTTTTAAAACAGTGCCATGCCAGGGCACTGTGTCAGCTCCTCCTGGCTATGGCAGTTCTTTGTTAGCAAGCACAAGCCAGGTCCACTAGCGTGGGTGGAGACACTTGAACACACTTGCAAGTCTATGGTCTTCAAGGAGTTTAAAAGTCTTAAATATATTGGGCCTCAATTCTTTTTTCTCACGTAATGGTCTTGATGGCCTAATGAAATAGTTTTTCACAAATGAAACTATGGCTTTCATAGATCATTTTGTCCCATTGTTCACACAACCTTCTTGAAAGTTCACATGAAAACAACTAAGAGATGACCTTTTTAGTAACCTATTAAGCAACTTAAACTTAAAAACTCTTTCTGTGAAATTTTTCATGTTTTAGCTTTGTCTGTTTAATCAAAAGATAATTCACTTACTGTTGTCTTTGGGAAGAGCATGTGCCTCATGCTTGCTCCTGTTTTGTGAGGCTGGAGCTGAAGAACAGTGTTGTCTGGACCCAGACCAGAAGTACAGCATCTTGTGGCGTGTGGAAAGTGCAGAGGAGGGAGATGAAGTTGAGTGCGCAGCCAGCTCTGTGGTGGGGCTGTCTAGTGTCGTTCACAAAATAGCGGGTCGAGTAGTGAGACTGCAGCATTTTTATTTTTTGGTGAGTGTGTTAGCCCGTCAAGTATTTGCGCTTAATACATGCTGAGCACTTTGCAGACTTAGAACTGAAGGTGACGCTTCAGTGATCCTTGAGTACATGCAACCAGAGTTCTGATTGGTTTGATGGGGAAGAGAAACTTGTGACACATGCTGGGGAGGGAGGGAGGGAGATTTCTCTTAAACGGGGGAAGAAAACATTACATTACTCCTGGAGTCCTGCCACTGACTCTGCCTGGGTCTGAATGTGGAGGGCAACTTGAGATGCAGAGTTCTCTTTCTCGGCGTGTTTAGAGCCACATAGTGGAGTATGGAACTGCTGAGGAACATTGGGCCATAGGTACCAGCTGTAGTTAGTGTCAAGGAAATCAAGTGTGCTTTAGGATTACTTGATCTGACGTTCTGGCCCTGTGTTCGCTTGACTTCACCAGTGTAACTCTGGAGAAGTAGGACTGAGCTAACAAGGCTGAGCACTCAGGCTACCCACAGACCAGGATTGGAAAGAAAGACGTCATAGAGTTCAAGGCCGTCCTCGGTTACACCTGTAGGATGATTCCCCTCGAGAGAGAATACAGTTTTTCCTTCATTTTTAGCAGTTTTGCCTTCTGAAGCATGATAGTGGAATAGTTTCTGCGTCTACACAGAATCTGGTAGGTTGCTTGCTCTTAGGCTCTTTTAATACTATATTTCAGCACTTGGCTAGTAAGAATTTATTCTTAGACAAGTATCATTTTAGTCTACTTTGATTACAGCTACTCTGTGTGCACACACGTAAGACAGTGTCTTAAATTTGTCTGTCTTGATTCTGCAGGTCATATGCAAAACATTTGCATGCCTGATAATGTTGAAAGAATTGGTGGGATAGTCTCTTATTTAATGACTGTGTGAGTTGTGTGAGAAGTTGAGTCTTGACTGGGCACAGTGACCACTTTCCTGGTCTACCTGCTTTCTTTTCTGTCCTATGTCTCCTGGCCTGTGAGTCTAGGGTGGAGGGAGTGGTGAACGTAGGATGGTGAGTTGCCATGTGCTCAGCTAGGCTTCCTGACTCCCAGCCCCTAGGAACTTGGGAAATTCCGAGTCACGGCTCAGTGGTTCCTGGTTCACGTTGAACTTTATTCTGCATCTTTATTGGTCCCCAGGCTGCTCACAGATCTCTGCCTGTGTTAAATTGGTCACTATTTAGTGCCATTTTCATACAAAGCGTATTCTAAGAATCGCTTGTCCACTTTTGGAGGGCTCTGCCCTGCCCTCCTCTGCCTTGGGAAGCCTCCCTGACACCACACTGTGGAGACTCTGCATTTCGTAGAGTCTTCTCACTTCTCTTGTTAGGTAGGGAGGAGTGGGGGAGGGGAGAAACATGGTCAAAAATATTGTCTGAAAGCATCCTGGAATAAAGAAATAGAGGTGTTACTAGCTAAATGACCTTGACTTCCAAGACTCTTTGATGATGTAACACCAGTAACAAAAGGTACTTAAAATTTGGGTGGGTGAATATCTAGTTGATGTCACAGATTATTACTTATTCAGTTTTGTCTATGCAGTTTATGGGTTTTCTGTTCTACTGCACAGGTGGAATGCCTCTGATAAGTCCTTTAGCATTAACAAATGAGGCTCTCATTTAAAAGGTGTAAATGATAGATGGGGGAGCCCAGTGACTGCTTGGGTGTGGTTGCCATCACCTTTCTACTGGTCCTCGGAGCCAGGCAGAGGCCTTCCCTGTGGGCTCCTGCCCTCAATGCTCACGCCACTGTTTCTTTGAAATACTGGTTCTTGTTCTTCTTTCCAGTGTATTTTGTAAGGCTTCATTTTTCCTGTATTTTGTGTGCTATGGATTTTTGCCTTTAATCATGTTTCCAGTATGCTATTTTTAAAATTACAATATAGGTAGAGGTACACTGCCCAGAATTTTAACTAGAATGTGTATGTGTATGAGGGTGTGCATAAATCCTTTATGCTTTCTATTAAAGCTTCAATTTTAGCCCATGCTTGCTAACTGCTTTAGTTTGAATTTTAGTTTTGAATGGTGTTGATGGAATGTGGGTGTGGTAAGGTACAGGTGAAGGTGGCTTTTAGAATGACAGGCCAGTTTTCCTAGTGTCTTGTCAGGTCATCCAGCTTTCTGGCTGGAAGACCTGCTCTCCGTTTCTGTTTGGGCATTGTTCGCTTTTGCTGTAGTCTTGTTCATAGGAAAATGAGAACCAGTTGTTAGTGCTACAGAAATGTGAGCATGTAAAGCCTGAGGAAACCCTAGCTCCATAGAGCATGGCCATGCCAGCTGCCCACTGTGGGAAACTCAGGGAAGCTCAGAGAGCAGGGCGGGGCAGGTGTTGGACTGGCTTCCCTACATCAGTTTCAGGAGTTAGGTAAAGTGATTTTATTTAAAGAAAGCAGACTAGAATTTGTTTTGAGTACATTGAACTAACCAGATCAGAGAGCTGGTGTGTACTTTTTCTAGTCAGAAACCAGACTTCTGTGCACTTGCCTGCACGTTTTCTTCCTCTTGATGCTGTCATGGATGGACTCATAATTACATTATTTCTGTTCTGAAGGAAAATAACTTTTGCAAATAATTATAATAGTCACTTTTATTTCATTGAGGCTGAATTTTCTGTTCAGTCTTTACTAGGTTATAAAACCCACTTAATGGTCATAGAAGTGCTCAGGAGTTCTCAAATCTAAGCATGCAGTCACTTGTAAAGTTGGGAGAATTGGATATTTTCATTTAGGATGGCACTATTTTAAGACTTCTAAAAGTTTAGAAGTACAGAGATTGGGCTTTAATTTTTATTTAAAATGTTAATAGCTAGTTTGTACATATAGTTTTATGTAAGGTATAGAGAATACTATGACAGCACCCGTGTGCTCACTACTCTAATTAATAAGCATTTTGCAACTGACAAAGGTTTACTGTATCTGATTTTTAAAATGAAAGCTAAAGCCTGCTGAAGAATTGGCACTGTACTCTCTCTGTCCTTTCTGAAGCAGCTGGTGTGCAGCCTTCACACTCTGCACGCCCTGGAAGCATTGCTTGGAGTCATACAGTGTGCACGGATGGTGAATGAAGCCTACCTTGTGACGTGTGCATACGATGACTTTGCTTATGCTATTAAGTACTTGAAAGCTGAAGGGAAAGGATGCTTAAGTTATTTTTGTTAGTTGAGAATTTCACACGTGTATGATGTACTTAGATTGTATTCACTCCACAGTCCTTGCCTTTACTCCTTCTCGGCCTACCTGCCACCCTTTGTAATCAGAGATTTCTGTCCCACCCAGTCCCGCAGCCATTCGGTCCCAAAGAAACACAGAGGCTTATATTATAACCTGTATGGCCTATTAGCTTAGGCTTATTATTAACTAGCTCTTGCAACTTAACAACTTAAATTAACCTGTAATTTTTGCCTCTATGTAGCCACGTGGCTTGGTACCTTTTCTCAGTGCAGCCTTCTTGATTCTTCTGCATCTGACTGGTGTCTGACTCTGCTTTTCCTCTTCCCTGAATTCTCCTAGTCTGGTTGCCCTGCCTATACTTCCTGCCTGGCTACTGGCCAATCAGTGTTTAATTAAACTAATGTGAGTGACAAATCTTTACAGTGTACAAGAGTGTTATCCCACAGCAAGACATATGTCCTCTTTCTTTTTGTTAATAATCCACAGGTCCAGTTTATGCTGCTCTTATGCCCACAGGTGTGGGGTCCTCCATTGGAACACAGTCCCTGTCCTAGAAAACCGACTCTCCCTGTCCCAGCACTCACTGACTGCTGCTCAGCTCTGGATTGAGGCTCCAGGGGGGCCCTGCCCCCCATACTGAAATGCTTACTGGCTTCATCTTGTGCTAGTGTCTGTTTTTAAAAGAATGCATTTTATTGCATGTTTTTTCTTATTTGTATCTGTGTGCCTTCATCTGTGTGATGGGCATCAGAGACGCACTTAGGTCAGTTGGTGGGCCCTGGAGATGGAACTCAGGTTGCTGGGCTTGGTGGCAAGTATCTTTATCTACTGAGCCATCTTGCCTGCCCATATCTGCTTTTTTAATAATAACATGCTCTTGGTGATGTCTGTGAAAGACCATTTGACATTTTTTTTTATGGTCTTAAGGGCTAGGTATCTTGTACTCATTGGTGATGCCGACAATAAATGCAAAGTTAAGAGTTGTAAAGTTGAAGTATATGGACAGCCATCCTAAATGTGTGTATTCAAAGAACTTCTTAGGTAGAGTGTATATTTGTGCTCTGTTAAAATAGAGTGCCACATTAGAAACCTGACAACGCAGACTTGTAGCACAGACCAGACAGAACAAGAGTTTAGGTTTCAACCAAACAACCTGAGCTACAACACCCTGTAGCAGTGCTACTACAGGGCTGGATGAAAAGGCAGGGATAACTGCTAAAGCAGGCTGGGACCTCAGATGATCATGACAGAGTCTTGTAAGTGGACAGCTTCTACACTGCCTTCGGTGGAGTTGGTATTAGCTTATATTCTGTCCGGTTTTGGAGCCATGTTGATTGATAATCAATCAATAATAATTGATAATTAATCAAAAAAGGCTTAGATGTCCTTTTATCCTTTAAAAAAATCCACGGTGCCACTACATTTCTGTCATTAGAATTAGTTAGGAAAATTTCTTCTGTGTTAAGATGTTTATTGTGTCCTGGTATAACAGGCAAGTGAGGAAGAACTAACTAAATATTCAAGAATTGGAGCCAAGATTCTACTATGGTCATTCACTGCAGTTTTTGTTTTTTGTTTTGTTTTGTTTTTCTTTGGGATATGGGTTGTCTGTATATCCTTGACTGCCCTGGAACTCACTCTGTAGACCAGGCTAATCTCCAACTCAGAGATCCGCCTGCCAATACCTCCCGAGTGCTTTAATGAAAGGTGTGCACCACCACCACCCAGCTCACTGAAGTTTTACAATGGTTGACATGCGGGATTTTTATTTGAAAAATACTTAGCAATAAACTTTATCTAATACAAAGTGTCATCATTAGCTGCAGGATTAATGTCATAGGACTGGCCAAAGAAACACTTACTGAGCATATCCTTGTGGCTGGGGTGTCTACAGTCATTGGTGATGGTAGCCTGATCTCCTTGTCAGTCTTTTTCTTAGCCATTTGTGTGCTATAGCTCAGGACATTTCATTCAGGGCACTTGAGGAAGATTCCTTCTAGAATATACAGCCGAAGAGGATGAGCAGAGGGAACTGGAGCTGTGACTTCAGTGCGGGACTGGTGCTCTCAGATGTGCACATTGTACTAAAGAGCTCTGTGAGTCCTGAAGATGAGCCCAAAGGTATGACGTTCTAGAATCAGAGCAGCATTATCTTTAATTCACTGGGTTTGTTCTAGTACACTGTTTGTGAAAAATGAATTGTTGACATGAACTGCCCATGTTAAAACTGGTTTTATAATGTATATATGCTTTGTGCAGTGACGTTATCCACAGTTATAATAATTCATTACAAGGTGAATAATTTTATCCTGATGGGAACTTGGAAAATAATTTTAGCATAGATCTATACTATTTCTACAAGAGGCATTTATAGATAGTTCAAAGTCAGGTGATCTTTGCGTTGCTAGATAATTGGAAAAGTAAAGTAGCAAGAAGAAACAAACCAGAGATAGATGTGGACGCAGGCTCCTTAGACTGGGTGGGAAGATGCAAGAGAAGCAGCGAGCCCCACATGCATCTCGTCAGAGGTTGCAGACATTGCAGAGGTCTCTAGCACCTTCTTGGGTGATTAGGGCTGGTTCTCCTCATATTGTCTTGTGATTCTTGCTGAAATGCCTGAGTTCCTGCATCCATCACCCTTTCTTTGTTATATTTGAGGTCTTTACATGCAGTATTTTAGGAGTATTTTGCAACTTTGGTTAATATTTAGCTTGATTTTGTTGTTGTTCCAAGTTTTTGGGGGATATTAGGTTAACTGTTTATGGCATCGACTTACCCATTTTAAGAGCACTGTTTCTGCTGAGTTTGCTTTTCCTACGCTTTTCCTTTGATGTTAAAGAGTCTCCCACAGTGGCAGATAGAAAGCATTGATTACCGGGAACTTGAGGTTGGTTCCTTAATAATTGGCAGGGAGTGTTGGAAGAGAGCCAGCCCTTGGCCTGAAGTCTCTGATGAGGAAAGGTTTCCTTGGGACAAGGCTGCCCCACTTTCCTCATCTCAGAGCAGGGTGAACTCGTCAGTTTCTTTTGGTGGATAATGCTAAGAATTCCTGGAGTTTTGTTTCTATCTGTAGAAAAGGCTTTAGCCTGCAGGTTGCTACTTACCTGACGCCCCTTTGCTCCTGTTTTTCCTCTCCATGGTTGCTGTGAGGAGGAAGGTGGTTTTCATGGATGTTGCATGGGTGTTTTTTTAGGTGCTAGTACTCTGTGCTAAATGTATGTTGTACTCAGGACTCCAGAATATGCAGATACTGTGAGTTCAGATCATGAACTCACTTTCCCCCGTAACATTATTATAAACGGTGCTCAGATCAGCACAGGTTCCCCAGGAGGAGGGGTGTGGGTTGTGCAGCATAAGGAGCACAGCCTGGAGGAGTGGCACTGCCTGGTCCCCAGACCTGTTTATGCTGGCCAGCTGAGGAGCTAATCAAGTCTCCCTCTGAAAGACTGCATTGGGGCTGCAGCTTCCTGAGGGCTGGCAGCCCTATCTCAGGTGAACAAATCTCTCCACATTGAGGAGTGGGCCTGTTTGTTGGCTCAAGTTGGAAAGTTGCTGTGCCCTCATCCTAGGGTATAAGATTTTTTTTTCCCCCTTTAGTTTTTTAGTTTTTCAGGATAGTTTTTTTGTGTAGCCCTGGGGATCCTGGAACTCATTCTGTAGACTAGGCTGACCTCAAACTAACAGAGATCTGCCTGCCTCTGCATCCCGAGTGCTGGGACTAAAGATGTAGGTTACCACTGTGGGGTACAAGATTCTTGAGGGAGAGGGCCCCCTTATTGACACCTTAAGTGTCAGTTTGTCTGGAGCATGAAGCGAGGATCCAACTTGAGTTTACCCACTTTAGCCTCAGAAGAGTGATGAAACCCAGATGTGGCCCCGGTACTCAAGAGGCCAAGGCAGAAGAAATGCCAACCTGGGCTGCAGAGTAAAAAAGTTCTCGGAAGACAAAGGGAAAAGTCAGTGTGTCTCCTTCTACTTAGAGAAAAAAATGGTCACTAATGTGAAGTTCCCAACTTAGATTCATTAAACATTCAAAATCATCTCTGCATGAATTGAAAATGCAATCATCCCCAAGGGTCCTTCCTACCTGTGTCTCTGCACACTCAGTGTTAATTTATAAGTCCTCATTATGTTAGCTCTGGTGCAAGATGAACCTCCGTGGGACAGACATTGGTGATGGAAATCTGTTCATAGAGTACTTAGGGGCCATGAGCCTTAAGCTTCCATTTTATTCTTGGTGTTTTTGTATTTTTCTTGAATATTGTACAGTAAAACCAAAATGCAGATATAATTTAGATCAAAATTTACCTGTGGGAAATGTTATACTCAGTTGATCGTGGGGCAGCCATACCAGTTGCCGTGGTGTGTACATCATTGCTTACTTTAGACAAATCTTATTGATATGCGTGTTTCTATTTGTGCTTCAAACTGTAGCTTGAAAAGTAATTTTGCTTTTTAAATTGCATAAATAGCCATTCTGATCAGTGTGTTATATCAGAAAAAAACTGATTTATTTTTGTTTTGTCAAAATTTAGTGTGGGTTTTTTTTTTAAAGCTCCACTGCCTCCAGAGGCACCCAGCACTGTCCACTGTCTGAGCATCTTTAGCCTTCAGGAATTTGCAGTGCAGTTGGATTTTAGATAGTGTTCCTTTTGCTGTCTTTCATTGCAGAGTGATCATTTCATTCTCCTTTGGTGCCTTGTGTGTCTGCAGTCTGTTTCTGCCGAGACATCGCCTTCACTCAGAAGGTCCGGTATACCTGAGTGCTCAGTGTAGCCCATAGTAGGTTGGCTTTTGGTTTGTGTTGGTGGGGTATAGCCTAACACATGTAGCAGGCATCTCAGTCACCTGAATTAAAATCAGGTTGAAATTTTAATGATTGATTTCCTCCCCCTCCCCAGGGTATCTGAAGTTTAGTGTGCAGCTGCTGTGACACTCCTGCGTGAACAATGGCTACTCAAGGTTTGTTCTGCACATAGAGCTGAGGCCACTGCACTGGGGGGCTGCTTCATGGCCTCTGCGGGTCTGCCTAGGAGTCCCTGCTCCTCGTCCTTGCCCCACCTGCTTGCCAGACCACCCTGGGAATCCAGTCTGAGTGGATGATTCTAAGCCTGCGTGCCATTAGGTCGCCCCCTGTTCAGTCATGGAACACATACTGGCTGTCATTCTGATCTTGACTGCCTTTCTAAACGTATTTCAGTGGGTTGTTGTCGCAGGTGTCTCATTCAGATGGCATTTTCGGTACACTAACGTATTTTGTTTTTACAGCTGATCTGATGGAGCTGGACATGGCCATGGAGCCAGACAGAAAAGCTGCTGTTAGTCACTGGCAACAGCAGTCCTACCTAGATTCTGGAATCCATTCTGGTGCCACCACCACAGCGCCTTCCCTGAGTGGCAAGGGTAATCCTGAGGAAGAAGATGTGGACACCTCCCAAGTCCTATATGAGTGGGAGCAAGGCTTTTCCCAGTCCTTCACTCAAGAGCAAGTAGCTGGTAAAAAGCATTTGTGTGTTTAGCACGGATGTGTGATGTCTTAGACAGAGCACAGTGAGGAGTGGAGGAAAGGTGGGGCACAGCCTCACTCTGAGGACAGTGACGTCTCACGTGCATTTACCGTTCCCAGATATTGATGGGCAGTACGCCATGACTCGGGCTCAGAGGGTACGAGCTGCCATGTTCCCTGAGACACTAGACGAGGGCATGCAGATCCCTTCTACACAGTTTGACGCTGCTCATCCCACTAATGTCCAGCGCTTGGCTGAACCGTCACAGATGCTGAAGCACGCAGTTGTTAATTTGATAAACTATCAGGATGACGCGGAACTTGCCACACGTGCAATTCCTGAGCTGACAAAACTGCTAAATGATGAAGATCAGGTAAGCAGTTACACAGTTTGCTTTCCCATTTACTCTAAGAAAAACTGCCCCACGTCAGTATTTGGAAACTAATGGTGCTTCTTGATCCCCTGTCCTCTAGGTGGTAGTTAATAAGGCTGCTGTTATGGTCCATCAGCTTTCCAAAAAGGAAGCTTCCAGACATGCCATCATGCGCTCTCCTCAGATGGTGTCTGCTATTGTACGCACCATGCAGAACACAAATGATGTAGAAACGGCTCGTTGTACTGCTGGGACTTTACACAACCTTTCTCACCATCGTGAGGGCTTGTTGGCCATCTTTAAATCTGGAGGCATTCCTGCTCTGGTGAAAATGCTTGGGTAAGAAAGGGTGGCTGTAGAACTAGAAGGTAGGAAGTAGAAGGGTGCCAGTGTGGCTGACAGAGGTTCTCTCTCTTCTCAGATCACCAGTGGATTCCGTACTGTTCTACGCCATCACAACGCTGCACAACCTCCTTCTACATCAGGAAGGTGCTAAAATGGCTGTGCGCCTAGCCGGTGGGCTGCAGAAAATGGTTGCTTTGCTCAACAAAACAAACGTGAAATTCTTGGCTATTACAACAGACTGCCTGCAGATCTTAGCTTACGGCAATCAAGAGAGCAAGGTAAAGTAATGAGAGTTGTTGTCACAGAGCACGGGGCCACCGAGTCAGCACACAGGCGCTCAGGCTTGAGTGCCTGCTGTTTGTGTGCATCCATTTCCTGTAACATTAACTATCTCTGTGTACGGTGCTGTGTTGTGTACTGAAGGACAGGCAGCAGGCCTCCTGAGTTCTTACATTTGGGCAGCAGATACCTTGAAATAATTACCAACTCGACTAGAAAAAGAGGAACTGGGAACACAGAAGGAACACTGGGGACCTTGTGGAGATCTCTGAAAGGAAGTGAGGGGTTTCCTAGGTGAGAGTCCTGAAGAGGAGGGAGGACCCCACCACTTGGGAGTCAGAGGCAAGGTGGATCTCTGAGTTCAAGGCCAGCCTGGTCTACAAGAGCTAGTTCCAGGACAGGCTCCAAAGCTACAGAGAAATCCTGTCTCGAGAAAAGAAGGAAGGAAGACACTGTTTAGTAAAGTTTTGGGGATAAGACTATGTAGATTGGCTGGGTGGATCTTGCAACGCTTTGTTGGGCATACCACAGTCCAGGAGATGTAACTGGGTTGCACAGGGTATGAGCTGAAATGAGCTTGTGGAAGTGCAGAGGGCTGAAGGACGAGGAGTGCCCCTTCTGTTCTGTGAAGGTCAAGATCAGAGGCTGTGGGCTCTCCATGCCCGTTTTCAACTGGCTGTTCTGACACAACTTTCACTACTGCTACAGGCAAACATGGTTGCTTTTCCTGTTCTTTTCCTTTATGTTCAGTGTGGGGAGGTAGCCAGAGTTGATGTATTTTTTTCTAATGATTTATTTTTCTTTTATGTGCATTGGTGTTTTGCCTGCATGTATGTCTTCGGGAGGGGCTGTCGGGTCTACTGGAACTGGACTTAACAGACAGTTGTGGGTGCTGGGAATTGAACCCAGGTCCTCTGAAGAGCAGCCGTCTCCCCAGCCTGAGTTGGCGAGCCTGGGTTGCACAGAGTGCTGCAGCAGAGGAGCCACATGCCAGGTTGAGACTGGATCTTAGGGTCCTTGAATGGAGCTGGCTAAAAGTTGTACATGGCACAGTAACGTGGTGAGGGGGCTGCTCGCCAGCGTTTCTGGAACGTTATCAGTAATGGTTTACATCTTTCTAGCTGATCATTCTGGCCAGTGGTGGACCCCAAGCCTTAGTAAATATAATGAGGACGTATACCTATGAGAAGCTTCTGTGGACCACAAGCAGAGTGCTTAAGGTGCTCTCTGTCTGCTCCAGCAACAAGCCAGCTATTGTAGAAGCCGGTGAGTACACACGTGCTTGGATTATTTCCTGGGGAACACCCAAGTCCATGCTTAAAACAGCATTTGCTTGTCCTTGGGTTACTGAATTTTTTGTGATTTGTTGTTCTCTGTGAACAGAGGTTCTAAGATTTTTTAAAAAAAAAATGGTTCTTGCTATTCCCTTTTTTTATTATTTTAATTGGACAACTTGCATACGGTAATTTATGTTGTTGTGTACTTGATGATAGAAGAAAAGGCAATACGTGGTTTGTACTTGAGCCTCTTATTCTGGCCAAGAAAGTAGTTTGCAGCTCTCTGGCTTCTTTCAGTAGTGCCTAAGAGCATCTGCGTAGGCTGGTGACCCAAGCTTCAGACCCTGAGAGAAGAGAAAAATGATGGCGACGTTGTGTGGAAGGCAGTGCTGAGGATGAAGCACAGTGGGGCAGCGCCCGTCTTGTCTGCTTATGGGGGCACTTCTGGATTTAGGGTGTGGAGGGGTTACTGAGGTAGCTGCTAACAGACCATGCATGGGCTTGGGAAAGACAAGAAAGGGGATTATCAGTCAGTTTTCCTAGAGACACTCTAAGACTTGTTCAAACATATGTTTGTAGGTTGATAAAAGTCTACAGGTACTAGAGTAATTGGAAACGTGTGCATGGAAGCCTTTTAAGGACCCCCCCAATTATTCAGATTTGTTTATCTTGAATATACTTAGCACCTAAAATATTCTAAGCAGTGTAATCTAACCCTATACTATGTATATTGTAGCGCAGTAGAGAACTGGTTCATGTGCTCAGTCTTGTGGAGATGAGCCTATAGTGCAGCACTCAGCCAGGGGCAAGAAGGTCCAGAGTTCTAGGGCTGCTTGGGATACTTAGCAAGGCTTTGTCTCTGAATAGAACAGAGATGTGTATTAGGACAGACGTGAACAGTGCATAGCAACGACAGTGTCTGGGGATGCCTGGACGGTAACTCAGTGGGGCAGGAGGAACAGCAACCTTGTTTCCCTGTGAGACGGAGAGGTTAGATGCTCTCTGGGTAGGAAGGAGGAGCATTGGGGGCTGTGTCTTAGAGGACGCAGAGTGCTGGCCTAAATGCAGTAAGTGCGCTGCTGGCCCTGTGGCACAGTGTGTGTTTTGTTGCTGCTGCTTGGACGCTACATGTGTAGAGAGTGCTTGGCTCCCTTTGGAAGGTTGGGTGAGGGAAGATTTGAAAGGTCCTCAAGGTTGATAACTGAGGCAGTGAGCACCGCTAAAGGAAACAGCCTAGCTTTAGAAACACAGCAGATGTAAGTCCTTGGGTCTTGTGGAGCAGCGATGAGGTGCCAGGAGCAAACCACTGAGAAGTTGCCTTTGGCGTTGTGCAGGTTGAGTGGAACTGTCAAGGTTTGCTAATTTGTTAATAAAATAATTAAAGGAAGTAATGAATCAGAATGACAGATCAGCAGACAGCTCAAAGGGTGGATTAGAATGACAGGAAAGCCAGGCTAAGAGCTAGAAGTTGCCTGAGTTTGTGACAGGAAAGGAGAGGGTGTCTCAGAGTAGCCTGGTGGGGCTTCTACCACTCACTCAGACTGCCTGTGTCTTGGAAGTCTCTTGAGCTGTAGTGATGAGCATCTGAGGCAAGATGTGCTTTCTGAGTTAATAGTTGTATAAAGGGAAGGGAGGAAGTCTTGGGGAGAGTGATCAGCCATTTAAGAAAGGCAGAGCTTCAGCCTCAACACAGGTCACTGCCCGCGCTACGCGGCTAAGGTGGCTGTGAGGAAGGCATCTTTGGGAGACCATCTTTATCATGATGAAAGGTAAACTAGGTGTTAGCCGGATTTGAGATGGACAAGGAGGGGTGAGAACCTGTCTCTCGTTGTTCAGAAGTGATTTCAGGTGAAGGTGGGTGCTATGCAAGGGTTGTCAGGATAAAGACCCTAACAGGAAACATGAACCTGGGTTGTGTTTCAAGTGACTTTTTGTATGGGCTGTTGCTGTGTTGCCCAGGCTGTCCTTAAACCCGGGCTTAGGCAGTCCTGACTGTCTAGGGCTACTGCAGTGCGAGCCCAGAGTGTCTTCACATTCGCCCTTCAAGACTTGATGGCGACTTAATGACTGTTGGGGATTGCAGTGCTTTCTTCTGTAGCATACTGTTTGTGACTGCCGGCCATGGCTTCTGTGCACCGCTCCATCTGCAGCTCAGAACTGAGCCTGCTGCTGAGGGTTATTCTGGAAGTGGCTGAATGAAGGAAAGGAGCTGGTGGGGATGTTGTTTCCTGCAAGTGACAGACAGAAATGGTGACGCTGTTTCCATTAAAGATATAAGGAAACAGCAGCTATTTGACAGAAGTTGTCACTGGCGAGGTAGAGTGGGAAAAAGTCCTTAGGGGACACTTTCTGTAAGGGCTGACAGGCACACCCAGCTGAGAGCCATTGCTTTGTCTAACTTTGCAGGTGGGATGCAGGCACTCGGACTTCACCTGACAGATCCGAGTCAGCGACTGGTTCAGAACTGTCTTTGGACTCTTAGAAATCTTTCAGATGCTGCAACTAAACAGGTACGTTGTGCAGACGCTGCTGCCTTGGTGCTCGGGTCTCCATGAGCCCTGAACTCAGCATGTTTTTATTTCCACAGGAAGGGATGGAAGGTCTCCTTGGGACTCTAGTGCAGCTTCTGGGCTCAGATGACATAAATGTGGTCACCTGTGCAGCTGGAATTCTTTCCAACCTCACTTGCAATAATTATAAAAACAAGATGATGGTGTGCCAAGTGGGTGGTATAGAGGCTCTTGTGCGTACTGTCCTTCGTGCTGGTGACAGGGAGGACATTACTGAGCCTGCCATCTGTGCTCTTCGTCATCTGACCAGTCGGCATCAGGAAGCTGAGATGGCCCAGAATGCTGTCCGTCTTCATTATGGGCTACCTGTGGTGGTTAAGCTCCTGCACCCACCGTCCCACTGGCCTCTGATCAAGGTAACCTGTCTGCACTGCTGGGCATAGAGATTTTAACTTGGGATTCCTGGTTGGTATGATTGGCTCAGAGTAGAGCAGGGTGGTGGGATTCCCAAGTGTTTGTGTACTCGGTGCTGCCTGTGATTTGGTCATGTTGTACACCAATTCTCCCTTTGTGTAGGCGACTGTTGGATTGATTCGAAACCTTGCCCTTTGCCCAGCGAATCACGCACCATTGCGGGAGCAGGGTGCCATTCCACGACTAGTTCAGCTGCTTGTTCGAGCTCATCAGGACACCCAGCGGCGCACCTCCATGGGTGGAACACAGCAGCAGTTTGTGGTACGTAAATCTTCGTGACGCTTGTTGGAGGTGTATGTGCGTGAATACATAATATATATATGCTGCCTCCACACCCGCCCTGAAGGGCCACTAACGACTGAAAAATACCCGACCCATTTCATTGGTTTCCAGAGAAAAGAGAGAGGGGTGTGACATAAGCTCTGGAGGGGTTTCCCTGGTCACCCTTGAAAGGGGAACGCGGGGATTAGGCCTTGAATGCCTGTGCCCGTGTAGGAATCTGCCACAGCCATATTTGAATCCAACTCTGTCGGTTTCTTCCCCCCACATCAGAATAGAGAGAGGAGGAAGCCCTGCCACAACAGCTTTTAGAACCCATACTGCAGTTCTGTGGAGTTGCTTTCTCCAGTTATTGGCCCTTCTCCATAGGATGGCCTCATACTTAAGATGCCATCTACAGGCTAAGGAAATTTCTGTGTTCTCACAGAAATCCACTTGACTATAAAAGTCACCGAGTTGTAATATAACTCAGTCCTAGGTTAGGAAGAAAGTGTACTCAGCACAGTGCTGCCTGAGTAGGCTTGGGAGATGCCAGCAGTGGCCATTCTCCTGGAGTAAAGTTGTCACCAGACACATGTGAAACAATAGAGGGGCACAAGGGAAGAACCATCAGGGTGACCCACATTCACTACGGCCGTACCCAGCGTGGTTGTTCTCTCCCATGCAGTGAGCGTGCTGGCTTAGGGGTGTAAAGGACCGGAAAGCTGAATACTCATTGTCCCTCAATGTCTGTGCGTTTGTATCTGCAGAAGCTCAAGTCTCCTGTGCAAAGCTTGTTGGTATTTACATTGTGCCTATGTTTGCCCTGGGGTCATGCTAACCCTGTAGGGTGCATGAAGAGAGAGAATGAGTTGCTCGAGGCAGCCTGCTCTTGGCACAGGTACAGGCTTTCCTGCTGCTCCATTTGATCAGTCTGTGGTTAGTTGAACCTGCAGATCTAGAAGCCACAGAGCACGGGAGGACTGCTGGCCCTGTGCAGGGAGAAGGCCTGCTGCCATCAGAATGATACTCAGTGTGCAGGAACCCTCCATCCTGAGCACTGGGCAAGCTCTGAGGACCTTAGGAGACTGTGTGACTAGAGTAGCGACTGCTGCTCAGAGAGTGCCAGCTTGTTGATGGCTTTTCTCCTAGGAGGGCGTCCGCATGGAAGAGATCGTGGAAGGGTGTACCGGAGCTCTCCACATCCTCGCTCGGGATGTTCACAACCGGATTGTAATACGAGGACTCAATACCATTCCACTGTTTGTGCAGGTGTGTTGACTTCAGATGGCGGCCTTTCAGACTCTTTGTTCTAAAAATTGAGAGAATTGGAGACCTTCCTTTTTAGGAGCATTGGGACTAGAACCTCAGGAGGGAGGGGCAGAGCACAGCCCCCACCCCCAAAGAATAGGGTCATGGCTGAGAACCTTTTATTCCAGAGCAGCCTTCTTAGTGAACACAGCCCAGTGGGTGCTCCTGACACCCCACAGTGGGCAACTTTGTACATTTAGGCACAGGCCTTGCTTTATTTTGGGATTAATTGGGTCTTGTTTCTGTGTTTTTTCCATAGTTGCTTTATTCCCCCATTGAAAATATTCAAAGAGTAGCTGCTGGGGTCCTCTGTGAACTTGCTCAGGACAAGGAGGCTGCAGAAGCCATTGAAGCTGAGGGAGCCACAGCTCCCCTGACGGAATTACTCCACTCCAGGAACGAAGGCGTGGGTGAGTGGAGGAGCCTCCCTGCTCATTAGCCATGTGCGCTGTTACTGGGCCCGTCCTGAAGGGCCACTTTCTCTTCCTTTCCCAGCGACCTATGCAGCCGCTGTTTTATTCCGGATGTCTGAGGACAAGCCACAGGATTACAAGAAACGGCTTTCAGTAGAGCTGACCAGTTCCCTCTTCAGGACAGAGCCAATGGCTTGGAATGAGGTAGGCAGGCGGGGGCCTGCTCAGCGACCAGTGCTTGTTCTGCCATGTCTGTAAGCCGTCTCTCTCGGACCTCAGAGTAACACACATGAGAAGGGGCTGCAAGGAAAGATAGTCTTCTGAGCACTTGGCTGGGAGTCAGTTTATCGATTCTGTGTTTACTACAGTCTGCTTTACATATACTTTCTCCTTGAATTTGTTGTTAATTCGCCCTCAGAGTTATTTGAATCATGGTTTCTGGTAAACTTCCCTAGAGGTACATTTAGACACCCTGTAGTCCCAACTAGGGTGCAGTCTCGGTGGGTGGTGTTTGTTGAGTGCAGTCTTGGGTTCCAAACAGTGAGTAATGTGAGAGATGGGTGTTCAGTAGGCATGTTCTGACCTGAGCCCTCTACTTGCCCCACCCACATCCCAAACCTGTTCCCATTGATGCCTTTGCTATTCCAGCCACTGCCCACTCAGCGTCAGAGCCGTCTCTGTTGACTGCTGTTCCTCTAGCTCTGGAACAGCATGGCTGTTTTTAGAATGAATTAGTGAACATTTTAATGCTATGTGCAGTTTGCATTCTTTGTCTTTTGATCTTATGTTTATAAATATTCAAGTGTGGTTTTGGAAATGTATATTCTGCCCTGTACCCATTTAGACTGCTGATCTTGGACTGGACATTGGTGCCCAGGGAGAAGCCCTTGGATATCGCCAGGATGGTATGTTGTAAAGCATTGATCCCCAGGGCTGGCCCACTCACCTGGGAGCCTGGAGTGGAGGAAGTGGTAGCTGCACTTGAGGTGGTCCCTGAATTCCAGAGTCAACAGCAGTGTCTTAGTGGAGCACAGGAGCTTGACTGTGGCATGCTGCAGTTAGATGCTCCCCCTGCCAGCCCTTTCTGTCCCCTGACTTTTCCTCTGTGATTAAACAGCCTGTCATGGTACCTTTGTCTGAAGAGGGCAGGGTCAGAGGTGGGTGATTGATAGTTGGTCCAGATTTGAGCAGCATAAAGTGCCGCTGCCATCACCCCATCCCCGAGGCTTTATCCCAGGAACTGCTGGAACTCCCTGGCTTCTCACTTGAGCTCAGATAGGCAGTTTGCATGCCGGGTAGGCTTCCTCTGTCTCCTGAGGCAGGCAGGCCCAGAAACCTGCTGCCTCATGCTCTGCCAGGACAAATGTCGTGTCGAAGGCAGACTGCTGTGTATGGTGGTCTCTGGAGCTGTTGTGAGGTCTGGTGTTGTGTAATTACTTAGGAGACTAGTTCCTGGCAAAATGTCCTGACCACGGTTAACCTGTCTTTCCTCTCTCCTTTGCCCGTCTGTGGACACCCTGACTCTTCCAGATCCCAGTTACCGTTCTTTCCACTCTGGTGGATATGGCCAGGATGCCTTGGGGATGGACCCTATGATGGAACATGAGATGGGTGGCCACCACCCTGGTGCTGACTATCCAGTTGATGGGCTGCCAGATCTGGGACATGCCCAGGACCTGATGGATGGGCTGCCCCCAGGTGACAGCAATCAGCTGGCCTGGTTTGATACTGACCTGTAAATCGTCCTTTAGGTAAGCAGCTTGTAAAAGCCAGTGTGGGTGGAACACTTACTCTGCCTACAGAACTTCAGAAAGACTTGGTGGGGTGGGATGGTTTTAGACCTGTTTGTAAATCTGCCACAAAACAGACACAAACCTTGGAAGGAGATGTTCGTGTGTGGAAGTTTCTCACTTTGATGTTTTTGCCACAGCTTTTGCAGCGTTAAACTCAGACAAGTAACATTTGCTGTCTTCAACATTAATAGCAGCCTTTCTCTCTATACAGCTGTATTGTCTGAACTTGCATTGTGATTGGCCTGTAGAGTTGCTGAGAGGGCTCGAGGGGTGGGCTGGTATCTCAGAAAGTGCCTGACACACTAACCAACTGAGTTTCCTATGGGAACAGTCGAAGTCAACTTTTTGTTGTGGTCCTTTTTGGTCGAGGAGTAATGATACAAATGGATTTGGGAGTGACTCACGCAGTGAAGAGTGCACAAGAATGGATCACACGATGGCGTTATCAAACCCTAGCCTTGCTGGTTTTTTTGTTTTGTTTGTTTTTGTTTTTTTTTTTAATATCTGTAATGGTACTGACTTTGCTTGCTTTGAAGTAGCTTTCATTTTCTGCAGTAACCGTTAGTTTTAAGTCTCGTAGTGTTATGTTCTAGTGAACCTGCTACAGCGATTTCTGATTTCTAAGAACTGAGTAATGGTGTAGAACACTAATTCATAATCACGCTAATCGTAATCTGGAGACGTGTAACATTGTGTAGCCTTTTGTATAAATAGACTGCTAGAAATGGTCCGGTTAGTTTCCTTTTTAATATGCTTAAAATAAGCAGGTGGATCTATTTCATGTTTTTGGACAAAAACTTTATCGGGGATGCGTGCGGTAGGGTCCATCAGTAAGAGGTCTTATTTGAGCCTTGTTTTGGACAGTTTACCAGTTGCCTTGTATCCCAAAGTTGTAACCTGCTGTGATCCAATGCTTCAAGAGAAACGGTTATAAAATGGTTCAGAATTAAACTTTTAATTCATTCGCTTGTGTCATGTGGTTTGTCCTGAGATGGTGAGGGAGGAGGAAGTGGTGCGAGTTATCAAGGTGCCCAGTCGGTCAGGGTTCAGCATCCATTGGCAGTGTCACACCAGAGACCAGGCAAACCAAAGGAAGGAAGTGTGGGTGTTTCTGCCTTAAATACGTGACTGACTGATCCTGGCGCTTCTGA
This sequence comes from Bramus lutescens, assembly GCA_001685075.1. NCBI lineage: Eukaryota > Metazoa > Chordata > Mammalia > Rodentia > Cricetidae > Bramus > Bramus lutescens. The sequence goes on along the minus strand of LOEQ01001675.1, from coordinate 405,107 downwards.
CCTAAGGGCATAGCAAGCCTGTGTAGCCGGCCCTCCTTCAGTTCATCCTCTCGGCCAGGGACCTAAGTGCACTTGCTACAATAGTCTCTGCTGTTACACTGAGCAGTGACTAAAGCTGAAGCCAAGTCAGCCCCTCCTCTGGACAGTATCCTCCCACTGCACAAGAGCGCAAGCACTTGGAGAGGGCAGCACTTTTTAAATGCTAGCGTTTATCTGGACAGAACCAGAACGGGCCCTCCAGAGCTGTCCTGGTGGTGATTCTGACATTTCCTATACAGCCCTGGTAAGACTCATGTTTGGGTCTTCCAAAAAGAGAGAATGTTCTGTGCCTGAGAGAGCTGTTTGGTTTCCTGGGTTTTGAGGTTGTGCCTGTTAGCCAGCATTCTAGTCCACAGGAGGGTGCTGTGAGGAAGTCCTTCCCAGAGGTGCCAGCTGGGGTCCAGACAAGGTGGAAGGCAGAAGCTGATCCCAGAAAGGGGTGCACTGGGAAGAGCATACATGCTTTTTCAAAAGGAGAGGTCCAGACAGCTGGGCCGGAACGGCACCACCATGTGTATTTCTGCATGAGCAATGGAAACCCTGCCCCTTTGTTCGCTTTGGGTGGGGCCAGCAGAACTACTCCAGACAGTCAAGGGCTTGAGGTGCAGTTAGGCAGAAGACCGGATAACAGTAACCCCAGCAGCTCAGCAAGCTGTCATCTGACCATTCTTCAGTGGTCCTTCATAGAGCTAGGTTTGACAGAAAACCTCTGAGATACATAGATAGAAAAGCAGAGAACAAGGCTTTCATGGCTGCAGGCCTTGGAGTATTCGGGATCTTGAACATGCAAAACAAGTGGCCGCAGAACCGGGCCCCTTGTGAACACCTGCACGAAGTTCAACAGGACCTGTTTCTGGGCCTGTCGGCTCTTGTCTAAACCAGCTAGTCCTCTACCCCAGGACTCCAAGCTGCTGGCAAGGTCTCTAGCATGGGTGAGGCTGGGGCTGCTGCACCCCGTGGCAGGTCAGCGGGAGATTTATTAGGTGCACTCTGGTTTCAGTGCCTGAGGAAGGTGGTAAAGGGCACCTTGTGAGCTGTCCATTGGGGAGACGCGAATCCTACACTCACCTTGTTAACAGCCAGAGCTGTGAGCACAGGAAAACGCCAGCCCCGTATCCTGGGAGTTCGTGCAGGAAACAAAAGACGC
>LOEQ01001675.1:215741-228500 GCA_001685075.1 Bramus lutescens | reverse complement strand
ACACCCCGAGCTGGACCCACCCACCGAGCTGGAGACACACCCCGAGCTGGAGACGCACCCCGAGCTGGAGGCTCACATCAAGATGGAGGCTCACTTTTGCTTAACATTCCAACAACATCGGTTAGGAGTTTTAGATTCTATATTTATTCTGACTGAAGCAGTAGTAGACTATAAACAAATGTTTACATAATTTACCAGTCTAGTGGGCCAGCGACAGTTGTTTTAAATTAAAAATCTCCAACATCAAGCTGCATTTCAAATTATTTGTTCAGGGAGTCAGCTTCAAAAAGAAATGGCTTCTTAATATTTAGTCACAGGAAGATATGTCATCTGCCCTGAAAGCAATAATATCTGCGGCTTTTTCCCTTCAGACCTTCTGCTCTGTCTCGACATGCTTCCTAATTCACTTGCAGAGGGTTGCAGGATTCTTACCGTGTGTGTGTGTGCGTGTGTGCGCGCGTGTGCGCGCGCGTGTGTGCATGCATGTGTGTGTAAAATATATTTTTCACACACATACACAAATGTCAGGGTTGAGGCTTACACAGTTTTAACATACATGTTCATCTTGCAAAGACCCAAAGAACTCCGACCAAGCAGGACAGTTCTTCCCTGAGGACATGCACACCCCAGTGGACACAAACACACTGTCATCACTTAATCGTGCTATAAGCTGATGGCTGCAGTCTCTGAGAAAGCCTCAGAGCTCAGTTACAGGCTCAGGCTATACGGGAATGCGCTCTCCACACAGAAATCTCCCACTGCCAAGATGGCGGAAAGAGTAACAATTTTCACAAGAGGAACTTTGGTCAGGCTAAAAGTCAGCATCTTCCAAGAGGAAGGACACTTGAAGGGAAACAAGAATTTCGTTATGCTAACAACCCGATAGCGCTGCTGCTGGCACCTAACATAGCTCTGGATGACCCACGCCTGCTGAGTGAGCTGAGGCCACGGGCTGACGGGGAAAAGGAAGCTGCAGTCAATGCCTTCTGCACAGAGGGGCGGTATTCTCATACAGGTACCCAATAACCCCGAGACACCAGATGTCAGGCTCCTTTCCATGGGCGGTCCCCACATAGGTCTCTAGCTGAGGACCCTGGCTCACCAGCCACACATCCTGTGCACTGTGCTCTGCCTAGGCCCCATGCCACTCTTTATGAGCTCCGTGCTCATCCTCTCTCTGAACCTGAGCTCTGCAGCAGGCGACCTTCTCTGATGACGTGTGACTCCATGACAGTCTCTGCAACAGGGACTGTGCTCCCAGGCAACACAGGCATGGGCACCCATGCCCCAGGGTATGAAGGCACCGAACAGAAACATGGCATCAGCAAGATTAGGGATCAATAGGGGCAAGGACCAGGGGATGGTGTAGGAGGTCCTTCTGGCTATGTGTTGCTTGTATTGGTTAATGAATAAAGAAACTGCCTTGGCCTGATAGGGCAGAACTTAGGTAGGCGGAGAAGAACTGAATTCTGGAAGGAAGAAAGCAGAAGGGGTGCCATGGATCTGCCATCGGAGATAGATGTGCTGAATTTTACCAGGTAAGCCATTGCCATGTGGCAATATACAGATTAATAGAAATGGGTTAAATTAAGATGTAAGAATTAGCCGATAAGAAACTAGAGCTAATGGGCCAAGCAGTGATTTAATTAATACAGTTTCTGTGTGGTTATTTCAGGGCTGAGCTAGCCAGGCAGCCGGGACAAACAAGCGGCCCCCTCCTTGCAACAAGGAGATAGTCCCCAAGCTGTGTGCACTGCCAGAATTCCCCTCACCTCTAGATACAAGCCCAACAATAATAGATGAGAGACTCTGAGATAATGGGCGGTTCCGAACATGTTTTCGCTTTAACAAGCTGTTCGTTTCCTTTTCCTCGGTTGCGTTTACCTCATGAAATGTTCAGGGTTCAGGGTTTGGAATCCACCTGCAAGTGTGGTCAGGCTAAGTTTCTGCCTTTTCTCACCATTCATTGAACAAACATGGATACAGTGCCTCCCATGCACTGTGCACAAGGGTGCATGAGAGATGAATTGATTATTACTAGTGCTACAGCAGATAGGTAGTCAAGGATTTGTGGAAGCGACCAGGGAGAGAGCCTACTATTCAAAGGACAGAGTGAGGAGCCAACAGTGACAGAAGGCAATGAGTCTTTTGCTCTTCAGAGAAGAAATTGAGGCACAAACAAGAATATTATGTTAGTGGTTGGACTGAGGTCTGAACCCCAGCAGTCTAGGTTAGTACCACATCCCGAGACAGGAACTTCAGGAGGACCAGAGGGGGTCCAGGGAACAGCAGGAGGGAAGGGAGGCAGATCACATCAGCGTGACTGGGGTGAAAGAGACAGCAAGACAAAGCAAAAGGCAGCTCAGAGAGAAAGGTGGAAAGATGCAGATGGCATGGAGGTCCTCGTGCTCACAGAGGAGCAGTAGGGGCCTGGAAGGCTCAATACACACAGGTTCCTTCAAAGGCAGGAGTTAAAATACACACTCACGGGCCTGGAGAGACGGCTGAGGGGTGAAGAGCCTGCCCTGGTCTTGCAGAGGACCCAGGTTCAGTTCCCAGCGTCTACGTCAGGTGGCTCTGACTGCCTGTAACTCTATCTCCAGAGGACCCAGTGTCTTCCTCTGTGGGTGCTGCATTCATACTATGAACATAAGCACACATAGCACAGGCACACACACACATAAATTTTTAAAAATTAAATGTTTTGTTTAAAACACAAGTTCTCTCACTGAGATGAGGAGGATACAGTCAAAGGCCAGGCTGGGGGTGAGCCAGGAAGGTCCCCAAGACACCCTGAGAGCAGGCCTGATGAGCTTGACCTTCACCTTGGCTCCAAGCGGATAAGGACGGCCCACCAGCCAAACTCCTGTTTTTGCACTGCCCACGGGCTGAAAACTGTCGTTAGCTTTTTAAAGGACTGAAGGAAATCAAAAGATGACATTTTTTAATACATGAAATTCAATTTTCAATTTCCTTACATAAACACTGTAGTGAAATCCAGCCTGCCGTGCAGGGATATCTGAGGGGTGGGGACAGAGAACACAGAAGACAAAGCCTGAGATGGTCACCAGCAGCTACAAGGAAGACGAAAAGACGATAAAGTCAAAGCAAGGATCCACAGGAAGCAGCAAGCTGGGATGCATTAACACCATCGGCTGCAGGAGAGGGTAGAGGAAGGGGACCCGAGCAGGACACAGACAGGGTTCTTGGTTTGTCCCAGAAGTGGGCCCCACACTAACCACCCCCAGAGCATGGCAGTGAGCAACTCGCTCGCTGGCTCTCCTGTGGGTGGATGCTCTCCCTCGACCTCACGGAGACGCGGGAGTGGTTAACCCCTCCGCTCCACAGATGAAGGTACCAACACTGAGCAGTAACAGCCGAACTCACGTTCACAGCTGCCCACACCAGGTGCTCAGGTAAGTGAGAAGGCGAGGGAGTCTGAGCAAGTGATGAGCCGATCGGGAGAGGACTGAGGGCAGAACTCGGGGCACATCCGGGCTCACTTGGGGAGCTGGCTGACAAGAGCTCAGGAAGCGTAGGGGCAGACCAGCACGACCATGGAGAGCCCCACACCCTGTGCCTCCAGTCACCTTCAGATGCCAATCAAAGATGCTGTCGTTACACTGACAACTTCATACCTGGAGAGTCACTGTCAGTAACCGCCCACAACCAACTCTTCTGAAAGCATCAACGACTGAACCTACAGCTAGGCAGGCATCTACCCCCCGAGTGACAGCTGAACTCTTAGGGGGTTCCCTTGTGAACCACCCGCCAAGTTCATCATCCACTTCTGGCCCAGAGTAACTGCTCAGTGCACACGTGACCTTGAACTCATGTCTGAGAGAAGAGTGTGAAAGCATCCCAAAGTGAAACCACTCACACTGCTGGCCAGGCTGGTGCCCAGGGCAGGGCATCGCAGCAGGTGCTCACAGCTGCCCTGGGCTGCCATGCAGGACCAGAGCGCAGATGGGGTGACACTGCCACCCACCTATCATACGCTTCTTGTCTCTGCTCTAATCCTTTCTTCACTGAAACCTAAGTCTCTTGCTGCTACCCTGGGGGCAAACGTGGGGCCACACACCCCTTTATCTGTTCCTCTTCCCATCACTGGTTACATCTCCTCTCGATGCTTGCTGCCATCACACTGTGTGTGTGTATGTGTGTGTGTGCGTGTACACAGGTGCCACGTGTGCATGGGGTCAGGTGACAACATCCAGGAGTCAGTTCTCTCCTCCTTTCCTCCCACCCATGCCCGACATGATCCATCTAACGGAATCTCAGGAGGCTGTTTCACATATAACCTGGGTCTTCTCTTGGCTTTGGGGGTGAGGTGAGAACAATGCTTCATGAGCCTGCAAGGCACCATTCTCGATGGAGTGGGCTGGACTCAGAGGGGACAAGATTAATGGAAATAAAGTATCTTTGTGCTTCTCTATATATCTTTTGCAAAAAATTTCAAAATCATTGCTTCCTATCCCCGAGACAAAATTAAGTTTGTTGAGCACACACAGGCTGTCAGCTCTTAGGAGACATGAGACATGCAAGGCTATCTGTGATCCCTGTGTCAACATAACACACCAAAACACCACAAAACCCAGTCTCATCAAGACCCAAGCAGTCCGACCTAAGATCTTGCAACCCTGAGGTAAAACCTGACTACTGTACAAACAGACCCCTAGCTCCACCACCAAGGCTACTGATACTTGGTGCTGGAACCTCCTGCCTCCCTGTCACATGTCTGCCTGACGTTTTTCACCAACGCTCTGAAAGCCTCAAGAATCTCCTTGTTCTGTATCTATAAAAACTTGCCGACACAGCTGCCATGTTGGAATTTGGTTCTCAGGTTATCTATCTCTGGGGTTCTGGCCAGCGTTACTCAAGCTTTGGTTCCAGAATAAACCATTTCTTATCGTCCACAAACAGCTCAGATGCCACCCAGCTCCGAGAAGGATCTCCACCCAGACAGAGGCCTGCCTGGGCTGTATAGGGTGGGAGGCCCCATTGCAAAGAAACTAAGGCCTTTTGAAGATCTGTCTCCTGCATCCTCAAGAACTTTCCCCGGCCACTGTCATCCTTTTCCATCACTGGTAGCTGCTGAGGAGACGTGAGACAGAGAGTCAGAGACTGAGCCAATCACAGAGGGAGGTCAGCTGGACGACAGCCATGGCAGCACAGGGTTTTCCTGAGACTATGCTACCCTCCCATCTTATGCCCCTGCCTCAGCCCCCCCACACACACCCGCCCAGAACCACAGGCACACAGCACTGAGCACGCAGGAGCAGGGCTGAGTGTTTTTCTGAAGGGCACAGCGCTGGTTCCCGGGGGCTTCATCTACAAGATCCTCAAGTTTCATTTCTGTAAAAACCACTTTTATGAATCTTGCCATAAAACAAAGCACTGTTAACATTTTGAACAAACTGAAATGATCTTCTTCTTAGAGATAGAACATAAATGCCCTCACCATGATTCTGGAAGAAGTTCAATTCTGCTGTGAGGGACTCAGACTAAAACATACCTTCTCTACTGTGGACGGCAACCGGGAGCTAATGGGCTCGCGAGGCAGACAGGCTATGGGAGCACTGCTCTTTGGGAGAGAGGGTTCGCTGTAACCTGCTGTAAAGTTAAGAAGAAGGACAGGGCCCTGGGGAGTCCACCCATTCCTTCCAACAGTCAGAGCTACTATGGAAGACAATTTACCTTTCTGTTCTGAGCTCAATTGTACATGAGATTTACCAGAGCAACAGTGCTAAAACTAAAATAAAATAAAATTCTCATCGCTCATATCTTAGTCCACTTTATGTTGCTATAACAGAATACCCATGATTGGGTGATAGATAAAGGAAGAAGTTTATTTAGGCTTACAGTATGAGAGAGACTGGGAAGCCCAGAGGGGTGACTATGGCTAGTGAGGGCTGAGATTCTAGGCCCTAGAACATGGTAGAAGCTAGAATGGACGAGGAAGATGACAGGAAAGGGGCCAATGTCCCACAGTTACTAGCTCACCCCATAACGATGAGCCACTAAGACCCACCCTAGTGACTCAAGCATCTCCCAGAGGTCCTGCCTCCCATTACACAGCTATGCTGAGCAGTGCAGTCCCAGTCCATGGGCTTTGACAACACTCAAACCACTGCAAAGTAGAATGTGGACTTTTTCAAGGTGGGGTTTCTCTGTGTATCCCTGGCTGTCCTGGAGCTCACTCCGTAGACCAGGCTGGCGTGGAACTCACAGAGATCCGCCTGCCTCTGCCTCTGGATTCCCAGTCACTGGTCTATTGCTGTAAAGAGACACCATGACCAAGGAGACTCTTAGAAAAGAACATTTAACTGGGGGGCTGCTTATAGTTTTAGAGGTTAGTCCATCATCATCATGGTGGAAGCAGGCAGACGTGGTGCTGGAGCAAGAGCTGAGAGACTTCCATCCTTTCAGAACCTCAAAGCCCGCCCCAGTCACACATCTCCCAGTCCTTCCCAAACAGCTCCACCACCTGTGGACCCAGCATCCACACAGATGAGCCTGGGGTGTATTCTCGTTCAAACTACCACGGTCATGTACTTGCTTCTGTGCAGAAGTGGGGAAAATAAATCCTCAACAACACTAATACCCAGTTTTTAAGGGTCACTTTACCTGCTGAAACTTCTATAAAATATAATTTAAAACATAATGTGTAGGAGGAACATGACAGTTATCAGGCAAAGGTACTTGCAGTCAAGCCTGGAGATCTGAGTCCAATCCCTGGGGCCCACACAGTGGAAGGAGAGAGCCAGTCTCCCCAAGTTGTCCCATCATGTCCACATGCGTGCCACAGGTAGATAAATGTGAAAGTTAAAATATAGTAAACCATGTTTCAGATCAAGTTTCATGAGACACGGGGTAGTTTAAATTCCCAACAGTCATTTGGTTCTTAATGAAGACAAGAAAGACGATCCTCTGAGAACTGAGAGAGATGGTCAAAAAGTATGTTGATTACAAATGGCTCCTGGTTATGGTTTGACAAGAAACACGTCTTCACAGAGCATTTGGAGAATGCAGCTCATGACATGCATCTATGCAAACCCATGGCCACCAAGACACTTGAAGCAGAATGAGACCACAGACTCTTGCCAGACAGCCCTCGGCACGAGGCCCAAACAGAAACAGAAGATTAGTTAACATGCCATTCGGACATGAAGGAGAAAGCAAACAAGGAGCCAGCAGAGTAAGGCAACAACAACCACCACGCTGCAAAAGGTAAAAGACCAGCAAGCAATACCACTTGCTTGTCATGCCAGAGTGACAAACACGTAACAGCACACCCCTAACGCTCACTGGTGCACAGACAGGCAGCCAGCAGCCTGTTAGATACAGATGGAATATCAGAACTGACTGTCTGCTCTGTCCAAGGGGTGCACACAGGAGGATCAGAAATTTGAGGTTAGTACACTCCGTAGCAAGTTCAAGGACAGCCTCAAAGAAAAAAAATTCTACTCAATGTGTACTTTTGAAAAAACCAAGTTCTGAGGGGGAAAAAAGCCACTCTAGCTACGTGCTGACAACATCTCTCCTTCCCTCGGAGCTGCTGGATGCATGTTTGTAAGCTGCACATGGGTTCTCAGGAAGGGAGACAGGAAGACGCGCAGAGTCTCAGACCTCTGTATAGGTCCGAGCACTTTCCTGGCACGCTTTGATCCCAGCACTGGCATGTGGGGGGGGCATGAGCTAGGCATGACGGTGCACACCTGCAGTCTCAGAGGTTGAGGCCAGTTGAGGCGACATGGTGAGGAATGAGTTAATCCGTCAGCCAGCGAGGCAATGAAGGGGTGCAGTAAATGACTTACTTCATTTGATAAGATGGCTCGGCTATGTTTGTGTATCAGTATTTAAAATGTGCCTTGCCCCTTCAGGCTATTACATACTATCCTAGATTATGGCTATGTCACAATTTAGTTTTATATTTATGTGTAGTCTTATAAGTTAAATAAAATCTTCCCATTTTAAAAATCATTCGCCTCAGGAGAAACCTGTGAACTTTCTTTGCCTAAGGAACATTCTCAGACAAAGACTGAAGGGGGTGTGGCTTGCTCTTTTTTTTATTGTTGTGAGACTTTTGTCTGCATGTCTGTGTATGTGCATGCAGTTCCCACAGAGGCCAGAAGATGGCATCATATCTTCTGGCGCTGAAATTCCAGATGGTTGTCAGCTGTCATGTGGGTGCTAGGAATTGAACCTAACTCCTCTGGAAAAGCAGTTGGTGCTCTTAATCACTGAGCCATCTGTCCACAAGTGCTTGTACTGGCTGGTTTTATGTCAACTTGGCACAAGCTAGAGTCATCAGAAAAAGGAGTCTCAATTGAGAAAAACACCTCCATAAGATCAGGCTTTAAGGCATTTTCTTGATTAGTGATTGATGGGGGAGGGCCCAGCCTATTGTAGGTGGTGCCATCCCTGGGCTGGTGGTCCTGAGTTCTGTAAGAAAGCAGGCTGAGCAAATTATGATGAGCAAGCCAGGAAGCAGCCCCCTCCTTGGCCTCTGCATCAGCTCCTCCCTCCAGGATCCTGCCCTGCTTGAATTCTTGTCCTGACTTCGTCCACTGTGAACAGTGATGTGTGAGTGTAAACAGACCCCTTCCTCCCCAACTTGCTTCTGGTTGTGCAATGCTCAACATTTTCTCTTCTTCTTTGGAATTCACTATATAGGCCAGGCTGCCCTGGAACTCACAAAGTCCACCTGCTTCTGCCTCCAGAATGCTGGGGTGAATGATGTGTAACCACCATTCCCAGCCTGCAATGTCGCTCTTTTATTTTAATTAGACGTGGAGAATAAAAACTGAAGAGATCCAATATTATGAGTAGTTGGGTGAATGCTAAATAAACTGAAATCTGATTTCTACATAGTTTAGCAAAGACATCACCCAGAATACAAATACACAATAGTACACAAAGTACCAAGGTATTCTGATAAATAAAAGAAAAAAATCAATTTTCAAGAAAACATAGAAAGACAGCCTAAATTTTAACCAAAGAGACCACCACAAGGCAAAGCTATAACACTTCAGACCACACACGTCTCCCTGAGGATGTGGATGTAGCTGACACCGTCACAGCTGTCCAGGACGGTCACACCCCGAAATTCCAAGTGCACAGAGAACCTTGTGGCTTCACTGATAGGACTTAAGACAGAGATAACACACTCTAATCCTTGTTCAGATCAAAGCTTCTAACACGCAGTCCACTGAATCCTGTTCTTAAAATGCGTGGGGGGAAACTACAGTGAGTTCACTTCCAAGTCTAGATGTAATCATTGTCAAAATGAGGCAGTTCTGTGGAGGCTCGCCATGTTCCTGCTTCTCTAGGGTGCGGAGATTCATCTGAAACGAAGAAATGAGGTCCAGAACACCTGCCGCAGGGGCCAATTCAACTACTATTGAAGAGCCAGACACGGCAGCCGGTGTGAGTCTGAGGTCAGCCTGCAGTACAGGAGAGCCTCTGGTGCATGCAAACAGCTATGCGTGCAGCTCAGTGCCAGAGCATGTGCCTGGCACACCGTGGTCCCAGCACAGAAGAGGAAAGCAGTGAATGCGACGGCAGAAGCTCGAGGACCTGGAAGGACAGCAGCAGGACACTCTTGTCCTGTCTCCTGCTGCTGACAAACACCATGACCAAAGCACCTGGAGAAGGAAAGGGTTACTTTTGTCTCCTCAAGGAGGGGAGCCACGGCGGGAGCTCAGGCAGGAGCTTGGAGCAGAAACCACAGGGAGATGCCACGCATCACTTGCTTAGCTACCTTTCTACCACCCAGGCCGTCTGCTGGGGATGGCCCTGCTCACGGTGGGCTGAGACCTTCTACATCAATTAGCCGTCAAGAAATGCCCAGAGATGCAGCCGTGGGCTAGTAAGATGAAGGCGAGTGCTCAACTGAGAGTCCCCCTTCCCAGGCGACTCCAAGTTAAGGCACACTGACAAATGAAGCTGACTTTGAAACATCTGAGAACACGAGCCTTGAATCTCCATTCAGCTCCACGGCTGTTGGGAGAAACTTCAGAATTAGAGCCATTTAGGAAGAGAGGACAGAGCGCTCAGTCTAAAGGGTCTAAAGATTGTGGGTTCGCAGCTTCAAAATTCAGAAAGGAAAGGAGTGTAGGCTTGGTGCACCCTGGGTGGTCATGACTGGGTACCATGAGTCACACACTGTGCCCTGCAGAATCAAATCCCTAAGAAAGCGAGGCTTGTCTAACAGCCAAAAGCTCCCCACAGCTCGAAGTCACATTGGCTACATCAGATGGTAGCAAAAACACCAACAAATCCAACCAAGCTGCAATGCCCCCTTCACTGCAGAGCAGGGCACCCTGACATTTAAAACCATGTGGTCCGGACATGCCTGAAGGCAGGATTGGTGCCAGTTTGATGCCCAGCCTGGGGGACACAGTGAATTAGAAGCCAGCCTCTCCTACAGAGTGAGACCTTGTCTCAAAAACCAAAAAACACCATACACACAGAAAAATGCTGTTGCGTATTGAGGGATTTTTGTTTTTAACCTTTAAAGAGTATCTTTTGGGTTGTGTATGTATGTAAGAAATGTGCACTTGTGTGTGTGCCAGTGTGCTCATACCACATACGCCACACATGTACTCTGCCACACATATCATTCAGAAGACAACTTCAGCATGTCCAGCCTCTGCTGCCTTGCTTTGCAGCAGGGTCTCTTTGCTGTCTTTCCAGGTGGACACAGGGCTAGCCAGCCTGCCAGCTTCCAGGGACTTCTCCTGGCCCTAGGAGTGCCAGCATGACAGACACTCTACATGCCTTCCAGGATCCTACCTAGCTCAGGTCCTCTGAGCCCTCACCCCAAGTCCCAGCTTCATCGTTTTGAAACGTCACCCATTCCGTGCAGTGCAAACTCAAGGGGTTAAAACACATCAGTTCAGGCCAAGACAGCGTCAGCAATGACAGCACCAATGCAGGGGATTTGGAGAGTGCCCCTTGGCAGCTGCGTACCTGGTGAAAGCCGCGTTGTGTTCTGTCATGGCAACGAGCAGCTTCAGAGCATAGGCGGGAACTGGGTCAGGCTCCATGAGGATGTGCTCATACCTAGGAATAAAACCGCCAGAAATGACTCGGTCTTCCTCCCTCATATGCCCTAAGTGTCAGGAAAGGACAGGTTGTAACATGCCAGCATCTGGGACAAGCACATACAGGGTGAGCACACGGCCTGCATAGGTAGCCAGGCGAGCTTTGTGGTGCTGACGGCCACTCTGTAAGACACAGCAGAATCAACACCTAACGGTGCAGGCAGCAGGAGACCAGTGAGCAGGAGGCATCCATGCTGGTGTCTCTAAGCCACCCCACATTTGGGTTCCCTGGGGGACATGAGGCCCAGCGCTGTACCCATGGCTAAGACACAGCTCAGTCACAAGGGGGAAAGAAGAAGGTGATGAAAGACGTCCACATTTAAATTCCCTCGTGTGGACAAGGAGAGACACAGGAGAGCTCGCTGGTCACTGTGACACTGTACGCTCTCATGCCTAACCCACTCCTCTCTCTCCCTGCTCCTGCTGGGCAAGGGAGCTACACACCGTCCCAGAATCCTTGTGCCTGAGAGAAACAAAGAAACTTCCAGATGTCTCCTGAGCCACAGGAATAGGAGTTAGAAAGTGCAAGTCGTGGTTACTGCTGGACGGCATTACTACAACAGCTACCCTAACCTATAGGGCTGCCACTGGTGGGAACCCATCTAAACACCAATTCTCCAAGGCACTGGCATCTTACCAGCGGGGAGGAATATATTCCTCCCCTGGATCCTGAAAAACGGAGCCCTGATGATTTATGAAGTCATTACAGCCCTGATGACTTTACAGGTCACAAGAGAATTATTTTTAAAAAGGAAAAGGAAAAAAGCGCTGTGCTTATGTTTCCCGGGAGAGGGACGCCGGGCGCCATGCCTTCATAATAACATTGCAAACACATTTTATCAGCATGATCCCTCCGATGTTGAACACTGCTATAAAAATAAATATATAAGGGCTGGAGAGATGGCTCAGCGGTTAAGAGCATTGCCTGCTCTTCCAANCACACAGACAGAATGTTGTATACATAATAAATAAATAAATAAATATTTAAAATATATATATATATATAAGTAAACTACACAAACTTAGAATTATTGTAGGTGACTGAAGTTAGGCCAAACAACAGACTCTCCCCTAGGTCTGCTCAGTCCCTTCAACATTTACCCGTGAGGTCGAAGACAGAAACATTTCTGTCATTCCCTATGCCTTTCCACCACAGCACGGGGCGTCTTCCCTACAGTCCCATGAATAACTGAAGTTGCAAAGGCACAGGAGCTCCCCTCCTCACTCGAGGAGACAGCCAGTTCCCTCCTCCATAAGACCCTTTGCTCCCACGGAAGGCAGAGAACAGGCAACCCCTGCTCCTTTCCTTGCTGCCATCTGAGAGAATAAAACCCTGTAGGAAAACCCCCCTCTGCCCCCATGGGGATGCCATCCATGAGAATGACAAGGTGGTGCCAGAACCATCTCAAGGAAGAAAGACGTCTTCTGGCCTCTGCGGGCAACCACGTTCATGTATTCACATATCCAAATGTCAGAAAAAGAAATCTTTCTAAAATTCCCAGAAAAATCTCCACCCCTTCTCAGAAACAACATGAACAATGTCCCCCACTTTATTAGCCTGACTCAACCCCTGGACTTCTACCCTGTGACTACAACCTCACCCTGGACTTCTACCCTGTGACTACAACCTCACCCTGGACTTCTACCCTGT